>CM039447.1:8048532-8561032 GCA_022388445.1 Zophobas atratus | reverse complement strand
AGGAAGCATTGATCTAAAGTCGAGAAAATGAAAATTAAAAAATCAGAAAAATGAAAAATGAAAATCAAGAAATTGAAAAATTGACGTAACGAAAAACTAAAAAATCGAAAAATGAGACCGAAATATTGACAAATGAAAAAATTGAATATTGGAGAAAATGGGAAAATGAAATATTGTGACAGAAAATTGTAAAATCGAAGAATAAGGAAAAACGCAAAATTGTGATATCAAAAAAAATTGTCGAAGGTAAATAAGTAAATCCCGATTTTTGAAAGTTAAATTGCAAAATGTTCTTGTACAAAAATAAAAACAAATTTACTGCTTTAAATTCTGGAGAGATAATCAATTTGATGATTGGACAATTTTTGGTTGGAGACATAATATACATACAAAATTTGACATCAATCGGCCAGTAGTTTCGGAGATTTTCTGTATAATATAAATCCGGACAGACGACAGACAGACAAACAGATAGACAGAGAGACAGACAGCTTACGCTTGGAAAGTAAAGGGGTATAAGAATTCCACCACGTCCAAAAATAATAAAATAATGCTCTACTAATCTTGAAAAGAATATTTAATAAAGAACAAAAAAAGCAAAAAAAAAATTAAGATTTTTCCAATAGGACGAACTTTTGATTTGGATGATCGCCATCGTCCCATAGTCCCACTATTGCTCCAGGAGTGAAATTAGCTCCCCAAATATCGACATTTTTCCTAAGTACTGCATTAGTAATTTTTCCCGAGGAGTCAAGAACCCACTGTTGGTGCAAGGAATTGTCACGATCTGCGACTAACAAACTCCAGCTAACTGGTCTATTATAATCCAGGACTTTCCTACGGGAAAAGATTCAGTTTTTGAAAAAAAAAAAAAATTGGTACGTACCCTCGGTACTCGTTCACTATATAAAATAAATCAGGTCTTGATCCACGCTGAAGTTTCCACAATTGGGGTCCAAAACCGGTGAAATGTTGCACTGATAGTTGAGTCTGGTTGGTGGCGTCCAACACTAACCCATTCAAGTGGGTACTTCTTATGACGTAGAGAAGATCATCGCTGCACTGTGTAGTGACACGATTATCGCTACAAGTCTGCGCAGTTGCTCTAATTAAACAGAGCAAGAAACAGTACACGAATCTATAATATTAAAGACGTTTAGTACAAAAAATTGTGGTACTATAGTACTTACGGTACGATGCAATTTTCGGGAGACGCCATCACGACAGGAATAATTCTCTTGGGGTTTCAGGCGAATTTATCCACATCGACTACAAACACCGTATTGTGTAGGCGGCACAAAATCTAAGCGAATCGCACGATAATTTCTGGGTGTGCCGCTCTCGCGAGACGCTGAACCGAAACAATATTCTTTCTTTTGCCGTTATTTATTAGTTTCAGTCAGGAATTTACCGTACTACAGACTAAAAAATCCCCAATTGATATTTATAGACGCTTATAAACTAAATTTGCATAAAAATTTGAACAATAAACAACTCAGAAAAACACAACATTAAGAACTTTCATCCAGGGCGAACTTTTGGATTCGGTATCCGGTCCCGCTCCACAGTCCCACTTTGGTTCCAGGACTGTAGTCCCTCCTCCAGATATCGACGTTCTTTTTTGTACGTGCATTGGTAATTTTTCCAGTGAAGCTAATAATCCATTGTTGGTCCTTGGAATTGTCGCGGTCTGCTACCCTCAGAGCCCGGCTGTTTGGTCTGTTATAATCCAGAACTTTCCTGCGGGAACTGGTGTCAGTTTTTTGGTGAAAATGTGTGTACGTACCCCTGGTATTCGTTCACTATGTAGAATAAACCGGGTTCGGTTCCAGCTTCGAATTTCCACAGTTGGGTTTTAAGACCGGAGAAAGGTTGGATGGTTATTTGGGACTGGTTTGTGGCGTCTAAGACGAGATCGTTTGGCCAGCTGTTTCTGATCACGTAGAGTTTGTTGTAAAGTATTCTGTAAGGTGAGGCGATGTGGCAGAGGGTTGCAAATAAAACCACTAAAGTGAGGCTGCGTTAAAAAAATGAATAATTAACTAGAACGAAGATTGTAAGTACTTACGGTACTGAACGCTGATGGGACGCCATAACGATTGAGAGATTTTTGTTTGTTGGTTTTTATAAACACAGATAGTGAACGAAAATAGAAAACATTTGCCAAATTCGTGGAAACAGTTTTATTCCGGTCTATGATTATATTATTATTGATTGCGTAACGAAGATTTCTTACGTATATTTGTTTTTGTACAAGTTTATCAACAAATGTAGACATGAGGTTTTTAGAATAAGTTTGTACACATAAATTTAAACTTATTTAACAAATTATTTAACATTAAGACTTTTCCTCCAGGGCGAACTTTTGATTGGGATAATCCCCGTCGTGCCACAGTCCCACTTGGGTCCCAGGGGTGAAAGTTGCCCCCAGATATCGATGTTTTTGCTTAGAGCCGCATTCGTGATCTTCCCAGTGGAGTCAAGATTCCACTGTTGGTGCAAGGAGTTGTCACGATTTGCTAGTACGAGATTCCAGCTAGCTGGTCTGTTGTAATCTAGAACTTTCCTGGGGGAAATAGTCAGAGTTTAAAAATGACCATAGTTCTTAAAAAAAAAAATTACTAACCCCTGCGATTCGTTTATTATGTAGTAAAACCCGGGTTTGCTTCCGGGTTCGAACGTCCATAGTTGGGGTTTGAAACCAGTGAAATGTTGGACGGTTAATAGGGATGGGTTGGTGGCGTCTAGAACAAGACCATGTGGTCCGGTACTTCTGATGACGTAGATTTTGCGGCGGACTATTCCGTGAGGTGAGACTGAATACAGTGTCAAAGCCAGAAGCAATAAGGCGAGGCTACGTTTAACAAATTAATCATTATTAGAAAAATAAATGTTTAGTACTTACGGTACTAAACGCTGAGGGAACGCCATTATCACTAAGACTTTTTTGCGATGTTCCAGTTTTATACACAGAGATAGTGAATGCAAATAAAAAAGTCTTGTTAAATTTGCAGAAAATGGATTAGTTTTAATACTGCGAATGCGTTAATTACTCATCCTTGTGTAACAAAGGTTTTTTTTTAGTGAGATAGGAGCTGACACTGACCCCGTTTTTGTATAAGTTTATCAACCTCATTTATGAGGTTCATAAGTTTTTTACGAATAATTAAAAATAATATATTGTTGCTTGAAAAGTCTTTATAGCAGATTTTATTTCGCGTACTAATTGAATTTAAAGATGGGCTTTTATGGGGCTAGAAAAATAGACACTGGAAATTGCAGTTTATTAGATACCTGATATCACAATACTGTTCACACGTTTTCAATATTGAAAAGTTTCCAGTACTCATCTATTTGTGGTTTATGATCCGTATTGAGATTTTATCTTAGGCATCCAGAGATTTGGAAGAAAAATTTAAAAATTGTAGTTTCTCCTGTCAAATGCTTTCTACAGTGTCAAAGAGTTTCGCGACCATGTATTCTAAGTTCGATTTATCTGTTTGTATTTGTTGTCGACATGTGTCTAATTGTGATATACCTACTTGTTATTTCTGTAGAATATTGTATACATGTTTTTGTGTGGAACGATGCCAAATGTAGTGTTTCTATGTAACGGCTGAATAAAGTTATTATTATAAGAGTTCTGGGATTTCTCAATTTTTCGATTTTTTGGCTTTTTGATTCTCGATTTTGCTGCTTTAGTTTTGGAATTTTTCAGTTTTTATGCTTCGATTTTTCGTTTTTTCAGTTTCTCGAATTTCAATTTTTTTACTCAATTTTTCGATATTTCAGTGTTGGGATTTTTCAATTCTTCAATTTTTCCATTTTCAATTGTTCGTTTTATCGATTTTTATTTCCAAAATTTTCACTTTTTCATTTTTGACTCGATCTTTCGATTTTTTGACTCTTCGGGTTTCAATTTTTCAATTTCTCGGTTTTTAAATTGTTCGACTTTTCGGCTTTTTAATTTTTCCAATTTTTCATCATTTCAGTTTTGGAATTTTTCAGTTACTAGATTTTTCAGTGTTTCGATTCTTCAGTTTTCCGATTTTTCAATTTCTCAAATTTCAGTTTATTTACTAAATTTTTTCGATATTTCTGTTTTGGGATTTTTCAATTTTCGATTCTTCAAATTTTCGATTACTCGATTTCTTCTTATTTAGATTTCGCAATTTTTGAATGTTTCGGTTTTACAATTTTGCACTTTTTCGACTCTTCGATTTTTCATTTCACGATTAATTGTTTTTTCCCATTTTTGGATTTCCCGGCTTTTCAGTGTTTGATTCTTCAGTTTTTCTATGGATTGTTTTTATGTTAAAAATTTTTCATTTTTTCAGTTTTTAACTTTTTGATTTTCTATTTTGGCCCATTTCGATTTCTCAATTTTTCGATTCTTCGAATTTTCGACTTCTCTTTTTTATGTTTAGGCGTTTCGATGATTCAGATGTTTCCACTTTTGGTCTTTTTAACATTTCACTTTCTCGTTTTTTCAGTTTTTCGGTTCTGCAATTTTTCGATTTTTCAAAATTTTTGCGATTTTATTAAATTTTGATTCTCGATTTCTGGATTCCTCGGTTTTTCGATTTCTCGATATTTCCATTTTCTTATTTTTAATTTTTCTATTTCTTAATGTTTCGATTTCTCGAATTTTCAGTTTTTCGATATTTTAATTTTAAAATTTTTAAAACTGTAGATTTTTCAATTTTTCTATTGTTTAAATTGTACATGTTTCGATTTTTCAATTTTTTTTATTTCACGATTTTTTTTGGTTATTTGATTTAAAAAAATTTTCCCCTTTTCGTATTATCGACTTTTCAATATTTCAATTTTGGGAACTTTACAATTTCTGGATTTTTCTGATTAACTGATTTTCGCATTTTTCGATTTCTCGACTTTTCATTGTTTCGATTTTTCAGTTTTTCAATTCTTCAATTTTTTGTTTCAATTTTTCGATTTATCGATTTTTTAATTCTAAATATTTCAATTTTTCAATTTTTAGCTGTTCCATTTTTCGAGTTTGGCCTATTCCCATTTACAATTTTCGATTTTTCGATTTTTTAACGATTCGGCGTTTCAATTGGCCAATTTTTCATCATCTCAGTTTCGGAATTTTTCAGTTTCTCGATTTTTAAGTTTTTTGATTTTTCAATTTTCCGATTTTTCAAATTTTACAATTTTAAAATTTTGGATTTTCGATTTCTCGGTTTTCCGACTTCTCGATATATCAATTTTTCGATTTTGAAGTTTTAGATTTTTAAATTTCCCAATTTTTCGAACTTTTGATGTCGCGATTTCTCGATTTTTCAGTTTTTCGATATTTTAATTTTAAAATTTTTCAAATTGTGGATTTCTCAATTTTCGATTTTTCAGCTTTTTGATATTTCGATTTTTCAATTTTTCGAATTTTTAAAATTTGACTTTGGTTTTTTGATTTTTCGATTTTTTAAATTGTACATTTCTTAATTTTTCCATTTGTTGGCTTTTCGATTCTCGATTTTTCTCCTTTCGATTTCTGAATTTTTCGATATTTCAGTTTTAGGATCTTTTAGTTTTTTATTCGTCAATTTTTCCGATGTTTCAATTTGTCGATATTTAATTTATTCATTTTTCAAATTCTCGAATTACAACTTTTTTTAAATACTTTTTCAATATTTCAGTGTTGGGATTTTTCAATTTTTCGATTCTTCAAATTTTCGATTTGCCGATTTCTTAATTTTCCGATGTCTCAATTTTCCGATGTTTCAGTTTTAGGAATTTATACTTTTTCGACTCTTAAATTTTTCGATATCTCAGTGTTGGGATTTTTCGGTTTCTCGATTTCCCGATTAATTGATTTTTTATTTTCACATTTTCCGATTTCTAGAATTTTCAATGTTTCGATTTTTCAGTCTTTCAGCTCTTCAATTTTTTCGATTTTTGGACTTCTCGATTTTGCGATTTCTCGATTTTCTCGATTTTTTCGTGTTTCGGTTTCTCGATATTTTAGTTTCTCGATTTTTCAATTTTTCGGCTTTTCGGTTTCCCTATTTTTCAAATTCCGATTTCTCAATTTTTCGATTCTTCAAATTTTCGATTTTTTGATTTCTTGATTTCTTCATTTCTCCATTTCTCAATTTGTTGATCAATTGATTCTGTAATTTTCCTATTTTTCGATTACTCGACTTTTCAAAGTTTCAATTTTTCAGTTTTTCAATTGTTCAGTTTTTCATTTTTTTGTTTTATCTATTTTTTAATTCTAAATTTTTCACTATTTCAATTTTTAATTTTTAAATTTTTCTACTTTGGCCTGTTTGGATTTCTCAATTTTGCGATTTTTTGACTTCTCGACTTTTCGATTTCTCATTTTAAGTTTAAGTTTAGTAAGATTTATATTTTGATGTTTTTTTTCTCTGAATACTTTTGTTTATGTTATTTGTTTCCACTATAGACTAATTGTCTGTTGGAATAAAGCTCTATTTATTTATTTATATTTATTTTCTCGATCATTTGATGCTTCGGCTTCTCGATGTTTCAATTTTTGAATTTTTCGAAGTTTCTTGGTTTTTCGATTTTTCCACTTTTCGGCTTTTCAATGTCCCAATTTTTTATCATTTCAGTTTTGGAATTTTTCAATCTCTGGATTTTTAGTTTTTCGATTCTTCAATTTTTTGATTTCTCAATTTTTGCGATTTTTTAAATTTTGGATTTTCGATTCCCCGATTTCTCAGTTTTTCTCTTTTCGATATTTCAATTTTTCGATTTCTCAATTTTTCGATTTTTCGGCTTTTCGATTTCTCGTTTATTCAACTTCTGCTTTCTCAATTTTTCTATATTTCAGTGTTGGGATTTTTCAATTTAGATTCTTTAAATTTTCCAATTCTCGATTTCTTGTTTTTTAAAATTTTGGATTCTCGATTTCTCAATTTCTCGATTATTTGATCCTTTGATTTTCCCATTTTTCGTTTACTTCTCTTTTCAAAGTCTCAATTTTTCAGTTTTTCAATTCTTCAATTTCTCGATTTTCCGTTTTATCTGCATTTTTAATTCTAAATTTTTCACTTTTTCAATTTTTCAATTTTTAATTTTTAATTTTTCGATTTTGGCTTGTTTCAATTTCTTAGTTGTTCGATTTTTTACTTCTCGACTTTTCGATTTCTCGATTTTATCGATCTTTTGATGTTTCGGTTTCTCGAAGTTTCAATTTTTAAATTTTTCGAAGTTTCTTGGTTTTTCGATTTTTAAACTTTGTGGTTTTTCAATTTTCCAATCTTTTGTCATTTCAGTTTTGGAATTTTTCAATCTTTCGATTTCTGCAGTTTTGTGGTTCTTCAGTTTTACGATTTCTCAATTTTCACAATTTTTAAAATTATGGATTTTCGATTTCTCAATTTCACGATCAATTGATCCTTTGATTTTCCGATTTTTCGTTTACTCCTCTTTTCAAAGTCTCAATTTTTCAGTTTTTCAATTCTTCAATTTTTCGATTTTCCGTTTTATTTATATTTTTAATTCTGAATTTTTCACTTTTTCAATTTTTAATTTTTAATTTTTCGATTTTGGCTTGTTTCAATTTCTCAGTTTTTCGATTTTTTGACTTCTCGACATTTCGAATTCTCGATTCTATCGATCTTTTGATGTTTCGGTTTCTCGAAGTTTCAGTTTTTGAATTTTTCTAAGTTTCTCGGTTTTCCGATTTATCCACTTTTCGGCTTTTCAATGTCCCAATTTATTATCATTTCAGTTTTGGAATTTTTCAATCTCTGGATTTTTAGTTTTTCGATTCTTCAATTTTTTGATTTCTCAATTTTTGCGATTTTTTAAATTTTGGATTTTCGATTCCCCGATTTCTCGGTTTTTCTATATTTCAGTGTTGGGATTTTTCAATTTTTCGAATCTTCAAATTTTAGATTCTTTAAATTTTCCAATTCTCGATTTCTTGTTTTTTAAAATTTTGGATTCTCGATTTCTCAATTTCTTGATTAATTAATCCTTTGATTTTCCCATTTTTCGTTTACTTCTCTTTTCAAAGTCTCAATTTTTCAGTTTTTCAATTCTTCAATTTCTCGATTTTCCGTTTTATCTATATTTTTAATTCTAAATTTTTCACTTTTTCAATTTTTAATTTTTCGATTTTGGCTTGTTTCAATTTGTCAGTTTTTCGATTTTTTGACTTCTCGACTTTTCGATTTCTCGATTTTATCGATCTTTTGATGTTTCGGTTTCTCGAAGTTTCAATTTTTTAATTTTTCGAAGCTTCTTGGTTTTTCGATTTTTAAACTTTTTGGTTTTTCAATTTTCCAATCTTTTGTCATTTCAGTTTTGGAATTTTTCAATCTTTCGATTTTTGCAGTTTTATGATTCTTCAGTTTTCCGATTTCTAAATTTTCACAATTTTTAAAATTTTGGATTTTTGATTTGCCTATTTTTGGGTTTTTCAACTTCTCGATATTTCAGTTTTCGACTCTTCAATTTTTCGATATTTCACTTTTTTACGTTTCCAAATTTTGAATGTTTCAATTTCTCAATATCTGAATTAATTGATTTTTTGATGTCCCCAGTTTTCGATTACTCGACTTTTCAATGTTTCAACTTTTCAGTTTTTCAGTTTTTCGATGTTTCGTTTTATCAATTTTTGTTCAATTTTTAATTATTTGATTTTTCGATTTTGGCCCATTTCGATTGCTCGATCTTTTGATGTTTCGGTTTCTCTTTGCTTCAGTTTTTGAATTTTTCGATGTTTTTCGGTTTTTCGATTTTTCGACTTTTCCGCTTTTCAGTTTCCGAATTTTTCCACACCTCAGTTTAGAAATTTTTTAATTTTTCGATTGTTCAGTTTTTCGACTCTTCAATTTTCCGTTTTTTCAAATTTTTGCGATTTTTCAAATTTTGGATTTTCGATTTCTCGATTTTTCAATTTTTCGATGATTTAATTTTAAAATTTTTAAAATCGTAGATTTCTCGATTTTTCGATTTTCGCAGTTTTTTGACATTTCTATTTTTTAGTCGTTTCATTGTCATCTTCCGTTTTTTTGATGTTTTCGGATTTTGATTTTTTCATTATTTGCTTTATAAATTTTTTTGATTTCTCAATTTCCCGATGTTTCAATTTTTCAATTGTACAATTTCTCGATATTTCGTATTTGCGGCGATCATTTACTATGTGCCGGTTCCATGAAACATTGAACCGAACTAATGATATTGACTTCGTTATTTATTATTTTGTATGTAAACTTACCTCGGTTTTTCTTGTTCGTCGAGATTAAAAAAAGAAGAAAATAATATTTGTTGATGCAGGAGCTTGTAAAACAAATTTGCATAAGAATGAGGTCGGCGAGGTGAGTTATGTTTCTGCACGTTAAAAAACAATGAAGAAATACCACTAAGGTTGTGTTATCGCTGTTGTTAAGAGTCGACAGTATAGTAATTAGGAAGACCTCGTTTATCAGGTAATTTATTAAACCGACTTGATTGTCGTTTTGAATTTTCCACTTTCCTGTAATATTCGTTTAAAAACACGATTAGTTGTTCATAAACGTTTTACTTTCAGAGAATTTATTAATACAATAAAATTAACAATAATGTTCAAAATAAAGTAATTATGTTTTTTTCTGCAGGACGAATTTTTGAGCTTGACTCCCATTATCCGAGCATATCTGGACGGTTGCCCCAGGAGTAAAATTGGCGTTTTGTACATCCACGTTGAGACGTTTCTCTGCATTCATTATTCGACCTTTGTCTTTTAAGACCCACTGTTGGACCAACGCACCATTTTTTTCGTTCAAATATATGTTATAAGAGTTGACGATGTCCATGACTCTTCTGGAAAACCAGGACTTATTTTTCAACAAAAACTGTTTAATTATTTACTTACCCCGAGTGTTTGCTAACTATGTAAAATAAGCCGGCTTTGTTACCTCGTTCCAATTTCCAAAGTTGGGTACTAAAACCAGTGAAATGTTGGATTCTGATTTGAGCTTGGTCTTCACCGTCTAGAACCAAACCATTTGAGGCTTTGCTTCTTATAATATAGTACTCATCATCGGTGCAAGCACGGATGGAAGCGAAACACGTTAATATTAAGCAAACAATGATCTTCCTATAACAATTAAACACGATTTAATAGATTTGAAAATTTTTAGATTGATTTCTAAAATTACGTACCTTGTGCGCGTCGTCATAGTGCAGTAGATCTGAGTATTATTATCGTTATGGTTTGGCAAAGATAATGCAAGGGATATCCCCTGAACACTTGTGGTTAGTGAAAATGATAAAAAATTATCGTGGTTTATGGAAACACAAAATTCATTAAAATGTATTTATTGGTCCCTTCCAGAAAACTGATGACGTCAGCACAAAAATTATTATTTATTGTATTCAAGAAACTTTCACAAATGTTGGCTGTAGTCGTCGCCCTTATGGCAGCTGGGTGTTCTTTGCAAAATATACTCTTGTGCCCCATTCCCATTGTCTTTCCAGATATTTACAGTATTCCCGATAGTGTACCCTGCGCTAAATATGTCCAAGTTATAGAGTTTTTCCGCATTCATAATTCGTCCGTTCTCTTTGAGTACCCACTGTTGAACCATAGAACCATTTTTCTTCTTTAAAAGGGTCTTCCAGGTACCGATGGCATCCACATATTCGACATCCAGAACAGTTCTACGAAATTTGGTTATAACTTTGGTCTACAAATATTTAAGTACTCACCCTGTGCACTTGTTCACTATGTAAAACAATCCGGCTCTGGAAGCCGTTTCCATTTTCCAGAACTGGCTGCAGAATCCAGCGAAGGGCTGTATTTTGATGTAATTGTGATCGGTACCATCCAGTACCAGTCCATACTGGATCGCACTTCTTATAATGTACAAGTCCTCGTGGTCGCAATCGTGGGTAAAAATAACTTTTAAAGATGAGATAAGTAAAAAAAGCAAAACTTTGCTGTAAAAATGATATAATAATAATAAATAATAGAGAAAAAGTTGCCGGATTTACGTACCGTACTTGTCGATGGTTGGATGCCATAGTGGTACTGATGCACTGATGGGAATTTTTCTATAAAAGTTCGCTTTGTATAACACTGATGAAAAAGGAAATCGAATAAGGATAAGATAGTTTTAGTTTCCGGGAAACGGTGATAAAGTCGATGATCCAGTATAGAAATATATATTTCAAACACAAGTCATATTAACATCCCTTACACATTGCGACTTTTTCCTGTAAAATGAACTTCTGATTTACGTTTTGGTCAAAATTTTCCTTCCACACCAACACAGGTACGCCTGCTTCGAATTTCGCGCCTTGAACATCAACATTCTTGAGTAGACCATAGTTGGTGATTTTTCCCCTGGAATCTAGAAACCACTGCTGTTGAGACGAATTCGTTCTGGTATTTACGTAGAGATAAGAATCGCTTTTAACGTCGAGTACTTTGCTACAAAAATCAATGAGTCCGGGTTTATCCACGAAATTTGCCTACCCTGTAGCCCTGTTAATAATGTAGAATAACCCAGGTCGGTCTCCACGTTCGAAAATCCATACTTGTGCATTGGAATCAATGTAGTACTGGATTTTCAGCTGGGATGGTTCCGTAGCATCCAGTACTAAACCACTGGGAGCCACACTTCTGATAACGTAGAATTTGTCATAAGTGCATCTTTCCGAAGTACCACCAGTTTTTACGCAGATAATAAATAAGGCAAAGGTGCACCTGTAATTTTGGTAAAGTGGATAGCAAAAGTGAGGTTAGTCGTACCATGTGGAGAGTACCGTTGTAACCATTTCTCGAACTAGATTGTTTAATTTGTGCGTTTTGTTGGGCGATATCACCGACTAGCGGGTTGAAAGTTCACGGCAAAATTTGTAATTATTTTATTTATCAAATTTTCTTGTCGACATTGTACTCGTTGATAATAGTACCATTTAGGGACAAACTCCACTCCTGACTGGGAATTTCTTTAACGGTCATTTTCGAGTCTCGTTGCGACTGGATTTTACGGATATCGTGACATCCGGAGAGGGACGATAATGAGCTAGGTGATAAGTAGTACCAAAAGCTTTATTTCCACAATTAAACTTTCTTCTCGAGGACGAACTCCTCGTTTACACTTTGACTATCATTCCACAGGATCACGTGAACTCCTGGGTAAAGTCCTGCTTGTAGATGTCGACCTTGAATTTCTTCGCAACGTTGACGATTCGCCCGTTCAGAGTTAAACTCCACTGTTGGTTTGGGGTGTTTGTACGTTCACTCAGTACGACGTCTACGAAGTCCCTTGATTCAAAATCGAGGACTTTCCTGGATAAAGACAGTACGGGTATAGGGGTACTGTTTAAAGGCATGGTGGCTTACCCTGAGTAGGAGTTGATAATGTAGTATAAACCGGGTCTAGGGGCACGTTCAAATTTCCACAACTGGGTACTAAAGCCATTGAAGTGCTGTATTTTTATTTGGGTGGGGTCGGTGGCGTCCAGAACTAAACCACTGGGGGCGGCACTGCGTATGACGTAAAGGTCGTCGTCACTGCAGGTGGTACTCAAAGTGGCAACGAGGCTCAGATAGACGATTGGAAGAAATAAGTACATTTTGAGGTAGATTGCTCTGAAATGCGCTGACAAGGTTTAAATATAGGTTGATCGTCGTGGAAAGTGAAGAGGTTATCATTTATTGGCGATATGCTGACAATATTAAATTTTTTTTCGGATTTAAAATTTGGCTGATCGTCCCCACCAACAAATTATTGACGTCGTTTACAGATTTTAATTGGAATATAAATTAATGACGAAATTATCTGATAACACCAATGGTACAATTTTCAACTCAGAACCATAATTTTTTTTAATTATGTATGTCAACTACGAAGTTTAGAAAAACTGTAATTAAATATTCAAGGTTCAAATTGTTCAATTTTTGTACTTAATAGTTTGAATGACTCTGCAAGATAATAGCATTTGAGGTAAATTCACTGATCACTGATAATTTTGTAAAAATCGTTCGTTTGCATATTTAAACGGGATTTATAAAGTTTAACGTAAAGTTTCTTGTTGTCGAAATAAGTCTACACATATTAAGAAGAAAAGGCAAAATGGAGCCCCGCCCACCCGCCCTATCTCAATTGTGACGATTTTTTTTATTCGTCGTGAATCATGGGGGCGGAGCTTAGCTGCAAAATCCTTATTTCTCTACGAAGAATTAAAAACATGTTTTTGAGTATTGTGTTGTTCAAAGAATACTATGTATATTTTAAAAAAAAGGTAAAGATTAGGCCCCACCCATTAAAAAAAATTGAGAGGGGATATTATATTTTGCCTTGGTCTCTTAATATACATAATATTCTTTGAACAACACGATACTCAAAAACATGTTTTTAATTCTTGTAAAGAAATAAGATTTTGCAGTTAATCTCCGCCCTCTTGTTTCACGGCGAATAAAAAAATCATCACAATTGAGACAGGGCGGGTGGGCGGGCTTAAATTTTGTCTCTTTGTTTTAACATGTGTAGACTTAAGTTTCTTGTTGTGAAAAGATGGCTATTTATATTAAGAAAAAATAGTCAAAATATAAACCCAGCCCACCCACCCTATCTCAAATCGGATGATTTTTTTATTCGTCGTGAGCTTGACTGCAAATTTCTTATTTCTCTACGAGAAATTAAAAACATGTTTGAGTATCGTATTCTTGTTCAAAGAATATTATGTATATTAAGAAAAAAATAAAGCCAAAGATTAGGCCCCACCCATACCTACCCAAATCTCAATTCTCAATTGTGATGAATTTTTCATTCGTTGTCAGATCTAGGGGCGGGGTTTAATAGCAAGATCCATAGGTATTTATTTGTCTAAAGAATTTACCATTTTAAACATGTTTTAAGTTTCTTCTTATATTTTGTCTTTTAAGGAAAAAGCCAAAATATATGCCCCGCCCACCCGCCCTATTTCAATTGTGATGATTTTTTTTTTAGTCGTCGAGATCCATATTTTCTTACAAAAATTTACTAGTTTAAACACGATTTGAATTTCTAAGAATAAAAAATCATTACACTTGAGAGGGGGTGGGTGGGTAGGGTTTATATTTTGCCTTGTTTTCTTAATATACACATAATATTCTTTGAACAACACGATACTCAAAAACATGTTTTTAATTCTTGTAAAGAAATAAGATTTTGCAGTTAAGCTCCGCCCTCTTGGTTCACAGCGAATAAAAAAAATCATCATAATTAAGGTAGGGCGGGTGGGCGGGCTTAGATTTTGCCTTTTTGATTTAATATGTGTAGACTTCTTTGCACAACATTAAATTAAAACATGTTTAAAATGGAAAATTTGTATAAGGAAATATCGATTTTGCAATTAGGCTCTGTCTCATAATTGTAAAATCCATATTTCCTTGCAAAAATGTACCATTTTAACCATGTTTTGAGTTTCTTGTTGTGAAAAGATGGCTATGTATATCAAGAAAAAATAGGCAAAATATAAACCCCGCCCACCCACCCTTTCTCAAATCGGATGATTTTTTTATTCATTGTGAGCCAAGAGGGCGGAGCTTAACTGCAAACTTCTTATTTCTCTATGAGAAATTAAAAGCACGTTTTTGAGTATCGTATTCTTGTTCAAAGAATATTATGTATATTAAGAAAAAAATAAAGCTAAAGATTAGGCCCCGCCCATACCTGCGCAGATCTCAATTCTCAATTGTGATGAATTTTTCATTCGTTGTCAGATCGAGGGTCGGGGCTTACAGCAAGATCCATATTTGTCTAAAGAATTTACGATTTTAAACATGTTTTAAATTTCTCCTTATATTTTGTCTTTTAAGAAAAAAGGCAAAATATAAGCTCCTCCCACCCGCCCTATTTCAGTTGTAATGATTTTTTTTTGAGTCGTCGAGATCCATATTTTTTTACAAAAATTTACTAGTTTAAACACGATTTGAATTTCTAAGAATAAAAAATCATTACACTTTAGAGGGGGTGGGTGGGCGGGGTTTATATTTTGCCTTGTTTTCTTAATATACATAATATTCTTTGAACAACACGATACTCAAAAACATGTTTTTAATTCTTGTAAAGAAATAAGATTTTGCAGTTAATCTCCCTCTTGGTTAACGGCGAATAAAAAAAACTAATCGCAATTGAGACAGGGCGGGTGGGCGGGCTTACATTTTGTCTTTTTGTTTTAACATGTGTAGACTTAAGTTTCTTGTTGTGAAAAGATGGCTGTGTATATTAAGAAAAAATAGGCAAAATATAAACCCCGCCCACCCACCCTTTCTCAAATCGGATGATTTTTTTTATTCGTTGTGAGCCAAGAGGGCGGAGCTTAACTGCAAACTTTTTATTTCTCTATGAGAAATTAAAAACATGTTTTTGAGTATCGTGTTCTTGTTCAAATTAAACCATGTATATTAAGACAAAAATAAAGCCAAAGATTAGGCCCCACCTATAACCCCCTGACCTCCATTCTCAATTGTGATGAATTTTTCATTCGTTATCATATAGAGGGGCGGAGCTTAATTGCAAAATCAATATTTGTCTGCAAGAATTTACCATTTTAAACATGTTTTAAGCTTCTTGTTCTGAAAAGACGACTACATATACTAAGAAAAAAGGCAATCAATAAGCCCCGCCCACCCACCCTATTTCAATTGTGATGATTTTTTTTTAATCGTCGAAAGCCAAAGGAGCGGAATTTAATTGCAAAGTCTCTATTTTCTTACAAAAATTTATCATTGTAAAAAGGTTTTAAGTTTCTAAGAATAAAAAAATCATCACAGTTGAGAAGGGGTGGGCGGGCGGGGTATATATTCTTCCTATTTTCTTAGTATACATAGTATTCTTTGAACAACACGATGCTTAAAACATATTTTTAATTTCTTGTAAAGAAATAAGATTTTGAAGTTAAGCTCCGCCCTCTTGTTTCACGGCGAATACAAAAAATCATCACAATAGAGATAGGGCGGGTGGGCGGGCTTACATTTTCCCTTTTTGTTTTAATATGTGTAGAACTCTTCTCATGACATGAAACTTAAAACATGTTTGAAATGGAAAATTTGTATAAGGAAATATCGATTTTGCAATTAGGCTCCGCTCCATAATTACAAAATCCATCAGTTCTGATGATTTTTGACTTATATATTGTTTATCAAAAATTTGAAAAGCGTTTCCACGTTTCGCCAACTTTCGTAAGGGACACCTTCAGGAAATAATAAACCAGGTGAACGAAAAATCCGCGAGAGAAGAGAGTGATACTAGAGGTAATGAAAAAGCCGCCCTAAGGACAAAATTAAAGCAAAACCAAGTTGTTTTATCAATTAGTTCAGGAAAAATTGTCTAATTTTGAGTCAAGTTATAATTATCCTTGCGTTGTTTACGTTGAAATGAGTATATTTTTGTCGTGATGTGCGTGTATGTGCCCTTGATATGTCATCGAACTCACCTGCGTCAATTTTAGTGTCCCGTGGTGTAAAGTACCCACTACGGAATCATTACTCACGATACTAATTTAAAAATTAAATTAGACACAAGTTATAATTATTGGTTTATTTTTTGTAAAACAGTTTAAATTTACATCAAAACAAGTAGAAAATGGATGTAGTACTATGACAAGTCGTACCAAACGCTACACTTTCCTCTGCAGAGTGAACCTCTGGCACTCGCACCCGTTATTCTCCCAAACAATGAGACCATTCCCGGCCACATACTCGGCTTTGTGAATATCCAGATTCCACAATTTCGCGGCATTGACAATAGTACCATTCATACTAACCATCCACTGCTGATCCAAAGTGTCTCTGGGCTCGGTGGAGACGAGCACAGGCACTTTACGATCAATAAAATCCAGAGCGTGGCTATAAACAACAACGTAATTTACTCAAACCAAAAAAATGGTACCTTACCCCGTATGGTTGTTGATGATGTAGTACAACCCAGGCCGGTTACCAATCTTAAATCTCCACAACTGCGTGCTGAAACCAGTGTAGGGCTCCACGGTAATTTGCCTATGGTCGGTACCATCCACAACCAGGCCAATCGAAGCGGCACTTCTTATAACGTAGAGATCATCATCGCTGCAGGTACTCGTAGCGGAGATGAGTCCAACGCCCACCAACAACAAAGTCAAGGATTGTGCGTAAAGGTGCTTCATGTCGCTGCCGTACTTTGTTTTGGTGGTACCGGTGTACGATCTTTTATTTATAAATTATCGGCTGGGTTTTTTAGGAGTGAATAAAACCTGTTTAAGAAGCGCGTAGGTGGGTTTTTGCTGCCTAGGCAGTACGGGGTACTGTTGTGGCATAGTTTGTGGCTTGAAGAAAGCGTGATGTTCATTGATGAGTTGGTTTGGTTCTGGGAAAGTCGGGAAATCCACGGAAGTGTGGGAATTTTGGAAACTAGATAATGCAAATTACGAAAAGCTGTTAAATTTTTGAAAGTTGTCAACCGTGAATTTGTTGAATACGTAAATGAATTTTAAAATATTTATGGCGATAATGCTTTTTTTGCTGTTTGTGATAGTTAAGTACTAACAAATAATAGACACGAATTAGGCGGCCGCGCCCATTATTTTTGCAAAGATTTGGATGATTCGTTTTTAAGTTATAATAGTTCCTCAAATTATTCACCACGCGGAAGTAGTACCTTACTTTATAGAACTAATTACGATGCAGGTCTTCTAACTGGTTTAAATTTACAACTTTTTTCTATTTCTTCCAATAGAAAAAATTTGAATTTATAATATTGACGCAAGTCTGGCCTTGTGAAATCGTCGTAAAATTTCTTAGCATTTTACAACAAACAAATTTAAAAATTAAATTAGACACAAATTTTACTTATTTATTTAGATTCACGATCCCACCATTGTTTACAAGTAACTTTAAAAACACTATTTTCTCGCTAGGGTGGTACCAGTCGTACTTTACACTTTCTTCTGTAGAGTGAATTTCTGGCACTCGCACCCATTGTTCTCCCACACAATGAGAGCATTTCCAGCCACATAGTGGGCTTTGTGAATATCCATATTCCACATTTTCCCAGCATTAACAATATGACCATTCGTGTTCACCATCCATTGCTGATCCAAAGTATCCCTTTGTTCGGTCAAGACTATCGCAGGCTCTTTACTGTCAATATAATCAAGAGCAAGCCTGCAAACCAGTTAACATTAATTACTCAAGACAAAAAAGTAGTACCTTACCCCGAATGACTATTAATAATGTAGTACAACCCAGGCCTGTCCCCAGTCCTAAATTTCCACAACTGAGTACTGAAACCGGTGTAAGCCTGCACAGCGATTTTCTTGTGGTCGGTACCATCCACCACAAGCCCAATCGAAGGAGTACTTCTTATAACGTAGAGATCATCGTCGGTGCAGTTACTCGTGGCGGCGACGAGCCCAACACACACCAGGAGCAACAAAGTCAAGGATTGTGCGTAAAGGTACTTCATGTCGTACACTCGTTTGGTGGTACAAGAGGACGATCTTTATTTATATAATTATCGATTGGGTTTTTTTGGGAATAAATAAAACCTGTTTAAAGATGCGCGTCGTAGGTGAGCTGTCGGTAGTACGGGGTACAGTTCTGTTCATTGACTTTTATTACAAGTGCATGTGCCCTTGCTGTGTCATCGAACTCAACACACGTAGTTATTATCGTTAAAAATTCATGCGTATCCCCTCCAAAAATTGAATGACGTCATCTAAAAATTATTAACTAAATGTGTGCTCTTACAAGTCAAGGAAACAAAAATTGACTAGATAGATATTAAAGTTAGATAACTTAAGTGATGTTTTATTTTAGAAGTTGAGACAACCGCTGATAATAATGATAATGACTAACAATTTATTGTTCATGTTTTGCCAAAAGCATTTTTTCTTGCAATGTGAACTGTTGAGCGAGATTACCATCTTCCTTGTACAATCCCACAAAAGTTCCTGGCACTGTGTGATTCTGTAGTATGTCAAAATTCCACGACGTGTTTACATTGGTGATGGTACCTTTTGCATTAATAAAAAACTCTTGCTCTGTAGATGCATTTACATTAAGACCGTACCAGTTGTCAAGATAATAGTGATAGTCCAATGGAGTTCTACATTGTGATTATTAGTGCAGATAAAAACTAAAATTATATTTACCCTGTAGCGTTGTTGACAATGCGGAACAAACCGGCATGGGTACCCCGCTCAAATCTCCAGAGTTGTTGAGCAAATCCCGTAAAATATTGTATCTGGATTTGGTCTGGCTCCGAAGCGTCTAGTACCAAACCTGACGATACACTTCTTATAACATATAGTTCGTCTTCTTTGCTGCAGTCGCTTTCGCCATTAACAGTCTTCATACACATAATAATTAAAACCATCAACCTATACCTGGAAGCATGTTGAAAATATGGTAAACATTAGTTGTTGATATTTGTTATTACTAATTAAATATTATGACTATTATTATTCATTTACGTAAAATATCGTCGTGTTTTATAAAATTAACATACCTTTTATGTGTAAAGTACCCATTATTGTTGATTGGTGTGTAGTGAACGAAGTTTACTGAATGTTTGTATATGGTGTGAGTAAATATTTATATAGACACAGTAGAAAAAATTTGATAAGAAAATCTTGCTTAAATCTATAGGCTTCTTATCATTACTTTTTTCTAATTAAGTAATCGACCTAGTTCCTAAATTCTTACTACAAAGGCGGTTTCAAAACTAGGAATTAACAACTTAAGGTTCAATTTAATATAAAAATGCCCCCACGTCTATATGTTTCACAACATAGTACCTTGATCAGGCAAGTGCGTTATTAATTATTATTATTATTATTATGGAATGTAAACAATTAGAGTTGAATTTTTTATTTAAGATACACATTATCAGAAGATGGCTGATGGGTTGCACAGCCGAAACCCGTAGGATAGCGAGGCTAGATCTTAATGTAATAAACATCAGGAGAAATAAAAACCTATGAGGGAATTTCAATTCACAAGTTCATGGCTTAGCTACCCAATTCATGAAAATTAGATTTTTGTAGTAGTAATTTATAAAAATTTTTTACTTATTATACAATCTAGGAAAATTTATCAAAATTTCTGAATATGGCTGGTGGTCATTTTCATTCAGTAATATTTTACTTTATGTTAGAATTTGAGATAACCGTTGATAATAACTATAACGACATAAAAATTTTGCTGTTAGAAGAATCACAATACAACTTAACTCTATAGAATTAGTTTATTGATAATTAAATATATTTAGACAAAAATAATTACTTACAATTTATAGGTCAGGTTTTGCCAAGAACAATTTTTCTGCAAGATGAACTGGTGGGCAAAATTAGAATTTTCGGCGTCCACCGGACTTCCTGCGGCTGTGTAGTTGTGATGCAAGTCAATATTCCACATCGTTTCTACATTGGTGGTGGTACCTTTTGCGTTAATGTAAAATTTTTGCTCTGAAAATGCATCTACGGTAAGGACGTAGCAGTCGTCAACCTCATACTTGTAGTCCAATAAAGTTCTACGGTGTAAGCAAATCAAAAATTGGAATTAATTACCCTGTAGCGTTGTTGACAATACGGAACACACCGGCGTGAGTACCACGTTCAAATTTCCATAGTTGTGACGAAAATCCAGTGAAATATTCTATCTGGATTTCATCTGGCTCCGAAGCATCTAATGCCAAACCTGACGATATACTTATTATCACGTAGAGTTCATCTTCTTTGCCGCAATCGCTTTAGGTACTATCAGTGTTCATACCAATAATGACTACGATTAAGGGGTACCTGCAAAAGTGTTTTAAAAATGTGGTGAGATACAACTCGCACTACCAACTGCCAGTGAGAAATAAAACTATGTTAAACTATAAACTAAGAGGTTAAATAAATAAAGTGTCTTTAATGGGCTTAAGTGACTTTTTATGTTAGAAGCTTAGATAACCGTTGACAACAACGACCTAAGTACAGTTTTCTCGGACATTTTTCCCAATTTTTAGAAATTACAGATTAATTTTAATCATCCATTCTCATACTATTGGCACTGTAAAAAATGGTAGTAAAAAGTCACGTGCTAAAATGTACTTTTTTAATGCTGGTCATTGTGTTGGTATATGCTATTTTTACAATCGTCAATCGTTTATACAGGGTTATTCACGAGAAGCTCCACGCCAAAAAAATTCAGAGTGCAACCAACAATACAATCAAAAATTTGATATTTACTATAAAATTTAATACGTGTATTTACAGGATTCATATTTTTCAAATTGCCAAGAAATTAAGTACTTAATTGTTGAATCAACTGAAAAAAAGGACCTATCATTTAGTCCTCGGATACTTGAAAGTAAAACAATTTTTGTTTTAAATTAATAACCGACGGATTACTGAATGGCACATTGAGTTAATATTTATTAACTTACGCAAAATAATGATAAGAAAGCATTATGAGTTATCAACACAGTCAGAAAACAATCTCAGTGATACTGTCAAAATAGGCAAGTAGAAAGATACTATCTTTAATTAATTTAAGTGATTTTTTATAACGTTGAGATAACCGTAGATAATGACAGATTTTTCCATTAAACGAAGCACATTACAAAATAATTCTACAAGATTATTTTATTAATAAAATGCAGTTTTTGTGTGTAGCTTTTTCATAAAACGTCTTCGAATCGTTTTTAACTCGACTACGTCTAGACCTAGTAACCTAAAATTCACGAAATCATTATTTTGTTTTATTTACATGATGTAGACAACCAGTTTTACATTCATGGATAACAGCTAATTTTTCGCGTTCATAATGCTGTTTTAATTAACGAACCTAAAAGTTAATTTCAATTGACCTCACATTTCGTGTTTCAATTTTAATATTATATATACCGTAACTTTTGTAAATATATACTATATGATCGAAAGAAACTCATCTAGTAGGCCGTGGAGTTTATTTTTAAAATAGTGACATTGCAGCTATTTGATTCTTTATTGGACAGTTGTTTGACAGTAACTGCCAAACAAGGAATGCCTTGGTGTTGCTAGCATCGTTATTTTTAAAATAAATTGCACGGCACACTAGAGGGTTTTTTTTTCGATCATATGGTATATAGGTACAAAAGGTCTGGTCTTTGGTACGTTATACAGAATATTAAAATTGAAATACGATGTGAATGAGATCACTTGAAATAATTTCTGAGATTCGTTAATTAAAAATTGTTTTCAAAAAAGTCCTATTCAGATACAATCGGCATTTCATTGTGTTACTGTAAAATAAAAAATTCTTGACGTATACATTTCATTGTTAAATTTATCATATTATTTGATTAGTTAAGTAATTAATATCGTATTATTTAAGAGTTTCGTAAGAGTTTTTATTCCAAATAATAATCAGTATTGGCCCCAATCCTTAGATCTGTATCGTTAAGTATTTCATGACATTATCACAATATTATCGCAATAACAATGGTTTGTTACTCGAAGCTCAGCTTCTAGGCTCGTTCTTTTTACTAGTGATCTTCCGTACACTACAATACAGATTTACACTGGTAGTAAAGATAAAGTAGAGTTATATATATACTTAACAACTGTGTAAAAAAAATCATTTAATCACTTAATTATTAACAACGAGACGAAGAAAAAAATTGTCAAAAATTGGTTGAGCAAAGTTTCTCGTCCGTGAAGTCTTAACGCTTTCTGCAGACGGCAGACAGGAAAACCTCGAGAAAACATGAAAGTAGCCAGACGCCTGATGGACTCAATTACGATACTTCCTTAGCTTACACTCGGGAAGCATAACTGAATAACTGACACAGATGAAAAGAAATAATAGTTATTTACGTACACTAAATACATATTTATAATTACGTCGATACCAAGATCTTACAGATTTTTAGTTTTCGTGTTAATTAACACTTTATTCGAGTCTAGAACAAGCGGATTGTCCTGCAGCAGATTATTTATACTATGATATTAAAAGCGTTGCTTCTGGTTATGTACTCTCCACTGCTGCAGCCCCGTAGCAGGAAAACTTATTCAGGGGGGCCAAGTTTGTCGACAGAGGGGGCTTCATGTAAATATTTATATTTTAATAATACACTCAGATAACTACTTTATTTTTTCTGAGTTTTTATATTTGAAAGAACATTAAAATAATTGGAAACGTCGATTTTTTACGCTAAATTTTCGTAAAAACCTGTCGAAGTCCAAAAAATTATTACGGTACTTGGTTAAAATGCTGGTTAAAACAGAGAATGTAGATTCACAAACAGCTGTACTGCGTCCAAAAATTTGTGTAGTGGCCATATAGGTAACATCCAATTTGTTTGAGTTTATTTTTTTGCATGTTTAGTACATATTTTAAAAATCCGAATTCGCAACCAAATATTTCGAAAATTTTGGTACGGAACCATGAACTCGTCATGTTTTTTTAAACTCGTCGAGATGTGTATTTCAGAATTTTTTGTCAACTTTAACAAAAGCTCAATTTTTGGAAACCCATATAAAATTTTTGACTTTTCCCAAGCATTTTCGAAAATGACCAAAAGAATTCCTTTGTTCATCTCGATTTCTTCCAAAAATCGTTTTGGATTAAATTTTTTTGAAAATTCTTACATTTTTTGCAGAATCGACGGAAGAAAAATGGCAATTTTTGAAAACCTGTATCAAATTTTTGACTTTTTTCAAGCACGTTCGAAATTACCAAAAGGGATTCCTTTATTGATTTCGATCTCCAGATGTTGTTTTTGGTTATTTTTTCGAAAATTCGTACAATTTTTCCACAATCGCCAAAAGAAATATGGTAATTTTTGAGAAATTTTGAAAATTCGAGCTCGAAACCGAGTATTTCGAAAATTTTGATCCGGAACCATGAACCTGTCATGTTTTTTTAAGCTCGTCCAAATCTATATTTCAGAATTTTTTGTCAACTTTTACGAAAGTTCAATTTTTGAAAACCCATATAAAATTTTTGACTTTTCCCAAGCATTTTCAAAAATTATCAAAAGAGACTCCTTTGTTCATCTCGATTTCCAAAAATCGTTTTGGATTCAATTTTTTTGAAAATTCTTACAATTTTTCCAGAATCGACGGAAGAAATATGGCAATTTTTGAGAACCTGTATCAAATTTTTGACTTTTTTCAAGCACGTTCGAGATTACCAAAAGGGATTCCTTTATTGATTTCGATCTCCAGATGTTGTTTTTGGTTTTATTTGGTTGAAAAGTCGTAAAATTTTTCAGCAATCGCCAAACGAAATGTAATTTTTGAACTTTGAAACCGAATGTTTCGAAAATCTTGATCTGGGACCATCTAGACCTTGTGTTTTTTGATTCAGCTCGTCGAGATCAACATTTCAGATTTTTTTTGTGGATTTTTAGTCAACTTCAACAAAAGCTAAATTTTTGAAAATCTATAAAATGTTTTTGACTTTTCCCAACCGTTTTCGAAAATTAGCAAAAGGGATCTCTTTATCGATTTCGATCTCCAAATGTTGTTTTTGGTTTTATTTTCTCGAAAATTTGTACAATTTTTCCAAAGCCACCAAAAGAAATGTAATTTTTGAGGAATTTTGAAATGTCGACTTTGAAACCGAATTTTTCGAAAATCTTGGTCTGGGACCATCAAGACCTTATGTTTTTGGATTAAGCTCATCGAGATCTACATCTCGGAATTTTTTGTTGATTTTTTTGTTAATTTCAACAAAAGCTCAATTTTTGAAAATCCATATACATTTATTGACTTTTCCCAAGCATCTTCGAAAATTAGCAAAAGGGATCTCTTTATTGATTTCGATCTACAGATGTTATTTTTGGTTTTATTTTTTTGATATTTCGTCGAATTTTTCCACAATCGCATAAAGAAATAACTTTTTTTTAAGTCACTTTTGAGATTTTTTAGAAATTTTAGGTAGAAACCCAATATTTCGTAAATTTTGCTCCGGGAGCATGAACATGTTTTTCGATTAAGCTCATCGAGATCTATATTTCAGAATTTTTTGTCAACTCTAACAAAAGCTCAATTTTTTAAAACTAAATAAATTTTGATTTTTCTTAAGCATTTCCAAAAATTACCAAAAGTCATTCTTTTATTTATTTCAATCTTCAGATGTTGTTTTTGGTTTTATTTGTTCGAAAATTTGTAAAATTTTTCTAGAATCGTCAAAAGAAATAGGAGTATAATTTTTGAGAAATTTTAAAAAGTCGACTTGGAAACCGAATAGCAGCAAGACCTTCTGCTTTTTGACTAAACTCGTCGAGATCTACATCTCAGAATTTTTTGTAGATTTTCAGCCAATTTCAACAAAAGCTCAATTTTTGAAAATCTATAAAAAAAATTTGACTTTTCCCACGCATTTTCGAAAACTAGCAGAAGGGATCTTTTTATTGATTTCGATCTCCAAATGTTTTTTTT
Source organism: Zophobas atratus (assembly GCA_022388445.1). Taxonomy (NCBI): domain Eukaryota; kingdom Metazoa; phylum Arthropoda; class Insecta; order Coleoptera; family Tenebrionidae; genus Zophobas; species Zophobas atratus. The sequence goes on along the minus strand of CM039447.1, from coordinate 8,535,673 downwards.
TTGGTTTTATTTTTTCGAAAATTCGTACAATTTTTCCAGAGCCGCCAAAAGAAATGTAATTTTTGAGAAATTTTGAAATGTCGACTTTGGAACCGAATTTTTTTAAAATCTTGGTCTGGGACCATCAAGACCTTATGTTTTTTGATTAAGCTCATCGAGATCTACATCTCAGAATTTTTTGTCGATTTTTTGTCCATTTCAATAAAAGCTCAATTTTTAGAAAATCCATATAATATTTTTGACTTTTCTCAAGTACATAGTAGGCTATGGAATAAAATGTCACATGTTCATTTTTTTATACGGTCAACATCAACGGTAGTGTGATATTGCCAAATAATATACCCTGTAAGAAAATAAAGGTGGGGCGGGTGGGGCCAGTTAATATGCTTCGGCAATCGGCATTATATTGAAATTTTATTACTAATTTGAAATTTATAATGTATAAGTCTTCCAGGGGGGGCAACCACAACTGCTAGGGGGGGCTCAGCCCTCTCTTGCCCCCCCGTAGCTACGGGGTTGCACTGCTGATCCGAACGATAGATCAATCATTACAACGGTCAGGAATGGAGAATTACGTTTCGAAGTTTATTCCATATTATCAACGATTTTGCTAGGTATAAAGACTTAATTTTCTAAAGAAATTAAAATAGCTGATAATTTACAATAAACAAACCGAGTGTTAATTATCTAAATAATGGATTACAGTTTTTTTAGATAGTGCCAAATATTTAATGACTGATAAAAACAGATTTCGGTAACATTTTCCCATCAAATTCGTGCTACTGGGTGTACATATATATTTAGCCACACCGTACACATACATTCAGTAAACTTCCTCCAGTACACAGCAATCAACCATAATGGGCTACGTTACGGAAAAAAGGTATCTGAATTTGGTATAACATGTCGAACTTCTAAAATACGTTGTTAGATATTTTGTTTAAATTAATTAAAAATATTGTCATTATTATTATAACAGAGTAATTAAAAACAGTAAAATCGCAATTCTAACACAGAAAAGCTAACTAAAAATACTGTGCTCAGTATAAATTAGTTTTAGTTTTTATTTTCAACCTCCGAATTGTACAAATAAACATAATTTTTTTCGTTGATGACAGTAATGTTTAACAAAAAATATCAATAACTAGATTTTGTGCTGTGACGTGCAGTTTGTCGTATTTTCAAAACATATTTACAGGTATTCGTTGATTCTTCTAATTGTTATGTGCACGATCAGTGTTAGTGCCGAATGTGACTGCACCAAAGAAGATGAACTGTACTCCATAAAAGGTAGATCGTCAGGTTTGGTACTAGATGCTTCCAAACCAGATCAGATCCAGATACAACATTACACAGGAGTTCCTGAACAACTTTGGAGATTTGAACGGGGTAAACATGCCGGTTTGTTCCGCATTGTCAACAACGCTACAGGGTAAATAATCGTTTAGCTTTTATTTGAACTAATAGTTGCGATGTAGAACACCATTGGCCTATAAGGATCACAAAGAAGGGTGGTTCGTTCTCACTGTAAATGCAGCTTCAATACAAGAGTTTATGATTAATGCGAAAGGCACCATTACCAATGTAGAAACGACCTGGAATATGGACGTATTGGATAATATCCACAGTGCAGGAACTCTAGTGGGATTGTATATTGAAAATAATAGTACGGCTCAACTATTCACGTTGCAGTAAATATATTCTTGTATGACATGAGCGATGATAAATCGTGGTTATTATTAGTTATTATTATTGCTATTCTATTGTAAAACAAGTATTGTTCCACGATTGCAATAAAAGTTTAAAGCTATTTGTTCTTCTGATTTTTTACACCCTTCGGATGTTTACACCAGACAAAAATCAAGGTTTGTGTAAAGTTTGTACTTGCGTTTATTTTGAATTATTTATTGGCTGAGTACTTTTCATATTTTGTCTTCTATGACAAACACCGTCCATTATGTTTATCCACAAAAAGTATTGCCTGTAGAACTGCGCAATTACTAAACCAGCCTGAAAAAAGCAGTTAAATTTCGATTATTTTGATTTATATTATATGTACCTTCATAAATAAAATTTGTCATCAGAGGCTATTTTTAAAAAAGTTTCTACATGGGCCTCAATATTACAGATTTTTTTTGGCTTGTAGCCATCGCTCTGCCTCTTGAGAAATGCTTTGAGTTTGGGATATTTGTCCAAATGTACGTCATGTTTTACAGACAATGTGGTTTTTAGCATTGAAGAGGGCTTAAAATTTCCGGACTTGATTTTAAAATAAGCTAAACTGAATGCTTTGAAATCTTGCAGTTGTTTTAAGTTTATGGCAAGCATCCTAATTTTTTAATAAAAATATATTTGCTTATCTCCTCCAAAACATTGATGACGTCATCTCAAAATGTTGCCGGTTAAATACTATCTAAAATATGCAAAATATGATCAGTCCATACTTGTGATTTATCACTACATTCACATTTTTTAGATTTGCTTAAACAGGGTGACCTAAAAAATGAATGACTGAGTTGTTAAAAAATCATCCAATCAGATTCAGGAATTTAAATCGTTACTATGGAAATTTGCACTTTAACACCATTTCAGTTTACTAAGTTTTTACAAGTTTAATAGCGCCAAAATCAATCTATCACCCCCTATTTTCTCAGAGGATCTGCCCTTTACCAGAATCAGTCTTATCTTAGCAAGTACTAGCCCACCCACCCCGCCCCTATTTTCTCAGGGCTATGTCATTTGCCAAAATAAAACTTATCTTAGCAAGTACTTCCCTCTAAGAAAATAAGGGGCGTGTGGGTGGGGTTACTACTTGGTTAAATAAGACTGATTTTGGCAGATAACACACCTTCTAAGAAAGTAAAGGGTCGGTGGGCGGGGCTAGTATTTGGTAAGATAAGACTTATTTCGGCAAATGACATACCCAAAATAAGTTTTACCTTAGCAAGTACTAGGCCCGCGCACCCGCCCTCTATTTTCTCAGAGGGTATATCATTTGCCAAAATCGTTCTTATCTTATCAAGTACTAGCCCCGCCCACCCGCCCTCTATTTTCTTAGAGGGTACAGCATTTGCCAAAATCGTTCTTATCTTACAAAGTATTAGCCCCGCCCACCCACCCTTTCCTTTTTTAGAAGCTATTTCATTTGCCAAAATCATTCTTATCTTATCAAGTACTAGCCCCGCCCACCCACCCTTTACTTTCTTAGAGGATACATCATTTGTCAGAATCATACTTATCTTATCAAGTACTAGCCTTGCCCACCTGCCCTCTATTTTTCCAGAGGGTATGATGTTCGCCAAAATCAGTCTTACCTGAGCAAATAATACCCTTTGAGAAAACAAAAGGCAGGTGGGTGGGGCTAGTACTTGTTAACATTTCTATTTTCTCATAGGGTATATCATCTGCCAAAATCGTTCTTATCTTACAAAGTATTAGCCCCGCCCACCCACCCTTTCCTTTCTTAGAAGATATATTATTTGGCAAAATCATTCTTATCTTATCAAGTACTAACCCCACCCACCCGCCCTCTATTTTCTCATAGGGTATATCATCAGCCAAAATCGTTCTTATCTTCCTCGTTTTAAAATTATAGCTCTTCTAATATCTGTGTTAATAATTCACTGTAATCATAAATGACACAAAAAGATAATTATCCGGTGATGCTTGAGAAGAATTCGATGGCTTGGGAAAGGTGGACACGTGATAGATTTTCCTAAAGGAGAAGGATTATGGAATTATTGGATATAAGGTGGAAATGCGATAAGAAATCGCATCTTCGTACTTGACATTTTTACATGATTTTTGATAACAGTGGAATTTTTTCCCGGTGAAAGTTGCAGGATTATTTGAATTTTTACATAATTTGATTTCGTTTGATTCTCCCGCCATGAGATCGGCTGCGTTCGGTTAAATCCGAACTTGTCGCTTTAAATTTTAAATTGAAGTTTATTTTTCAGGTTAAACTTGAGGTTGTAAAATTGTTATCTTTGATTAACTTTGATAGCATTGCTAGATTTTTATATTAAAATTAAAGTGGCAATACTAGTTCGATTTTTCATAAATGTTGTTTTCGTTTGTAGTACATGATATGTTTTCAAAAGGCAGCACAAATCGTTAGTTATTGTTTATTAAAAATTTATTTATTTGTATTTTTAGTGTTCATTTTAAGATCTCTTTTGTCGTATATACGTATATATTTTATACACATATTAAAACAAATAGGCAAAATGGAAGCCCGCCCACCCGCCCTATCTCTAGTGTGATGATTTTTTTTATTCGCGTTAACCATAACAGCGTTAACTGTAAAATGCTTATTTCTTTACAACAAATTGAAAAGATATTTTTAAGTATCGTGTTGTTCAAAGAATACTATATATGTTAAGAGAAACAGGCAAATTATAAGCCCCGCCCATTCGCCCTATCTCAATTCGGATGATTTTTTTATCCGTTGTAAGCCGAGGGGCGGAGCTTAATTGTAAAATCCTTATTTTTCGACGAGAAATTACATGGTAATTTTTTGTAAAGAAATAATAAGAATTTTACAATTAAATTCCGTTCCTTTGGCTCTCGATGATTAACAAAAATCATCAGAATTGAGATAGGGCGGGTGGGCGGAGCTTATATTTTGCCTTTTTTCTTAATATGTTTTAAGTTACATGTTGTGAAAAGAAGTCTACACATATTAAAACAAAAAGGGAAAATGTAAGCCCGCCCACCCGCCCTATCTCAATTCTGATGATTTTTTTATTCGTCGTAAGCCGAGGGCGGAGCTTAATTGTAAAATCCTTATTTTTCTACGAGAAATTACATAGTAATTTTTTGTGAAGAAATAATAAGGATTTTGCTATTAAATTCTGGTTCTTTGGCTCTTGATGATAAAAAAATCATCAGAATTGAGACAGGGTGGGTGGGCGGGGCTTATATTTTGTCTTTTTTCTTAATATGTTTTAAGTTTCATGTTGTGAAAATAAGTCTACACATGTTAAAACAAAAAGGCAAAATGTAAGCCCGCCCACCCGCCCTATCTCAAGTGTGATGATTTCTTTTATTCGCCGTGAACCAAGAGGGCGGAGCTTAACTGTAAAATAGTTATTTCTCTGCAAGAAATTGGAAAGGTATTTTTAAGTATCGTGTTGTTCAAAGAATACTACGTATGTTAAGAAAAAAAGATTAAATATAAGCCCCGCCCACCCGCCCTATCTCGATTCGGATGATTTTTTTATTCGTTGTAAGCCAAAGGGCGGAGTTTAATTGTAAAATCCTTATATTTCTACGAGAAATTACATGGTACTTTGTTGTACAAACATAAGGATTCTGCAGTTAAGCTTCGCCCTCTTGGCTCACGACGAATAAAAAAAATCATCACAATTGCGGCAGGGTGGGTGGGCGGGCTTATATTTTGCCTTTTTCTTAATATACGTAGTCGTCTTTTCAGAACAAGAAATTTAAAACATATTTAAAATGGCAAATTCTTAAACAAAAAAATGGATCTTGCTATTAAGCCCCACCCCTCGATCTGGCAATGAATGAAAAATTCATCACAATTGAGAATTCAGCTCGGGGCGGGTATGGGTGGGGCCTAATCTTTAGCTTTATTTTTTTCTTAATGTAAGGTACATAGTTTTCTTTGAACAACACGATACTCAAAAACATGTTTTTAATTTCTCATAGAGACATAGTAATTTTGCAGTTAAGTTCCGTCTCAGTATGTTTATTTTTAATAAGCAACACGGACAATGCTCTCCAACGTATTTTTCTGCATAATCATTCATTTTACCGCGAATTCACTTTATCGGCACCAGTTTCAAAGTTTTCATACAATTTTTTCGGAATTGTTATTGATTGCTATGGTAACGGAGAAGGTAGTGGCAACATATTTTCGTTACAACACAATTTCACTAGTTTTTTTATTAATGAAAATAGTAATGGTATTTAATATTTTTTTTATAAAAAGCAACATAAATGTTGTATATATCTCGCGCCGAAATGGCTTTGCATCCCTCGCGCTTTTGTGGCGCTCGAGCTTCGCTCTCGCGCTATAAGTCTCATTTTCGGCGCTTGATATAAATAACTATTACGTACTCTAAATACATATTTATAATTACGGATTGTACTGCAGCAGATTATTTATACCATTATATTAAAAGCGTTGCTTCTGGTTATGTACTCTCCACTGCTGATCCGAACGATAGATCAATCATTACAAACGGTCAGGAATGGAGAATTACGTTTCGAAGTTTATTCCATATTATCAACGATTTTGCTAGGTATAAAGACTTAATTTTCTAAAGAAATTAAAATAGCTGATAATTTACAATAAACAAACTGAGTGTTAATTATCTAAATAATGGATTGCAGTTTTTTTAGATAGTGCCAAATATTTAATAACTGATAAAAACAGATTTCGGTAAAATTTTCCCATCAAATTCGTGCTACTGGGTGTATATATATATTTAGCCACACCGTACACATACATTCAGTAAACTTCCTCCAGTACACAGCAATCAACCATAATGGGCTACGTTACGGAAAAAAGGTATCTGAATTTTGTATAACATGTCGAACTTCTAAAATGCGTTGTTAGATATTTTGTTTAAATTAATTATCATTATTATTATACCAGAGTAGTTTTAGTTTTTATTTTCAACCTCCGAACTGTACAAGTAAACATCATTTTCTTTTTGATGACAGTAATAATGTCTAACAAAAAATATCAACAACTAGATTTTGTGCTGTGACGTGCAGTTTGTCATATTTTCAAAACATATTTACAGGTATTCGTTGATTCTTCTAATTGTTGCGTGCACGATCTCTGTTAGTGCCGCATGTGACTGCACCAAAGAAGATGAACTATACTCTATAAGAGGTATATCGTCAGGTTTGGTACTAGACGCTTCCGAACCAGATCAGATCCAGATACAACATTACACAGGACTTCCTGAACAACTTTGGAGGTTTGAGCGGGGTACCCATGCCGGTTTGTTCCGCATTGTCAACAACGCTACAGGGTAAATAAACGTTTAGTTTTTATTTGAACTAATAGTTGCGACGTAGAACACCATTGTCCTATAAGGATTACGATGAAGATTATTACATGCTAACTGTAAATGAAGCTTCAAAACAAGAGTTTATGATTAACGCGAAAGGTACCATTACCAATGTAGAAACGTCCTGGAATATTGACGTATTGAATAATATCCACAGTCCAGGAACTCGAGTGGGATTGTACATTGAAAATGGTAGTACGGCTCAACGATTCATCTTGCAGGAAAAGTATTCTTATACAACATGAGCTATTATTAATTATGGTTATTATTAGTTATTATTATTCTATTACTATTGTATTATAACACAAGTATTGTCACTCAGTTGCAATAAAATGTTTGAAGCTATTTTTCGATATGATTTTTAACACGTTCCTGGTATTTACACCAGAAAAAATCAATATTTGTGTAAAGTTTGATGTTGCTGAAAGAATTAAGTCTTGTTTTTAATGTAATGCAATGGACGCAATCACCCTGTAATTGCGTTTAATTTGAATTATTTATTAACTGATTACTTTTCATATTTTATCTTCTCTAACAGACACACCCTAATATGTTTATCCACAACAATTATTTCTTGTAAAATAAAATCTTGCTTTGAATGATAGCGTCCTCCCTCAGTTGATACGGTACTTTATATAGTTTACATTTTTTAATAACAAATACTAGATTCTTCACCATAGCAGTTATAGGAGGCCAATGTAGTTCTAGGTGGCAACTATTAGTACAAATAAAAAGTAAAATTGGCTTAACCCTGTAGGGTTGTTAACAGATCAACACACCACGCCCAAATCTGCAGTTAGTACAGTCACATTCGACAATTCAAACTAGTACTTGTTGTTAGTACCTACACGTAATGATAGAAGCCTTGCCTGATTGCTGGCCATTTGCGAAATAACCTTCGAACAATTTTTTTTTCTTTGTACCGGTGTCACCACAATTAAATGATACTCATTTTTGCCTTATTTGTGTATATTTCTTTTACAAATTTGTTTTGTCACAAAAACCTTATAATTGAAAGTTTTACATAAATTTGACATCGATAAATTTTTCAGTATGTGTTGCATTTCTAGTCTGTGGATACTCTATTTGTAATTTCATTTAAAAATGATTTTCTTGCAGAACGAATTCTTAGTTTCGATAATCGCTATCCTGAAACACTCTTATAAACGATTTCCGGGAGTATAGTTTGCATATAACCACCCAGATAACCAAGTTCATAACAAGCTCACTGTTAACAATCATCATGTTTAAATTTATAATCCATTTCTGCTGACTCAGTTCATTCTCTGTGTTACCAACAACGTCGCAGAAGTCGCTTTGACAGTTTGAAACATATAACGTGAACCTGTGAAGAACGTTCATTATAATGACATCAGTTACAAAAATTTTTTAGTGAAGGACCATGTGCTGTTATTGATTATGTGATGTATAAATCGTTCCTTTTTTCAATTTTCGACTAAATAACGGTAATTGTTATATAATTATTTAAGTATAAAAACAAAAATCAATTAATTTTGATAAGTAGAAAAACAGAAATCAATAAAAAAATATTCTTAACTGAAATGTTAGCAATTACAGTTCCACACTTCGCTAAACTAGTTCCAACTAAACAGCAGCAATGACTTCTGTAAAACAAATACTGTATGTTCAGGTACACTAAATATTGTTATGATAAAAGCCCATACGGCGTTCCGGTACGACGCCTATGGGTTCTAGTATGTACGGCAATGATGACCCATTGTCGGTGACGACGGCCGGAGAAAAGCGTGGAAGGGGAAGTCGCGATGGGCATTGCAGAAAGATCTCGACTGCGGAAGTTCTAGAAGGGAAACATAGCTTTAAATAGCGGCCACCTTCGGGAACGATCATTCTTCAGCCAGTTCAGTCAAGTTGCGCCGGATTTATTTTGTACAAAATACCTGCGAAATCAGTTGTGTAAATTGGAATTATTGAGAAATAAATTTAACGTAATAATATTCTTCTAACTACCTTTGTAGCAAGAAATTAAGTTATTAATTGTTTAATTAATAAAAAAAAATTAAATTTAGGACCTATCTTCTAATCCTCAGATACTTAAAAGTAAAACAATTTTTATTTTAAATTAATAACTAATGGTTTACTGAAGGATACATAGGCCTAATATTTATTAATCTATGCAAAATAATGATAAGAAAGCATAAAATAACTCATCAAGTTTCGACACAGACACAATACAATGCAAAACAATATGATATAATAATTTTAATTTATCATTGAAAATTAAATCTAAGTGATACTGTCAAAATAGGAAAGTAGAAAGATATTTACTATCTTTAATTAAGTTAGGTGAGTTTTTATAACATTGATCATAATGACAGATTTTTCTACTAAAATAAACACAATACAAATTAAATCTACACGATTATTTTATTAAGGAAATGCAGTTTTTGTGTGTAACTCTTTCATAAAACGTCTTCCAATGTTTTTTAACTCGACTACGTCTAGACCAAGTAACATAAAAACACAAAATGTTTAACAGCGTGAGAAAAGAGAATCCGTTTATAGTTTAGTTTCATCAAATCATCACTTTATTTTATTTACATGATGTAGATAACCAGTTTTACATTAATAGATAACAGCTGACCTTCAAATAATATGATAAAATCAACAACAATTAAATATGTACGTCAAGATTTTGTTATTTTACAGTTAGACAACGCAGTACCGATTTTGTCTGAATAGGACTCTTCTAAAAATAATTTTTAATCAATGAACCTCAGAAATTATCTCAAGAGATCTCGTTCACCGTGCAATTTATTTAAAAAACAATGATAATAATAGTAATGTTTATTGCCAAAACTACATCGTATATAATAGGCAATTTTAAAATATTATTGGCGAACAAAACAAGAAATTCATTTAGAAAAAAATATATAACACGGTTAAGACATAAAAAAGTACAAAAATAAAATAACTACCTATACTTGATAAGAAAGAGAAAATAACAATTGTATGCAATACCAGCGTGAGATATATCCTTCTACAATGAAAGCAAATATCGTTTAAGGGTGTTGTAACTCCAGTGAAACAGGTCTACTCTTAATTGTTCTCAACTCGAAAATGCTGGATATGTTTCATTATATGTCAGGAGCGAGAGAAGTTCTGTCGAAACAACTTTCGCCCAATTTTTTGTAATGCCTGTATGTAAAGTGTTTCTCTGTTTGAATTTCTTGGCCATTTATTCTTTGTACCGATGTCATAATTAAATGATACTCATTTTGGTTATTCCACCTGTTTTATTTTTTACAATATGTTTTGTCACAAAAAACAACAATTTTAGCTTAATTTTTGAAAGATATAAATTTTAAAATACACAAATACATTTTTCAGTAATAAATGTTCTCTGTAGACAGACTCTATGTATTTTTATTTACAAGTGATGTTTCTTGTAGAAAGAAGTTTTGGTTTCCAGCGTTACCATCTTTATACACTCCTAAGCGAGTTCCGGGAGTATAGTTCGCACTATCTATGTCCAAATTCTTTAAAACTTCAGCATTAACGATCTTTGTGTTTGCATTTACAATCCATTCCTGTTGGGATAAATCACTCTTTGTATGACCAACAACGTCGCAGTAATCGCCGTCACAATTTGCAATATCTAACACGGCCCTGTGGACAATTTTCAATAAGTATAGCACAAATTATTTTTTTTACGAAGTACCCTGTGGCGCTATTAATTATACGGTAATAATTAGGTTGGCTTCCTCGTTCGAACTTCCATAACTGATCTTCATTGCCAGTGTAATTCTGTATTGTGATGTACGGAAGATCACTAGTAGAAACAACGAGCCCACAAGCTACGCTTCTAATGACGAACCACTGGTTTTCAGCGTTGCAGTCTCCAAGTATTGTTGCTAAATTTGTGTAAAACAATAAGATGGAGAAATATATGCGGCTAAAAATTATTTATTACTTATTTATTTGACGGGAAAGGTGTACTTACATCACTGATTGCCTGTTGCGAAAGATCATTGTGTTTCAGTGGATTTTCTACTACAAATGACTTGTTTGGAAATGGCTGTCTAATATACTCTCATACGACGTATATTACTCCTACGTCTTAAACTCAAACGAAAATATTTTTTCTTTGTTCTTTTTTTATGCAATAGACGATGCCAAAAAAAGATAAACATGATATAGATCTTTTTCTTGACAGAAGTGAATTAACTATTGTTTTTTAAGTGACAATAAAAACAAAAACCAATTAAAAAATTTGATATTTTTTATCCTTATTTTTGATTCTTATCTAAAATGTTATAAGCTCGGTTTCAAACTTCGCTAAACTAGTTCCACTTAAGCCGCAGAAATGATTTCTGAAAAACAAATACTGTAAGTATGTTTAAGTACACTAAATATAATTATTCAACAAATACCAAAATGTTATAGTTTCCTCGGTTTCGTGCTAGTATTTCATTCAAAGCATCTACTGGTACAAGGGGATTGTACTGCAGAAGATGATCTATATTTTATAGAAAGCTCTGCTTCTGGTTTAGTAATTTCTGCTGCTGATCCTTCAGATCCGTTAGACATTACAATACAAACACTTGGTGATACTGAAGGCCAGGAATGGAAAATCGTACGTATGGGACACCCTGGCTTGTTTCACATTATCAACGACTATTTTGGGTATAGGGACTTTATTTAAAAAAATAATGTAGCTAATAATTTTCTTTCAGGATAGCACTGGATATTTCCAACTGTACTGCAAATTACTGCGATGTTGTTGGTCATGATCTAGTCGAAGATTCACTGTCTCAACAATGGTTTATTAGTTCAAATTCGAAAATAGTGAATGCCGTGAGATATCAGAATTTAGACATCGCACACGCTAATTACGTCCCTGGAAATTACTTAGACTTGTGGCATGATGGAGTGTACCCAAATCAAGAATTTACATTGAAGCTAGTCTAGCTTCACTATCAAAATTTAGATGATATGTTAAATGTAGAGAAAATATTGTGTAATGTTTTATTGTAATCGTTCGTTATACTGTAATTTCCACTACCACCTTTTACATTAAATTTTTAATTTGTGCTTTAAAAAGTAAACATTATTTTTCCTTAAAAAGTTTAGATTTTTAGAGAGCTCTTGGTACCGGGTAGTACCGGTACAGGTACAGATAGGAATATACATTCCGCCACACCGTACACATACATTCAGTAAACTTCCTCTAGTACACAGAAATCAACCATAATGGGTTGTGTTAATGAAGTTATTAATTGTTTAATTAATAAAAAAAAATTAAGGACCTATCTTCTAATCCTCAGATACTTAAAAGTAAAACAATTTTGATTTTCAATTAATAACTGATGGTTTACTGAACGACACATAGGCCTAATATTTATTAATCTATGCAAAATAATGATAAGAAAGCATAAAATGTAAAACAATATGATATAATAATTTGAATTTATCAATGAAAATTAAATCTAAGTGATATCGTCAAAATAGAAAAGTAGAAAGATACTATATTTAATTAAGTTAGGTGATTTTTTTATAACATTGATAATTATGACAGATTTTTCCAGTAAAATAAACACAATACAAATTAAATCTACACGATTATTTTATTAATGAAATGCAGTTTTTGTGTGTAACTATTTCATAAAACGTCTTCCAATGTTTTTTAACTCGACTACGTCTAGACCAAGTAACCTAAAAACACAAAATGTTTATCAATGTGAGAAAAGAGAATCAGATTATAATTTAGTTTTATCAAATCATCACTTTGTTTTATTTACATGATGTAGACAACCAGTTTTACATTCACGGATAACAGCTAATCTTTTCGCGTAGATAATCCCGTTTATTTCTTCTCATCTGTTCCAGTTATTAATTGCTACTTCCCTAGCGTACGCTAAGGAAGTATTGTAATTGAGTCCATCGGGCGTCGGGCTACTTTCATGTTTTCTCGACGTTTACCTTTCTGCCGTCTCCACAAATCGCAAAACGAAGTTTTATAATATTTCAAAAGAGCGTTATGGACTTCACGGACGAGGAAAATTTGATCGACATAACCTTCGACCACTTTTTATCAATTTTTTTCTGGCCCTCTCCCAAGCTGAGCTTCTAGTGACAAACCATTGGTATCGTGATAATATAGTGATAATATCATGAAATACGTAAAAGATACATATCTTAGGATTGGGACCGGTACTGATCATTACTTGGAATAAAAACACTTAAGAAAATAATTAACACAATATTAATTACTTAACTAATCAAATAATATGATAAAATTATTAACGATTAGATGTATACGTCAAGATTTTATTATTTTACAGCTGCACAATGAAATATCGATTTTATCTAAATAGGACTGTTTTGAAAACAGTTTTTAATTAAGGAACCTCAGAAATCAAGAGATCTCGTTCATCGTGCAATTTATTTTAAAAATAATGATGCTGGCAACACCAAGGAACTCCTTGTTTAATTTGACAGTTACGGTCAACAACTGCCCAATAAAGAATCAAATAGCTGCAGTGCCAACAGCAGGAGTTTTTTCTTTCGATCATATGATATATACATACTAACAAAAATTACGGTATATGTAATATTAAAATTGAAACACGAAGCATGCAGCTTCAATAGAAGAGTTTATGGTCAATACGAAAGGTACCATTACCAATGTAGAAATGTCCTGGAATATGGACGTATTGGATAATATCCACAGTGCAGGAACTTTAGTAGGATTGTATTGTTACGAAATAAACCCATAACCGCCCCTCATTTTCTCTTTTTTCCATTACCGGTACTTTGGGTTATGCTGTGAGAAACAAGAATAACAAAACGCTATCTCATTTTAACTTAAGCGGATGTGCGAGAGAGAAAACACATAGCTCCGCCTGTCGGAGTGAAACCCGAAATTTGACACAGGTTCTCAAACTGTTATGTTTTGTTGCAGGCAAAATACAAAATCGAATAAACAGTTGCGTTTATTTTGAACTGTTTATTAACTGATTACTTTTCATATTTTATCTTCTATAACAGACACTCCCTATTATGTTTATCCACAAAAAATATTTCTTGTAAAATAAAGTCTTGGTTTGAATGATACCGTCCTCCCTCAGTTGATACGGTACTTTGTATAGTTTACATTTTTTAATAACAAGAGCGTACTAGATTCTTCACCATAGTAGTTACCAATATAGTTCTAGGTGGCAACTATTAGTACAAATAAAAAGTAAAATTGGCTTAACCCTGTAGGGTTGTTAACAGATCCACAAACCACGCCCAAATCTGCAGTTAGTACAGTCACATTCGACAATTCAAACTAGTACTTGTTGTTAGTACCTACACGCAATGATAGAAGCCTTGCCTGATTGCTAGCCATTTGCGAAATAACCTTCGAACAATTTTTTTTCTTTGTACCGGTGTCACCATAATTAAATGATACTCATTTTTGCCTTATTTGTGTATATTTCTTTTACAAATTTGCTTTGTCACAAAAACCAACATTATCATTGAAAGATTTACATAAATTTAACACCAATAAGTTTTTCAGTATGTGTTGCTTTTCTAGTCTGTAGATAGTCTATTTGTAATTTCATCCAAAAGTAATTTTTCTTGTAGAAAAAATTCTTGCTGTGGATATTTACCATCGAGCCACACTCCTAGACGAGTTCCGGAAGCATAGTTTCCACCATCTATATCCAAACACAGAAGGACCGCAGCATTAACGATCTTCGCGTTTGAATTTATAATCCACTGCTGTTGTTCCAATGCTTCATTTTTTGCGTTACCAACAACGTAGCAGTGTTCGTCACCGGTATCACATTCTGCAATATCTAACACAACCCTGTGAACAATTTTCATTATAGAACAAATTATTTTTTTTTTTACTAAGTACCCTGTGCCGTTATTAATTATATGGTAATAATTAGGTTCGCTTCCTCGTTCGAACTTCCATAGCTGCTCTTCACCGCCAGTGTAACGCTGTATTGTGATGTTCGGAAGCTCACTAGCAGAAACAACGAACCCAGAGGGTACGCTTCTAATGACAAACAATCGGTTTTCAGCGTTGCAGTCTCCAAATATTGATACTAAATTTGTGTAAAATAATAAGATGGAGAAATATATGCGGCTAGAAATTATTTATTACTTATTTACTTGACGTGAAGGGTTGTACTTACATCACTGGTTGCCTGTTGTGAAAGATCATTGTGTTTCGGTGGATTTTCTACTAGAAATAACTTGTTTGGAAATGGCTTTCTAATATACTCTCAGTACGACCATTTTATATCACCAAACCAAAGATAATTAGTATAATGCTCCTACGTCTTAAACTCAAACGAATTTTTTTTTCAATTTTTTAAGCAATAAACAATGGAAAAAAAGATAAGATATGGATATTTTCCTTGACAGAAATTAATTAACTATTGTCTTTTCAGTGAAAAAAAAAAACAAAAAACGAATTGAAAAGATTTGATATTTTTAAAAAAAAATTTATCTTTCTTTTCGATTCGTATCTAAAATGTTATAAACGCGTTTCTAAACTTGGCTAAACCAGTTCCACTTAAGTCGCAGAAATGATTTCTGAAAAACAAATACTGTAAGTATGTTTAAGTACACTAAATATAATTACTCAACAAATGCCAAAATGTTACAGTGTCTTAGTTTTCGTGCTAGTATTTAATTCAAATCATCTACTAGTACAAGGGGATTGTACTGTGGAAGATAATCTATACGCAATCGTAAGCAATGCTTGTGGATTAGTAGTTGCTAGTTTTGATCCTTCATTTCCGTCAGACACTGAACTGCATACAGCTGGTGCAACTGATGGCCAGGGATGGAAAATCGAACGCCTAGGACACCCTGGTTTGTTTCACATTATCAACAACTTTACTGGGTACAAAAACTCCATTTAAAAAAATAAATAAAGTAAGTGTAATTATCTTTCAGGCTAGCACTGGATATTGAAAACTGTACCGCAGATTTCTGCAATGTTAATTGTCATGATCTAGACGAAAATTCAATGTCTCAACAATGGTTTATTGGTACAAATTCGAAAATAACGAATGCCGTGAGATTTCAGAATTTAGACATTTTAAAGGCTGATTACCAGCCTGGAACTCACTTAGGCGTGTGGAAAGATGGACATTACCCAAACCAAGAATTTACATTGGAGCTAATCGAGTCAGTGGACAGATTTAGATGACAAATTAAATATAGAAAAACTGTTGTGTAATATTTTTATTCTAATCGTTCCCAAAATGTAAACACTAATATATTTTCATTATAGTTTATTTGCTGCATAAATTATTATCAGAAGTTTTTTTTCATAGTGAACTCCTGCGCTGGGGTTAGATTATTCGGCCAAACTTGCACGTAATTTCCGGCTGTATAATTCGCATTTGTTACATCTATGGTGCGATTGTTCTCTATATACTCGTATGTAGATAAAAAGGATGCGGTGGCAGAGATTTGCTAAAAAAATAGTACATAAATCTAAGTATTGAACTTTGCATAATGTTACGAAATAAACCCACACGCCGCTCCCGTACGACGCCTATGGGTTTTAGTACATACGGCGGCGATGACTCATTGTCCGTGACGGCGGCCGGAGAACAGCCTGGAAGCGTATGTCGCGACGGGTGTTCGAGAATAAGCCTAGAAACGGTGACGAAGACCTTCGAGAAATGGGAACCACCGTGTAGTCCAGACAACGGAGCTGGATTCAGTCAATTCAGTCCACGAGGATACAGTGAAGTTGCGCCAGAATTATTTTACACATAATCGCTCTGTAACAGGTCGTGTAAATTCGAGCTATTGAGAAATAAATTCTTGAGTTTTACCCACGCCGATTTTAAATCACCCGTACAACGTAACAATAAGTTACCCGAAAAAAAACCGTATACACCTGTAGGTAGAATGGAAATGTCAACCCTGTTTTTATTTATATACTTATTTAATTCCAAATTTGTTTACTAATAATTTGTAGAAGAAGAATAGATTTGTCTATATTTTTTAATTAATTATTTTTTTACTGCCAAGAGAGTTTGAAAAATAAGACTCCTATAATAAAAGTAAAAATATATCAAAGAGTCTTAAATAATCAACAGCCGCTTTAAGTTCATATTAATTTCATTTAAAACACTGTTACATCTACATGTTTCGATTTGTCAGACAACTGTGTTGTTAGTCCTTTGGAATCCGGAAATAACCGGCATTCAGGCAAGACTTCTATCATTACAGGTACTAAGACCAAGTAATGATATGCATTGATTAGATTATTATTGTAATTATTATTAATAATAATATTAATTATATTATTAGTTTATATTAAGTATAAACAAGTGGCTCTCCCATCAACTAAGTTAAAATATTTATTCAAATAACGTGAGCATATCTCGTTACGCCTTTTCAGAATATGTCTAAGCTCTGGACACAATTTTAAGTATTTATGAAAAGAATACGAATAATATAAATAATACTTTCTTATTTTACCTAAAATAGAACTTCTCGTCTAAGGAGTTCTTATGTGGTCAGAATGTCAAAACTTGTGGATTCATTTCCACATGAAGATCTTCCAGATATCTTTTTTAATTCCTTAAATGTAAATGTAAGTCTGTTTTAAGGTTTTGAATATTTATTGTATCATTTTTATTGTATTTTTTGTGCGTAAGTGCATATTTACTTTTATTTTTGTAAAATTTATATCTATACATAAAGTTTTTGTAAATTATATTTTAACTACTTCTATCTAAATAATAACAATACGGAGAATATTTTTTTAAGTATAATGTGCTGCACGAATATTCTGAACGCTAAATTTTCTTTTCAAATGTGAACTCCTGTGCTGGAGTTAGATTATTCGGCCACACTTGCACGTAATTTCCGGCTGTATAATTCGCATCTGTTACATCTATGGTGTAATTCTTCTTACCCTCATTAAAAATACGATCGTTCCAAGTCACTCTCCATTGTTGATCAAGACTATCTTCTTTTTCCGCCAGCAAAAGACTACGATCGTGACTTCTATATCCCAACACATTTCTGCAAAAACACTCCAAATTTAAGTTCTGACAATATCTGCCACCTTACCCTGTGTAGTTGCTGATGATATAGAATAAACCAATTTTGAGTCCGCGTTCAAATTTCCACAACTGCGTGCTGTATCCATTAAAATGCTGGACCTGTATTTTCCTAGAATTTCTAGCATCTAGAACTAGACCGGAGAATCCGTGTCTAATAATGTAGACATCATCATCAGTACAAACTCCCACACAGGCGACCACCATTATTGAAAACAGTGTCAAACCGAAATATGTTCTGTAAGAAATTTTCAAAATTTGTAAACGTATTTATATATGCAGCATGCGTACTGACCTTAGCATGATGGCTTGAATTGTCTTCTCGTGACTTAAAATTAATTGTCGGCTGTGCACCTTGTGACTATTTATAAGCAACCAAAGTTTGCGAAACGCATATTGTTTAAATATTTAATTAAATATGCAATTCAATTACTGTTTGCTTAATAGTTTGTTTAAAATTCCGCAGATAAGGTAATTTTTGAAGCTGTCACGTCGAGTTTAAGATTGTTTACATTTTTTAGTACGACTTAGTAATACAACAAACATTTTTGCGAAATTTATGTACATGCTTTTGTAATGTTGTCCAGAGTGATAAATGTATTTAAAACAATACAAAATTATTATGTAGACAACGCACAGTGACGAATTCAAAAATACGTGGCCAAAAGTCAGAATCAACCTAAAGATGTAATATCAAAACTTTAATATACAAAAGATGTTATAAGAAACATTGAAAACAAAAAAATTATCTACCTACTATAAAGAAAAATATATATGTGCGGGTATTTAAAGTCGGCGTGGGTAAAACTCAACAATTTATTCTTAAGTACTACTAAACTATACAGCTATTATGTAAACAATAATTCCGACTCGAATTCTCTCAGTATTGACTGGACTTGATCGACTGTTCTCGTGGTCTCTATTTAAACCCATACGTACTTTTCTCGATAGTTCACCGTCATCGCTTCGAGCTCATTGTGGAACATCATCGCCGCACATACTAGAAAGCCCTCGAAAAATTCCATAGGCGTCGTAACAACATTATAATAATATTAAATTGTCCAATGTGTGGTAGTATTTTTTATTTATTTATTTTTTGTTTAGACTTTCCTTTTATTTCCTCTCCGCAAGAAACTGCTCTTAAAATCGCAGAAAATCTGTGAATAAAAATTTCCGGTGTTCCCCTTGAAGATGAAACAAGAAACGCAAATACACAGTGTCAGTTACTGTTTGTCAACAGTTTATTTAGATTTCATTGTTTTAAATATAAATAATATTAAACAATAAATAAATTTGGGGAATTTATGTTGGTACACAAAATGTTATATTGTCTTCTGGAGTGTTATTTGTTTATTGCAGTTGTCGCAACAGTTTAAATTCCTTTACTTATAATTGTTTAAACTTACAACAGAAAGTTGGTTTGACATTTAAAACAGTTGTTCAGTCGATATGTTTATTGAAATTCATTAGTTTATTTTACAGAAAATATTGCTACATTTTGGTAACGAATATTCAAAAAAGGACGAAATTAACGCACTAATTTTTCTTTTCCAAGAAAAACTGTTGGTTGATTTGTCGGTTGTAAAGTGCATATACTCCCACCGGGTTATTTCTAGTGAAGTTTGCCTTGTAGACATCCATATTCCATCCTTGGCCAATATTTAAAATACCATTATCCAGATTGTACACCCATTGTTGGTATAAACTACCCGTTCGTTCATTCATGAAAAGAAAAAAGTAATTGTTGTTCACTTTTTTTAGGTCGATAACATTTCTAAAAAAACAGAGATTTTATTCTGCTTCAGTATTTAACTGTCTTGTCTACCCTGTGTAGGAACTGACGATATAAAACAAGCTAACATTGCTACCTCGTTCGAATTTCCATAGCTGGGGTGCAAAACCATTAAAATGTTGTAATTTGATTAGTGTTGGATCTGTAGCATCCAAAACCAAACCATTATTAGAAGCCGTTCTAATAACGTAAAGCTCATCTTGTCCACAGTCTCCAAGTATTGTAACAACTGTGATGGAGGCCACCAGTATGGTTAAAACTGTAAATCTGAGAAAAATATTAAATTTAACGATATTACTGTGTCAAAAAGATACACACCCCATTATGCTTCTGTTGCACAATTATCTGCACATACTAAAATATAACAATTTTCGAGGCTTTTATCTAGCTACGAAACAGGAAAATAACTGCATCTTGTTTGTTAAATAAAATAAATTTGCGTACACACAATATATTCTTCAAAGTAAGCCATGCCAGTGTGACAGAACAATGTTGGTAAAGAGACTTTTTCAAAATTATGACTTCTCACCTTAGCTTAGCTTAGTGCAGCCACTAAATCTACGTCGCATTAAACGCAATAATTCTGATTAAAATTTAAAAGTGGAAAATTTTCTAGTGTTTTTTTTTATAAAAACTTTTCAACATGATTAGTAGAGGTTTCTCGGGTGATGTTATTATTCGTTGAATTTCTAATTTACTGCCAAATTTAAAAAAAATGCGTGAGTTGTCCAAACACCAGTATTAACACTTTTCAACAAAGAGAGAGTTCGGTTAAATTATTCACTATAATAATAATTAATTAAGACGAATCCATCAACCGAAAAGAAATTTATTTTAACTAGGGTGTAACAAACGCGCTATACCCAGAAATTTAACGATGCTTTCCTTCAAGGACCTCCAGGAACAACGATCCTGGCTGCGTTTTTCCAATTATTTTTTTTTACAAGCGCTGAAATAGAAAAATCCCCGAATAATAAATTTTTTACGATTTGAAAAATCTTCATCATCGTCAACCGTCAGCATTTCCTGAAAACATTGATCGACTTCGTGGAAGGACCAAACTGCACAAACAGAACTGGCATGAATTAAATCCGAAACGGCAGCACTAAATTTACGATCCGGTTCCATACGTCGAGTGTCGCTTTACGAGTTCGAAAATAAAAAAATTAAATTGTCTTTAATAAGGGGGTATATTAAATGTTTTTAATAACCGGGACGTTTTTCATAACCAGCGTCTTATGTAACCGCCCCTGCAAGGACGCAATTTGTGCTATTTATTGCCAGTTACGACTTTTTATGTTTCCTTTGACTCATGAAAAGAGGAAGTAATAACTCGGTGTTAACGAAACGATTTCAGCAGTTGGCATAATTATCCAGGTTTGCGAAAAACGCACAAGGAAACGCAAATCAAGCTTTATCAAGTGATCGTTTTGTATAAACAACCACGTTCTGAATTAATTAATCGATTCATTCATTGCAGCAAATTTTAATCGTACGTCAGTTTAGCCCGATAAGACGAAAAATCGTTGTCAGAGGTCGCCAACATGCTGATTTAATTGTGCTAAATCGCGATTTTAGGCACAAAAATACCCATCGAAGTTGTATAAATAGTGTCAAGTGCAGCCACAAATCAGTATAGTTCCATTTGTGAAAACGGTACTAATTACCATGAATCGGTACGTATTATTTTTGCCTTTTTGACAACATTAATTATCAAGATTGTATTAATATTCAGATTTTTGTCGTTGTTGGTGCTCCTTCTGGGTGCCACCCTCATCAAGTCCGATGGTGACAGAGAAAACGAACTTTACACCATCAGAGGAGTACCGTCCAACTTGGTACTGGACGCCGGTGCCTCACACCGCGTCACCATGCAGTACTTCTCCGGTTCCAAGTCTCAGCTCTGGAAATTCGTCCGTGGAAGAAGAGCCGGTTTGTACCAGATTGTCAACAACAGCACGGGGTGAGATAATTTTGTGTTTCAGAGGGTGTGCTAACTCGAGTTTTATGATTGACAGGTCGGTACTTGACTTTGCCCCAAGTAGTTCCACCAATTATCTGGTTACAAACCCCAATGCTGGTACTTTGACTCAGCAGTGGTTCATTCATGCCAACCAACGTATTGTGAATGCCGAAAATTCGATGAATATGGACGTGCAAGGTGCAAGTACTCAGGCGGGAACTCCGGTTATCATCTACAGGGATAATGGGGGTTCGAATCAGGAATTCATTTTGCAGATGAAGCAAGGAGATTATGAGAAGGATTCCGGAGAAAGCGGTCCGAACAGCGGCGAAAACCCCGAAAATAGCAGCGAAAATATTAATAAGATTGTTAAAGGTGTAGATCGTAACATGTAAAGTCCTGGAATGTCTCGTTAGAAATAGATTTTGAAGATTATTTAATGTTTTTTTGGTAAATTCCTTAATACTAGCATATTGCATATTGAAGAGTGGTGTATTTTATTTTTCACAAAAAGCGCTTTTATCTTTTTTCGAGATTTCGATCAAATCGAATTTTTCGAAAATTTTGGTCGCGGTCTATCAACATGTTACATTTTTGAATCAGCTTGTTCTAATATGGTGTTTTTAGCCAACTTCTCAAAAAAAAGGTTTTTTTACTGGTTTTCGGGCACACACCTAAAATTACCTAGACACATTTTCTTGCAGATTTCGAGTTGAAGAAGTTACTTTGAGGAGATTTTTCCAGAATTAATAAAATGAAAAATTTTTTTCGGAAATCTTTCCGGAATGTTTTGACGATTTTTGGACGACTCTTCAAAAATCTCAATTTTTCAATAAATCTTTAAGAACGCGGTTTTAGTTTTTTCGTGGCAAGTAACGAAGTTTAAATATGTGTACAACTTTGAAAATAGTGACCAAATTTTCTGGAATTGGAAAACTTTAGGAACTGTGTATCAAAAATCTGAAAAAATAAATAATTATCTTTATATCTTGGTTTCAAAGATGTTAAGAAAAATTGACCAACAATTTTCTACAAAAAAAAAAAAACAGACGGTCTCATTTGATCTGTTCCATTAGACATTGCCCTTCGAATTATTTAGTAAATAAAATGAAAAAACGACAATTTTCCAGCTACATATTTTAAAAAATGTATGTTCAAACCAATTTTTTTGGAAATCTTGGTCCGAGACCATTAAGGCATTATTTTTTTGTAATTAGCTACTAAAGATCTACGTCCCAGAAATTTTTGAGGATGTTTTGACAACTTTTCAAAAATCTCAATTTTTCATTTTTTTCCTATGAATTTTTTTTTCGGTTTTTCAAGCATCCTTAGAAAATTACCTAGACATTTTCTCGTAGATTTCAGTCTTATAGAAGTTATTTTAGGTTTATTAGAAACTATTTCCGATTTTATTTCTTCAAAAATTATAACAATTTTTCCAGAATTAATAAAATGAGAAACATTTTTCCAGATATTAAAAAAATATATTTTCAAACCGACTTCTTTCGAAATTTTTCTATAATGTTTTGAGAATTTTTAGATAACCTTTCAAAAATCATATTTTTTAATGACTCTGTTTAGCTGTTTTTTACGGCTCGTAAACAACTTTGAAAATAGTGAACAAATTTTGATGCAATTGTTTTTTTTAATTGGGAAATTTTAGAACTTGCTTAAAAAACTTTGAAAAAGTATAAAAATTTCTTCGCAGTTTGTTTTTTTCACGACTTTTCAAAAATCTCAATTTTTAAATTTTTTGGTATGAATTTTTCTCATAGTTTTCGAGCATGTTTAAAAAATCACCTAAAGAGATTTTTTGTAGATTTCAACTTATAGGAGTCATTTTCGAATGATTTTTTCGAAAATTCCAACATTTTTTCCAGAATCGATGAAATTTTTGACATATTTGACAAATTCTATTTTCAAACCGAATTTTTCGAAGATTTTAGTACATAGTTTTTTAGAAAATTTAGTTTAACCTTATTTGTTTCGAATCATCTCGTCGAGAAATTTTTTTCCCAGAGTGTTTTGAGAATTTTCAGACAATCTTTAAAAAATCTCAATTTTTTTAATGACTTAACTTTGAAAAATGTGACCAAATTTTGATGCATTTTGTTTTAAATTAACAAATATTAGAGTTTGTTGTTCGGAGCATTTTTAGACACCTTTTCAAAAATCTCAATTTGTCAATTTTTTCGTATGAATTTTTTGACATTTTCAAGCATCCTTAGCAAATTACTTAAAGACATATTTTAGTAGGTTTCAAACTTATAAGAGTTATTTTCGGTTGATTTCTTCTAGAAATTCCAACACTTTTTCCAAACTCGATAAAATTAAAATGGAAATTTTTGAGATATTTGTCAAATTTCACTTTCAAACCGAATTTTTCGAAAATTTTAGTCCGACAAAACTAAAACCTTATTTTTTTAATCAGCTCGTCGACATCGATATCCCAGAATTTTTTAGAATTTTTTAGGCAACTTCGAAAATCTCGATTCTTCAATTTCTTGATTTCTTGTATATTTCGACTTGTAGAAACTATTTTCGGCTTTATTTCTTCAAAAATTGCAACAATTTTTCCAGAATTAATAAAATAAAAAACAACAAGTTTCGAGCTAATTAAAAATTTTGAGATATTTATTAAATTTCACTTTCAAACCGAATTTTCCGAAAATTTTAGTCCGACAAAACTAAAACCTTATTTTTTTTAATCAGCTCGTCGACATCGATATCCCAGAATGTTTTTAGAATTTTTTAGGAAACTTCGAAAATCTCGATTCTTCAATTTCTTGTATATTTCGACTTGTAGAAACTATTTCCAGCTTTATTTCTTCAAAAATTCCAACAATTTTTCCAGAATGAATAAAATGGGAAAACTACAATTTCTAGTTAATTAAAAATTTTGAGATATTTATTAAATTTCACTATCATACCGAATTTTCCGAAAATTTTAGTCCGACAAAACTGAAACCTTATTTTTTTCGAATCAGCTCGTCGACATCGATAATCCAAAATTTTTTTAGAATTTTTTAGGCAACTTTGAAAATCTCGATTCTTCAATTTCTTATATATTTCGATTTGTAGAAAATATTTCCGATTTTATTTCTTCAAAAATTTCAACAATTTTTCCAAAATTAATAAAATGAAAAACAATTTTCGAGTTAATTAAAAATTTTTAAAAAGTTCCTTTTCAGGCCGATATTTTTTAGAAATCTCCCCAGAATGCTTGGAGAATTTTTAGACAACCTTTCAAAAAACTCAATTTTTTTTAATGTCTCTTCTTAACAAAACTGTTTTTAATTTTTTTATGACATGTAAATAATTCCAAAAAATAGACTTACAACTTTGAAAAACGTCATCAAATTTTGATGCAATTCTTTTTTTGAATTAAGAAATTTTAGAAACTCTTGAAAACTTTTGAAAAAGTAAAAAATTATATTCACAGTTTCTTGTTTTAAGAATTTTTAGACAACTTTTCAAAAACCTCAATTTTTCACTTTTCTCGTATGATTACGGTTTTTCAAAGACATTTTCTTGAAGATTTCAAATTCTAGGAGTTATTTTCGGTTGATTTCTTCGAAAATCCCAACACTTTTTTGAAAATCGATAAAATGAAAAATGAAAATTTTTGATATATTTGACAAATTTCATTTACATATCCAATTTTTCGAAAATATTAGCCCGAGAAAACTAAAATCTTATTTTTTTTCGAATCAGCTCGTCGAGATCGATATCCAGTATTTTTTAGAATTTTTTAGGTAACTTCAAAAATCTCGATTGTTCAATTTCTTGTATATTTTGACATGTAGAAATTATTGCCGGCTTTATTTCCTTAAAAATTCCAACAATTTTTCCAGAATTAATAAAATGTGAAACAAGAATTTTCGAAATATTTAAAAAAACTATTCTTAAAGCGACTTCTTGGAAATCGTCCCATAATGTTTTGAAAATTTTTGGACAACTTTTCAAAGATCTCGATTTTTTTGACTCTTCTTAACAAAACTCTTTTTATTTTTTTGTGTCATGTAAATAATTCTAAAAAATAGACTTACAACTTTGAAAAAATATCAGCAAATTTTGATACAATTCTTTTTTTAAATAAAAAAACTTTAGAAACTTTATAAAAAATTTTGAAAAAATAAAAAATTATATTCACAGTTTGTGTTGTTTTAAGATTTTTTAGACAACTTTTCAAAAATCTCAATTTTTCAGTTTTCGTATGATTTTTTTTACGGTTTTTCAAGCATCTTCAGCAAATTAGCTAAAGACATTTTCTTGAAGATTTCAACTTTTAGGAGGTATTTTCGGTTGGTTTTTTCTAAAATTCCAACACTTTTTTCAAAGTCGATAAAATGAAAAATGAGAATTTTTGAGATATTTGACAAATTTCATTTACAGATCGAATTTTTAGAAAATTTTAGTCGAAAGAAAACTGAAACCTTATTTTTTTCGAATCAGCTCGTCGAGATCGATATCCCAAATTTTTTTTAGAATTTTTTAGGCAACTTCGAGAATCTCGTTTCTTCAAAATACCAACAATTTTCCAAAAATTAATCAAATAAAAAACAACAACTTTCGAGATATTTAAAAAACTATATTTTTAAACTGTCTCCTTTGGAAATCTTCCCATAATGTTTTGAGAATTTTCGGATAACTTTTTAAAAATCTTAATTTTCAATGACTCTTTTTAGCTTTTTTTGCGGCACGTAAATAAGTTTAAATAGGCTTATAACTTTGAAAACAGTCAAGAAATTTTGATGAAATTGTTTTCTTTTTAAATTGGGAATTTTTAAAAAACTGCTTAAAAAAGTTTGAAATAATAAAAAATTATCACCATCTTCTTTTGTTTTTGATTTTTAGACAACTTTTCGAAAATCTCAACTTTTCAATTTTTTCATATGAATTTTTTTGATAGTTTTTTAGCGTCTTTAAAAAAATACCAAAAGAAATTACATATTAAAAAATATATATATATACATATATCAAAAAAAAGTCAAAAAAAATCACCCCCCCCCCTCAGCTTCAAACATGATGAAATTTTCATTCGTTGTCTGAGCGAGGGGCGGAGTTTAATTGTAAAATCAATATCTCCCGGCAAAAGATTACCATTTTCAGTATGTTTTAAATATCTTGTGAAAATAAAATTACGTATCTATAGAAAAAAAGGCTGAACTTAAGCCCCTCCTGGCTCACGACGAATAAAGAAAAATCGTCACAATTGAAATAGGGTGGGTGGGTGGGGCTTATGTTTTAATTTTTTTTCTTCTTAATACACATAATCTTCTTTTCACAACAAAAAAATGAAAACATGTTTAAAATGGTAAATATTATCCCTCACACTTCCTTATAAATGTACCATTTTTAAGCATTTTTTAGTTTCTTGTCATGAAACGAAAAGTACTTACATATTAAAAGAATAGGCAAATACAAACCCCGCCCTCCCGCCCTCATCACAATTGTGATAAATTTTTTTATTCGTCGTGAGCCGAGGGGAGGGGCTTAATTGCAAAAGTGCTTATTTCTCTATGAGAATCTACCATGTGAAACATATTTTTAAGTATTATGTTGTTGAAAGAAAACTATACATGTGAAAAAAACAGTCAAAAAATAAGCCCCAACCTCAAATGTGATGAATTTTTCATTCGTTGTCAGAGCGAGGGGCGGAGTTTAATTGTAAAATCAATATCTCCCGGCAAAAGATTACCATTTTCAGTATGTTTTAGATATCTTGTGTAAATAAGATTACGTATCTATAGAAAAAAAGGGTAAACTTAAGCTCCGCCCCTCTTGGCTCACGACGAATAAGGAAAAATCATCACAATAGAAATAGGGTGGGTGGGTGGGGCTTATGTTTTCATTATTTTTTCTTTTTAATACACATAGTCTTCTCTTCACAACAAGAAACTGAAAACATGTTTAAAATGGTAAATATTATCCCCCACACTTCCCTATAAATTTACCATTTTTAAGCATATTTTTAGTTTCTTGTCTTGAAACGAAAACTACTTACATATTAAAAGAAAAAGCAAAATACAAACCCCGCCCACCCGCCCTCGTCTCAATTGTGATGACATTTTTTATTCGTTGTGAGCCGAGGGGCGGAGCTTAATTGCAAAAGTGCTTATTTCTCTTCAAGAATCTACCATGTGAAACATATTTTTAAGTATTATGTTGTTGAAAGAAAACTATATATGTGAAAAAACAGTCAAAAAATAAGCCCCAACCTCAAATGTGATGAATTTTTCATTCGTTGTCAGAGCGAGGGGCGGAGTTTAATTGTAAAATCAATATCTCCCGGCAAAAGATTACCATTTTCAGTATGTTTTAGATATCTTGTGTAAATAAAATTACGTATCTATAGAAAAAAAAGGGTGAACTTAAGCCCCCCCTCCTGGTTCACGACGAATAAAGAAAAATCGTTACAATTGAAATAGGGTGGGTGGGTGGGGCATATGTTTTTATTATTTTTTCTTCTTAATACACATAGTCTTCTTTTCACAATAAGAAACTGAAAACATGTTTAAAATGGTAAATATTATCCCCCACATTTCCTTATAAATGTACCATTTTTAAGCATTTTTTAGTTTCTTATCATGAAACGAAAAGTACTTACATATTAAAAGAATAGGCAAATTACAAACCCCGCCCACCCGCCCTCGTCTCAATTGTGATACATTTTTTTATTCGTCGTGAGCCGAGGGGAGGGCCTTAATTGCAAAAGTGCTTATTTCTCTACAATCTACCATGTGAAACATATTTTTAAGTATTATGTTGTTGAAAGAAAATTATATATGTGAAAAAAACAGTCAAAAAATAAACCCCAACCTCAAATGTGATGAATTTTTCATTCGTTGTCAGAGCGAGGGGCGGAGGTTAATTGCAAAATCAATATTTCCCGACAAAATATTACCATTTTCAGTATGTTTTAAATATCTTGTGAAAATAAGATTACGTAGCTATCGAAAAGAAGGGTAAACTTAAGCTCCGCCCCTTCTGGCTCACGACGAATAAGGAAAAATCGTCACAATTGAAATAGGGTGGGTGGGTGGGGCTTATGTATTCTTTTTTTTCTTCTTTTTCCCCAAAAACTCAATTAACACGGTCCTACCCTGGAAAACGATGCTATTTTTGGCTCGTAAATAACTTTAGATAGGCTTAAAACTTTGAAAATGGTGATCAAACTTTGACATATTTTTTTTGACTGTGGAGATTTTTTAAAATTTGGTAAAAATTATCTTCATCATCCTTTTTTGTGAAAAAATCTGTGTCAATTTTCTTGTCACTTTGTTTAATACATGTAAATTTTACGATTTCGGTGTTCATTTTACACACTAAATTAAAAACTAATTTTAGACGTAATACGACTTCTATTATGAAAACAAAAATATCATCACATCATTAACATGAATTTCAATACAAATCGTATCCGTCGTAAATGTGGGTTTAAATTTAGTATGAAATAGACCCAAACGACTTCGACACCTAAATAACACAATTAAAATTAACAAGACTATAAATATCAGGATTTTAATAGTCCGAAAATTCCATTTTCACTTTGTTTACAGTGCAAACATTTGTAGCCATGACGTAGAGTCTTAAAAAAAATCGGAACTAATTATTATGAATGAAACATGAATTTGTTATTATTATGATAACAATTTAAAACATTAATCCAACTTCAGCAAGTTTCGGAAATGCAACATTATAAAAGGTCAGCCGCGATAAAGGGGTCACATGCTGACCACAAAAGTACAAATCTCGTTCTTTCAACATGATTCAAAAAATCCATCAGCAAATTTCTGATATCAAACACTGTAAGGTCAAACACCAACACCGAATTGTCGTTTTTAAATCTCGAACCAACTATAAATACCAACCAGCGTTTAGTGATTTCATTCAAGTGTTTGTCTCCGTAAAGCACAAACTGACCAGAATTACCAAAATGGCTTTCAAATGGTACGTACAATTCCATACCCAATCATCTCAATTAACCATAATTAATCAGGGTTGTGGCTCTCCTCTTCGTGGCGGTGTGCGCCAGCACCATCTCCGCCGACGATGAGAAGGACAACCTCCTCTACACCATCAGGAACTCCGCCTCCGGCATGGTCCTCGACGCCGAAGACCCCAAAAGAATCAAAGTGCAGTACCACACCGGCTACAAGACCCAGTTGTTCAGATTCTTGCGTGGTAGGAAACCTGGCCTCTTCCACATCGTCAACAACCAGACAGGGTAAAATTTACAAGCATCCTGTTCACTGTTTAACTATTATCCCTGCAGAGGCGTCCTGGACTTCATCAAGGACGAAGGTAAGTTCCAGGTCGTCCTGACTGACAAAACCGACTCGCTGCATCAACAATGGTACCTCAACGCCGACGGCCGCATCGTCAACGCCCAGAACCAGCAAGTCATCGACGTCCTGGCCTACAACAGCGAGCACTTCCCCGGGAATCGCGTAGGGCTGTACCGCACTGTGGGAGCCAGATCGCAGGAATTCGTCTTGCAGCGAAAGGGCGACTACGAGAAGGGCTCATCAGAAGATGCCGAATACGAGACCAGCGATTCTCCCGACTCCATCATGAACAAAAGTAACATGTAAAATGTAGTTTTGTCCGTTGACAGCTGATAAATTTGGAAAATATATCTTCAACTATCAATAAATATTAATCGCAAAATACGTTGACATTTTATTTCTGATGTTTCACCCGATTTAAAAAAAACACGAGCCATGTTCAAGCTACCATTAAACCCGGCTTTTATAGCAAATCGATGGTTTTACGTTTAGCAGGAACACTCTTCCAGCCACCTGTTGATTTACGTTGCCAATAAATACCCAACGACTGAAAGTTTAATCCCAGGTTTAATTGTTGTCAGTTGGAGCCAGCGTGTCAGAAACAAAATTGAGCATAATGCGGACGGTTTGGTCTCGTTCGTTTAAAGTAATTGGATTTTTTGCACTATGTTGGTTCGAGGTTCAGATTTGCGAATTTATTTATGGGTATATTTTCGAGCAAAGTGCGGTGTTGGTGTGTCTTTAAAATGTAAACAGGGTTTGGATTATGGCGCTTTATGGTCTGCAAGAATGCGTTGCAGGGAGCTATTGTTAGTGAGATTAAGCGACGTTTCAGAAAAAGGGCGCCGAAATTGGTAGTGGAGCTAATCAGGTTTGGGGTAGCTTGACATTTGGGTGATGAGGGGCTGAGGTTTCTTTCAATTATGATTATGGAGCTCATTAAATTTTATTTGTTTGTAAACATTGAGCAAATAAGGGTGGAGACGAGATTTTTCTTTTGTGGCTTCGTTCGAGTGTGCTTTTAGGATTTTTACTTATATTATTGAAAAGTTAAGATACGACACGTTTGACCGCATTAAGTTTTATTTTAATTAAAACATGTATAACATTTTTTATTACAACGCACTTTTACTGATTTAAGTTTTACTTATCACAGTTTCGAAGTTTCTTAGTCTTATTCGATTTTAATCTTTTTTTTTTTGGGAAATTTGAAAAATATGTACTCATTTTTCAGGTTTTTTTCATTGATGTTGCGATGGGTTGAACCCACTTGAACCATTTTTTTGGAAAACACAAGATTATTTATATTTTCACACTGATTAAACTCATTTTAACTATTTTTTGTAAAAATTTTGAAAATCTGAAAGTCATTTTTCAGGTTTGTTTAAATTAATGTCGCTATGACGACTTTGGATTCGTAATTAGCGACAGATTGTCTATCATTTGACACCAATTTTCAGTCGATTGAACATATTTTAACCATTTTTTGGAAAAATTTTGAAAATTTTAGATCCACTTTTCACGTTTATTTGATTAGAGGTATTGATGACTATTTGGGATTTTTAATTAGGAGAAGATTATCTACAATTTCACACCAATTTTCAGTCGATTGAACCAATCTGAACCATTTTGTTTTTAAATTTTGAAAATTTAAAATCACTTTTCACGTTTACCTGAATAGATGTTGCGACGAAGATTATCTATAATTTGACACAAATTCTCAGTCAAAATTCATTTTTACTATTTTTTGGAAAATTTTGAGAATCGTAAACTCATTTTTCAGGTTTATTTAAATTGATCTGGCTCTTGCGACTTTGGATTCGTAATTAGCGGAAGATTATCTACAATTGACACCACTTCTCTGTCGATTAAACCCATTTTAACTATTTTTTGGAAAAATTTTGAAAATTTTAAACCCACTACAATTTGACACTAATCCTCAGTCAATTGAACCCATTTGAAACATCTTTTTGGAAAAATTTTGAAAATCGTAAACTCTCATTTCATTATTATTTCAATGGCGATTTCAGATTCGTAATTAGGGGAAAACTACTTACAATTTGATATCAATTCTTAGTCGATTGGAAAAATTCTAAAATTTGTTTGTGAACTTGTTTTTTAGGTTTATTTGATTAAATGCAGTGACGGCGATTTTGTGTTCGTAATTAGGGGAAAATTATCCACAATTTAGCATCAATTCTCACTGGATTGAACCCATTTTAACTATATTTTAGGAAAAATTTTGGAAATTTTAAATCAACTTTTCAAGCTTATTTGAATAGGTGTCGTGCCGGCGATTTCGGATTTGTAATTAGGGGAAAACTATTTACAATTTGGCACCAAGTTCCAGTTGATTGAAGCCATTTTGACTATATTTTTGGAAAAATTTTGAAAATTTTAAACCTACTGTTCACGATTATTTCAACACAAATCGTAACGGGGTTTTGGAATTCATAATTAGTGAAATATTATCTACAATTTGTCACCAATTCTCCTTAAATTCAACACGTTTTGAGTATATTTTTGGAAAAATTTTCAAAATTTTGAACCCAGCTTTCACGTTTATTTGAATAGATGGGATGACATGGATTTCGGATTCTTATTGAGGCGAAAACTATTTACAACTTGGCACCAATTCTCAGTCGAGTCAACCCATTTTAACTTTTTTTCTGGAATAATTTTAAAAATTTTTAACCCACTTTTCACGTGTATTTAAATAGATGTTTTGACGTGGGTTTCGAATTCTTATTGAGCGGAGAACTATCTACAATTTGACATCAATTCTCAGTCGATCGAACTCATTAAACCAATAACTATTTTTGGAAATTTTTTGAAAAATTTAAACTCACTTTTCGCATTTATTTATATGAATATATGTTGTGACGGCGATTTCGAATTCGTTATTACGAGAAAACTATCTACAGTTTGGCAGCAATTTTCAGTCGATTGAAGCCATTTTGACTATATTTTTGGAAAAATTTTGAAAATTTTAAACCTACTTTTCACGATTATTTCAACACAAATCGTGACGGCGTTTTGGGATTCATAATTAGTGAAATATTATCTACAATTTGACACCAATTCTCCTTAAATTGAACACGTTTTGAGTACATTTTTGGAAAAATTTTCAAAATTTTGAACCCACCTTTCACGTTTATTTGAATAGATGGGATGACATGGATTTCGGATTCTTATTGAGGCGAAAACTATTTACAACTTGGGACCAATTCTCAGTCGATTCAACCCATTTTAACTTTTTTTTGGAATAACTTTAAAAATTTTGAACCCACTTTTCACGTGTATTTAAATAGATGTTTTGACGTCGGTTTCGAATTCTTATTGAGCGGAGAACTATCCACAATTTGACATCAATTCTCAGTCGATCGAACTCATTAAACCAATAACTATTTTTGGAAATTTTTTGAAAAATTTAAACTCACTTTTCGCATTTATTTATATGAATATATGTTGCGACGGCATTTCGAATTCGTTATTACGAGAAAACTATCTACAATTTGGCACCAATTTCAGTCGATTGAAGCCATTTTGACTATATTTTTGGAAAAATTTTGAAAATTTTAAACCTACTTTTCACGATTATTTCAACACAAATCGTGATGGCGTTTTGGGATTCATAATTAGTGAAATATTATCTACAATTTGACACCAATTCTCCTTAAATTGAACACGTTTTAAGTATATTTTTGTAAAAATTTTCAAAATTTTGAACCCACCTTTCACGTTTATTTGAATAGATGGGATGATATGGATTTCGGATTCTTATTGAGGCGAAAACTATTTACAACTTGGCACCAATTCTCAGTTGATCAACCCGTTTTAACTTTTTTTTCTGGAATAATTTTAAAATTTTTTAACCCACTTTTCACGTGTATTTAAATAGATATTTTGACGTCGGTTTCGAATTCTTATTGAGCGGAAAACTATCTACATTTTGACATCAATTCTCAGTCTATGGAACTCATTTTAACCATTTTCTTGGAAAAATTTTGAAAATTTTAAATCTGCTTTTCATCAATATTTAAATTGGTGTCGTGATGTCAATTTCGGATTCTTATTGAGGAGAAAACTATCTACAATTTGACACCAGTTCTCAGTCGATTGAACTTATTTTAACTACATTTTTGGAAAAATTTTGAAAATTTTTAACCCACCTTTCACGTTTATTTGAATAGATGTCGTGACGGAGATTCCGAATTTGAAATTAGGGGGAAATATTGACAACTTGACACCAACTGTCAGTCTATTAAACTCATTTTAATCATTTTTTTGGAAATTTTTGAAAAAAACTTACTTTTAGCATTTATTTATATGAAAATATGATGCGACGGCGATTTCGAATTCAGTATTAGGAGAAAACTATCTACAATTTGGCACCAATTCTCAGTCGATTGAACCCATTTTAAATATTTTCTTAGAAAAATTTTCAAAATTTTAAATCTGCTTTTCACCATTATTTAAATTGGTGTCGTGACGGCGATTTCGGATTCGTAATGAGGGAAAGCAATCTACAATTTGACACCAATTCTCAGTCTATTGAACCATATTAACCATTTTTTTGGAATTTTTTTGAAAATTTTGAACCAATTTTCACGTTTATTTGAATAGAAGTTTTGACGTCGGTTTCGAATTCTTATCGAGGGGAAAACGATCTACAATTTAACAACAAATTCTCAGTCTATGGAACTCATTTTAATCATTTTCTTGGAAAAATTTTGAAAATTTTAAAGCCTCTTTTCAAGTTTATTTGAATATATGTCCTGACGGTGATTTCGAATTCGTTATTAGAAGAAAACTATCTACAATTTGACAATAATTCTCAGTCTATGGAACTTGTTTTAAGCATTTTCTTGGAAAATTTTGAAAAATTTTAAATCACTTTTCACGACTATTTAAATTGGGGTCGTGACGGCGACGTCGGATTCGTAATGAGGGGAAAATAATCTATAATTTGGCACCAATTCTCAGTCGATTGGGCCCATTTTTACTACATTTTTGAAAAAATTTTGAAAATTTTCAAGCCACTTTTCATGTTTATTTGAATAGATGTCTGACGCCGATTTCGGATTCGTTATTAGAAGATTCTCAGTCTATGGAACGTGTTTTTAACCATTTCCTTGGAAAATTTTGAAAATTTTAAATCCACTTTTCACGACTATTTAAATTGAGGTTGTGACGGGGACTTCGGATTCGTAATGAAGGGAAAAATATCTATAATTTGTCACCAATTCTCAGTCGGTTGGACCCATTTTAACTATATTTTTGGAAAAATCTTGAAAATTTTCAAGCCACTTTTCATGTTTATTTGAATAGATGTCCTGACGCCGATTTCGGATTCGTTATTAGAAGAAAACTGTGTACAATTTGGCATCAATTCTCAGTAGATTGAACCCATATTAACTATTTTTTTGGAAATTTTTTGAAAAATTTTAAATCACTTTTAGCGTTTATTTGATGATATGTTTCGACGTCGGTTTCGAATTCTTATTGAGGGGAAAACTATCTACAATTTGACAATAAATTCTCAGTCTATGGAACTTGTTTTAACCATTTCCTTGGAAAAATTTTGAAAATTTTAAATCCACTTTTCACGACTATTTAAATTGGGGCTGTGACGGCGACTTCGGATTCGTAATGAAGGGAAAAATATCTATAATTTGTCACCAATTCTCAGTCGGTTGGACCCATTTTAACTATATTTTTGGAAAAATTTTGAAAATTTTCAAGCCAATTTTCATGTTTATTTGAATAGATGTTTTGACGCCGATTTCGGATTCGTTATTAGAAGAAAACTATGTACAATTTGGCATCAATTCGCAGTAGTTTAAACCCATATTAACTATTTTTTGGAAATTTTTTGAAAAATTTTAAATCACTTTTAGCGTTTATTTGATGATATGTTTCGACGTCGGTTTCGAATTCTTATTGAGGGGAGAACTATCTACAATTTGACAATAAATTCTCAGTCTATGGAACTTGTTTCAACCATTTCTTGGAAAAATTTTGAAAATTTGAAATCCACTTTTCACGACTATATTTAAATTGGGGTTGTGACGGCGACTTCGGATTCGTAATGAAGGGAAAAATATCTATAATTTGTCACCAATTCTCAGTCGATTGGACCCATTTTAACTATATTTTTGGAAAAATCTTGAAAATTTTCAAGCCACTTTTCATGTTTATTTGAATAGATGTCCTGACGCCGATTTCGGATTTGTTATTAGAAAGAAAACTATGTACAATTTGGCATCAATTCGCAGTAGTTTAAACCCATATTAACCATTTTTTTGGAAATTTTTTGAAAAATTTAAAATAACTTGTAGCGTTTATTTGATGATATGTTTCGACGTCGGTTTCGAATTCTTATTGAGGAGAAAACTATCTATAATTTGACAATAAATTCTCAGTTTATGGAACTTGTTTTAACCATTTCCTTGGAAAAATTTTGAAAATTTCAAATCCACTTTTCAAGACTATTTAAATTGGGGTCGTGACGGCGACTTCGGATTCGTAATGAGGGGAAAATAATCTACAATTTGACACCAATTCTCAGTCGATTGGGCCCATTTTTACTACATTTTTGAAAAAATTTTGAAAATTTTCAAGCCACTTTTCATGTTTATTTGAATAGATGTCCTGGCGCCGATTTCGGATTCGTTATTAGAAGTACGTTATTAGAATGTACAATTTGGCCTGAAATCTCAGTCGATTGAACCCATATCAACAATTTTTTTGGAAATTTTTTGAAAAATTTAAACTCACTTTTAGCATTTATTTGATTATATATTTTGACGCCGGTTTCGAATTCTTATTGAGGGGAAAACGATCTACAATTTGGCACCAATTCAAGTCGACTGAACCCATTTTAACTATGTTTTTTGAAAAATTTTGAAAATTTTAAACCGATCATACACGTTTATTTGAATGGATGTCGTAAAGGAGATTTCGGATTCGTAATAAGGGAGAAACTACCTACAATTCGACACCAATTCTCACTCGTTTGAACCTAATTGAACCTTTTTTTTTGAAAAAATTTTGAAAATTTTAAACACACTTTTCACGTATATTTAAATAGATGTGATGATGGTGATTTCGGATTCGTAATTAGGCGAAAACTATTCAGAACGCGTCACCAATTTGCAGTCAATTGAACCCACTTTAAATTTTTTTTTTAACATTTTGACAATTTAAACCCACTTTCTACGTTTATTTGGATAGATGTGGTGACGTCCATTTAGAATTCTTATTGAGGGGAAAACTATGTACAATTTGGCACCAATTCTCGGTCGGCTGAACCCATTTTAACAACATTTTTGGAAAAATTTTGAAAATTTTAAACCTACGTTTCACGTTTATTTAAATAGATGTCTTGTCGGTGATTTCGGATCCGTAATTAGGGGAAAACTATCGACAATTTGGCACCATTTCTCAGTCGATTGAAGCCATAACTAAGTTTTTGAATTTTTTTTTAATTTTAAACCAACTTTTCACGTTTATTTGAATATCGTGACGGCGATTTCGGATACGTAATTAGGGAAAACTATTAACAATTTGACACGAATTCTCAGTCGATTGAACACATTTCAATCATTTTTTTGAAAATTTTTTGAAAAATTTAAACTCGCTTTTAACGTTTATTTGAATAGATATCGTGACGCCAATTTGACCCTAATTCTCAGTCGACTGAACCCATTTTGACTATATTTTTGTAAAATTTTTAACCCATTTTTGACGTTTATTCAAATAGTTTTCATGACGGCGGTTTCGGATTCGTTATTTGAGGAAACTATCTACAATTTGGACCAATTTTCAATAGTTTAAGCCGTTTTTAACCACTTTTTTTTTTTTAAATTTTGAAAATTGTAAACTCACTTTTCACCATTATTTGAACAGAAATCGTGACCGCATTTTGGGATTCGTAATTAGTGAAGTATCATCTACAATTTGATACAAATTCTCAGTTGATTGAACCCATTTTAACTACAGTTTTGGAAAAATTTTGAAAATGTTGAACCCACCTTTCACGTTTATTTGAATAAATGTCGCGACCGGAGATTTCAAATTCGTAATTAGGACAAAACTATCTAAATTTTGACACCAATTCTCACTCGATTGAACCCATTTTGACTATATTTTTGTAAAATTTTTGATAATTATAACCACTTTTGACGTTTATTTGAATAGTTTTCATGACGGTGAGTTCGGATTCGTTATTCAGGGAAAACTATCTACAATTTGGACCAATTAGCCGTTTAAGCCTATTTGAACAATTTTTTTGGAAAAATTTTGAAAATTGTAAACCCACTTTTCACGATTATTTGAACAGAAATCGTGACCGCCTTTCGGGATTCGTAATTAGTGAAATATTATCTACAATTTGATACCAATACTCAGTGGATTGAACGCATTTTAACTACATTTTTGGAAAAATTTTGAAAATTTTAAATCCACTTTTCACGTTTATTTGAATAAATGTCGTGACTGGAGACTTCAGACTCATAATTCGGGGAAAACTATCTACAATTTGACATTAATTCTCAGTCGGCTGAATTCATATTAACCAATTTTTGTAAAAATTGTGAAAATTTTAAACACACTTTTCACGATTATTTGAATAGGTAGAAGTCGTGACGACGATTTGAGATTCGTAACTGGTGAAATATTTGACACCAATTCTTAGTCGATTGAACCCATTTTAACCACTTTTTTTGGAAAATTTTTGAAAAATTTAAACACACTTTTAACGTTTATTTGATTAGATGTGATGGCGATTTCCAATTCGTAATTATCTACAATTTGACAACAATCTCAGTCGATTGAACCCATTTTAAGATGGTGATTTTTTCGTATTTCACTATTTTTTAATAAACCAAAAAATATATGAAAGTAAAAAATAGGTGTTAAGTAAATTAAAACAAAATGTTTCAATTTTGGGTGTTGGAAATGACTCTTGCTAAATCAGGAAAATATTTCATATCAGAAAAATAACGTGAACATTTTTCACATCGCAATTGCAGACAAATATTTTCATTTGATGTGAGAATTTTAAAACTGAAATTTGGGAAAAATGCGGAATAAAAAAATAAAAAATAAAAATTTTCGCTTCGATAACAAAGTTGTGAATGAACCACGTTTTGTTATTTTTGCTCATCAATTTTGTTATCGCATTTTTTTTATCGCAGATTAATGCAATTAAAATATTTTTGCATAAATGAATAATATTGATATAGCGTCTACATTTAATTAAGAAGACTCAGCATTGTAATAAATTTAGAAATAAACATTAACACAAGCAGTTTGTGGGTCACTGCAGTTTCCTAATGTTATCAACTGATTTAGTTAGTGTCAAGAAGATGGAGGAAATGACGTCACAACACGTGTTTTAAACAAAAGGTAAAAAATGTAAGCTAATATCTAGACAAAAAAAAGTATACTGATTTTTTTATTTTCTTTCTATTCTATTCTATTAATTAGTTAAATTTCTTATTGATCGTTGAACAAAACTGAATTAAAAAAATATTTAAGGTAATTTTAAAACTTGTTTTTGAAAAATCCGATTTCAAAATTTAAAAATATCTATGTTTCGTATCACTATCATTTCCGTTTGTCCATTCAGCACCCAACTTTGTTATCGAAACAACCAACCGATAACAATTTCCAAACACACGTTAACCAAATTCAGCAAATTCAGCTGAGGTCAGTCGCGATACCCAAGTTCAATCCTTACAAAAACCAGCAAAACGTCATTTTTCCTCCCAAACCGGGTATAAATAGTGCCGCGAACCTCCACCAACTCAGTCAAGTGTTCGTTCTCCTCCAACGACAACAATGGCATTCCAAAAGTACGTACCACCCCAATCTAGCTCTTTCTCAAATCATCCCTCTAGGTTATCTCTGATCCTGCTCCTGGCCTGCGTCAGCCTGATCTCCGCCAACGCCGTCGACAAAGAAGAGGAGCTCTACATCATCCGAAGCGCCCCTTCAGGTCTGGTACTCGACGCCGACGACCCCATGCAGATCAAAATCCAGCACTACACCGGCCAGAGGTCCCAGCTGTTCAAATTCGTCCGTGGAAGGGTCGCTGGGTTGTTCCACATCGTCAACAACGACACAGGGTAGGAAAAACAGGGGGGGTGATGGTGTGTTCTTGAGTTTTGTTGCTTCCACAGGAGCGTTCTGGACTTCGCCAAGACCGAAGAGAGATACACCAAGGTGGTACTGGGTGATAAGGAAGACACTTTGCACCAACAGTGGTACCTGAACTCCAACGGACGTATTGCTAACGCTGAAGCCCACTACAACATCGATGTTAAGGATGCTAATTACAAACCAGGAAATCCTGTGGGAATTTGGTACAACAATAACTCTCCAGCCCAGCAGTTCATTTTGCAGAAGCAGTCCAAGAGTTACGGAAAACCTTCCAGTGAAGATCCAGACAACATGAGCTCCCCCCAAAATTAATAATTAAAATGTAATTTTGTTTGATTGGTTTCTAATAAACTTTGAGCATTATTTTGTGTTTTCTCGATCCAGAACTTCCACCAAACCCGTTTTAAATAAAAACCCATTGGCATAAATATGCATCCAACGAACCTCGTCCTCGTGCCGTCTAAATTATGAATAAGCACCGCCATAAATACATTATTAACGAAAATCTCGGATTGTGAAGGTGTATAATTCAAACGGGGCAATAAATCCCCGGAATCACGAAAAATTCGCATAAATTAGCCCGCTCATCACCGTCCAGACGGAGCACACACATCAACTCCCAGGCGAACTTGCTCTTATTAAAATTTATGTAACAAGTTGGTCCGAAACTGCATATGAAACATTTAGCGGAGGGTTTTTTCAGAGGCGGCGTTGTTTTGAATTAAGGGCGCGTACATCATCCCTGATGTCACTTACTGTCATAAGTTTAATTAGTTTCGGCACGAAGGGAAATTTCGAAACATTCCAGCTGTCTTCCAGACGCCAATTCGGGGATAATTTGTGCGCTTTGAGAGCAATTTCCCTTTGTTATTTACGGTATAAATAGGAGGTTCCGATGAAAACCGAAATAGATCACTTTATGTTGCGAGTACTTGGCTTTATGGCACTCTCGCGAGTTTATGGTGCTGTTTTTTATTGGGGTTTTATGGGGATTGGTGACGCGAAAAGTTTAGGCGAGTGGTGAGGAATTTTTGGGGTTGAAATTCGTTCATCAAGTGACGTGGGTTTATGTGTGAGGAACTACAGGGTAGTTGAAAAATCCGCTTTTGTATACATGGTGTTTAACAGACTAACATTAATAAAAGGGTTTTTACACAACATTGATTAAATTTTGTTTATTCATCTCTTCCAGAAAGCTGATGACGTGAAATCCAAAAATTTAGTAAGTAGAGAGTGTCGACGCGCTTTTGTCGTGGTTCAGCAATGCTTTAATTTTTCAGAAATGCTTATGCAGGCTGTTCCAAAAATACTGATATCCGTACAAACAAAATTGTTATTATCTCTTTAATTTTTACTTATAAATAAAGAGCGTAAGCTAAGGAAGTATTGTAATCGAAGCCATTGGATGATCGACTAGTTTTATGTTTTCTTGACGTTTCATGACCCTTAGAGTACCAAAAATAGGTCCGCCGTTTGTCTGTCTGTCTGAAAAAAAATCAGAATTGTATATGTTGTACAAAAATTTTACTTTGAAACTGCCAAACCGAATGTTCTGAATCTTGCAAACGTTTTTAAGGTAACGTAATCATGGTCAATCGTTAATTCAATTTAATTCAATTGAATAAATATGCAAATAAATCTTATATTCGAAAAATCTAGATTTATTTAGCTTCGACCAATTTATTATTATATGATATCACAATTTTTCGTTTTTTGATTTTCTTTATTTTTTTGTCGATTTTTTTTAATTTTTCAATTTCTCGACTTTCAAATTTTTCAATTTTGAAATTTTTCGATTTCGATAATTTTTCATATTTTTATTTTTTAGTTTCTCAACTTTTCCTTTTTTGGTTTTTCAGTTGTTCGTTTCCTCAATTTTTTCAAGTTCTCGATTTTTTATTTTCATTTTCCCAATTTTTTCATTTTTATTTTATCGAGTTTTATAGCACAATTTTTCGTTTTTCCATTTACTATATTTT
Source organism: Zophobas atratus (assembly GCA_022388445.1). Lineage (NCBI taxonomy): Eukaryota > Metazoa > Arthropoda > Insecta > Coleoptera > Tenebrionidae > Zophobas > Zophobas atratus. The sequence goes on along the minus strand of CM039447.1, from coordinate 8,493,360 downwards.
TTCAATTTCCCCATTTTTCAATGTTTCGGTATCGTAATTTTTCGTTTTCTTAACTTACATTTTTTCAATTTTTCAATTTATCGGCTTCCAAATTGTTAAATTTTTTGTTTCCTCAATTTTATCACGTTTTTGATTTTTCTCTATTTTTAATTTTTTGATATCGAAAATTTTTAATTTTTTGATTTTCAGTTTCCCGATTTTATAATTTTCAATTTATTGAGTTTATATCACAATTTTTCGGTTTTCATTTTCTATATTTTTTCAATTTTCCCATTTTTCAATGTTTCGGTGTCGTTATTTTTCGTTTTCTCAACTTCAATTTTTTTCAATTTCTCGGCCTCCAAAAGTTTTCAATTTTTCGTTTCCTCAATTTTTTCAAGTTCTTGATTTTTATTTTTCGTTTCGCGACTTTTTCATTTTCATTTTATCGAGTTTATATCACAATTTTTCGTTTTTCCATTTTCTTTATTTTTTCAATTTTCCTATTTTTCAATGTTCGGTGTCGTAATTTTTCAATTTCTCGACTTCCAAATTTTTCAGTTTTTTGATATCGATAATTTTTAATCTTTTGATTTTTCTGTTTCTCAATTTTTCAGGTTATTAATTTTTATTTTTTATTTTCCCATTTTTTTTTAATTTTTCAATTTTCCCATTTTTCAATGTTGCGGTGTCGTAATTTTTCGTTTAATCAACATCAATTTTTTTCAATTTTCCAATTTCTAGGCTTTCAAATTTTTCAAATTTTCGTTTTCTCAATTTTTTCAAGTACTTGATTTTTTTTTTCGTTTTCTCGTTTTTTAGTTTTCAGCTTTTTAACGAGAGCTCAATTTCTTAACTTTCAAATTTCTCAATTTTTCGACATTCTTAGATAATTTTTAACTTTTTTTATATTTTAGTTTCTGAATTTTTACTTTTTCGATTTTTCAATTGTTCGTTTCCTCAATTTTTCAAGTTCTTGATTTTTGTGTTTCATTTTCCAAATTGTTTCATTTTCATTTTATCAAGTTTGTATCACAATTTTTCGTATTTCCATTTTCTTTATTCTTTGAATTTTCCCATTTTTCAATGTTTCGATGTCGTAATTTTTCGTTTCCTTAACCTCAATTTTTTTTTCAATTTTTCTATTCTCTACATCCACATTTTTCAATTTTGCCATTTTCCGGTAGCGATAATTTTTCATTTTTGATTTTTCGTTTTCTCATTTTTCAAGTTTTTTTATTTTTCATTTTTTTAATTGCCATTTTATCGAGTTTATCTCACCATTTTTCGTTTTTTCATTTTCTTTATTTTTTCTCAATTTTTTTTAAATTCCTCAATTTCTCGACTTCCAAATTTTTCAATTTCGCAATTTTTCGATTTCGATAATTTTTCATATTTATATTTTTTGGTTTATCAATTTTTAATTTTGATTTTTCAATTTTTCGTTTCCTCAATTTTTGTAGTTCTTGATTTTTTATTTTCATTTACCCAATTTTTTCATTTTTATTGTATCGAGTTTATAGCACAATTTTTCGTTTTCCCATTTACTTTATTTTTTCAATTTTCCCGTTTTTTAACGTTTCGGTGTCGTTATTTTTCGTTTTCTCAACTTACATTTTTTTCAAATTTTCAATTTCTCGGCTTCCAAGTTTTTAAATTTTTTGTTTCCTCAATTTTTTCAAGTTCTTGATTTTTCTTGTATTTTAAATTTTTTGATATCGATAATTTTTAATTTTTTCAGTTTTCAGTTTACCAATTTTATAATTTTCAATTTATTGAGTTTATATCACAATTTTTCGGTTTTCATTTTCTATATTTTTTCAATTTTCCCATTTTTCAATGTTTCGGTGTCGTTATTTTTCGTTTTCTCAACTTCAATTTTTTCAATTTCTCGGCCTCCAAATTTTTCAATTTTTCGTTTCCTCAATTTTTCAAGTTCTTGATTTTTATTTTTCGTTTTCCCGGTTTTTTCATTTTCATTTTATCGAGTTTATATCACAATTTTTCGTTTTTCCATTTTCTTTATTTTTTCAATTTTCCTATTTTTCAATGTTTCGACTTCCAAATTTTTCCGTTTTTTGATATCGATAATTTTTAATCTTTTGATTTTTCTGTTTCTCAATTTTTCAGGTTATTAATTTTTATGTTTTATTTTCCCATTTTTTTTTAATTTTTCAATTTTCCCATTTTTCATTATTGCGGTGTCGTAATTATTTAGTTTAATCAACATAAATTTTTTTCAATTTTTCAATTTCTTGGCTTTCAAATTTTTCAAATTTTCGTTTTCTCAATTTTTCAAGTACTTGATTTTTATTTTTCGTTTTCTCGGTTTTTTAGTTTTCAGCTTTTTAACGAAAGCTCAATTTCTTAACTTTCAAATTTCTCAATTTTTCAATTTTTCGACATTCTTAGATAATTTTTAATTTTTTTTATATTTTTGTTTCTGAATTTTTACTTTTTTGATTTTTCAATTGTTCGTTTCGTCAATTTTTCAAGTTCTTGATTTTTGTGTTTCAAATTGTTTCATTTTCATTTTATCGAGTTTTATCACAGAGTTTCGTATTTCCATTTTCTTTATTCTTTGAATTTTCCCATTTTTTAATGTTTCGATTTTGCCATTTTCCGGTAGCGATAATTTTTCATTTTTTTTTTTTTTCGTTTTTTCAATTTTTCAAGTTTTTCTATTTTTCATTTTCCCGATTTTTTAATTGTTATTTTATCGAGTTTATCTCACTATTTTTCGTTTTTTCATTTTCTTTATTTTTTCTCATTTTTTTTTAAATTTCTCAATTTCTCGACTTCCAAAATTTTCAATTTCGCAATTTTTCGATAAAGATAATTTTTCACTTTTTGATTCTTCAGTTTCTCAATTTTTACGTTTTCTTAATTTTTCAAGTTCTTCATTTTCATTTTTCATTTTCCCGATTTTTTAATTTTCATTTTTTCGAGTTTGTCACAATTTTTCGTTTTTTCATTTTCTTTATTTTTTCACAACTTCAACTTTTTTAAAATTTTTCAGTTTTGCAATTCTTCGATATCGATAATTTTTCATTTTTCAATTTTTCGTTTCATCAATTTTTCAAGTTCTTGATTTTTATTTTTCAATTTTGCAATTTTTTCATTTTCATTTTATCGAGTTTATATCACAATTTTTCGTTTTTTTCCATTTTCTTGATTTTTTTCAATTTTCCCATCTTTCAATGTTTCGGTTTGAAATTCTTCATTTTCTCAACTCCAGTTTTCTCAATTTTTCAATTTCTCGACTTCCAAATTTTTCAAATTTGCAATTTTTCGATCTCGATAATTTTTCATTTTTTGTGTTTCAGTTTCTTAATGTTTACTTTTTCGTTTTTTGCAATATTTACGGTTTTTCAGTTTTTCAAATTATTTATTTTTATTTTTCAATTTTTCGATTTTTTTATTTTCATTTTATCGTTTTAAGATTTTTTTTATTTTTTCAATTTACGCGTTTTTGAGTCTTTCAGTGTCGTAATTTTTCATTTTCTCTACTTCCAAATTTTTCAATTTTGCAATTTTTCGATGTCGATAATTTTTCATTTTTTGATTTTTCAATTTCTCAATTTTTACTTTTTTCGATTTTTCAGTTTTTCGTTTCCACAATTTTCCAAGTTCATGAGTTTTATTTTTCATTTCTCGAGTTTATTTCACATTTTTTTATTTTTTTCAATTCCCTTATTTTGCAATGTTTGTTTCGATTTTATCATTTTTTGCTTAATCAAAATTGATGACGACATCTCAAAATTTTCCCGAATAAATCCTATAATATTCCGACAAATCTAGATTTATGCACTTTCAATCAATTATTTGATATCACAATTTTTCGTTTTTCATTTTCATTATTTTTTCAATGTTCCCATTTTTCAATGTTTAATTTTTATATTTCTCGAATTCCAAATTTTTCAATTTTTGAATTTTCAGTCTCCCGATTTGTACTTTTTCGATTTTACAATGTTTCCGTTTTCTCAATTTTCCAAGTTCCTGAATTTTATTTTTCCTTGTTCGATATTTTAATTTTCATTTTCTGGAGTTAAGTCACCATTTCCTTTATTTTTTCATTGCTTTTTCGATTTCATAATTTTTCAGTTAATGAATTTTTTCAAATTTTCATTCTTTGAGTTTTCAATACCTCGATTTTTCAATTTTTAAATTTTTAAATTTTGCATATTATAGATTTTCAGATATCCGATTTTTCGATTCCTTTAATTTTCAAGATTTACATTTTAAAATAATTCGTTTTTCGATTTCAATTACAACTCCATTACAATTTTTGGGATTTATAAGTTTCTAATTTCGTATTTTCGATTTTCAAAGTTTTCATTTTTCACATACTTTTTCGTCATTTCATTTTGATTTTTTAATTTCACATTTTTTATTTCGAAAATGTAAAAATCGAAAAACTAAAAATGAGAAACTGCAAAATCGAAAAAGTGGAAAATCGAAGAACTGAAGAGGCGAAAAACTGGCATTCAAAAACTAAAAATCGAGAAACTTAAAAATCGAAAAATCGAATCGAATCGAAAAAGTAAAATTAAAAAATTGATAAATTAAACATAGAGAATTTCAAAAATTAAAAATCGAAAAATTGAGGAATGAAATAAATGAAACAGCTTTAAAACAGAATAATCGAAAAAAGTCTGAAATTTGAAAAACCAAAAAAATTGAAAAGCCAAAAAATTGAGAAATTGAAAATTTTCACATTGAAAAAAGAAAAACTGAAAACTCGTGAAACTGCAAATCCAAAAATGGTAAACAAACATGCAAAACTTGGAAAATCGTAAGCTGAAAAATTTAAAAATGAAAACTCGCAGAATCACAAATCGTAAACTGAGGCAAAAAATGAAAAATTGTGAAACTGTAAAATCAATAAATTGAAGAAAACAAATTGTTAAAATAAGAAAAAATTAAAAACTCAAACGAAAATTTGAAGAAATGAAAAATTGCAGAATCGAAAAATTTCAAGTCATAACTGGTTTTAACTTTTGGAATTGATGTCATGTGAAGCTTTTCTGTATTAACATTCAATTCATTGATATAAAGGGAAAAAAAGCAGGGTTTATGATGGAACCTGGCAACAAACAAATCAGGTATTTAAAACTGAAAACCGTAACCAGGAAACAAGGAATTAAGAATATCGTGAAAAGCTACAATTCTAAAAAGACCTACTAAACATATCAAATGATAAGGAAATGCAGTGACCCCAACACTTCAACATTTCTCGGTTTAGAAATTTCTCAGGAGAATACACTAGTTTACTGTTTTCTCTAGAGGTTGCCAATATTGCAGAAACTGACATATTCAATTTAAAAGGTCGCTTTAAAAATAAAAAGTATAAACATCGACTACACCACTAAAATATTAGTACACCCTAAACACGCAAAAATAACTTATCCCACAATCCAGCAACCCATAAATTATTATTGGACTCCCCAAACCCAATAAAAATTCCAACCCACCCTCCAAACCCCACCATAACACATTCCCAGCCAGATTTCCCGATTTTCCCGACTTATCCTTCCTTCCCGGCACGACTCTATTTTCGTAGTCCCTCTCATCCCCATCGCACAAACACAAATTCGGAATATGTCAGGAATTGGAACGTAACAAGTCAATAGCAAACGTTCAATAAAGCGTCAAGAAAAGGTGTCGCTTTGCGCCAATCTTAACAAAACAAAACTACAAAAGCGAAACGCGACACGTATCGACTCACCGAAGATGATACGTTTTTTTATTACGTTCCTTGCGACCACTTAAACTCCCATATTAAACCGGACAAATTATCCCGAAGTCGGATACGTTTACTGCTAATGGCCGCCATAAAACGCATTTTTCATAACCGACATAAAGAGGGGGTTTATGCTTTATAGGGCCACATCTGGACAGTTATTTCGCAGAAACGTAAAAAGTCACGTAAATCACCGGCCGCTGCACTTCTGGAAAAAATTATAGTTATGCATGTGGCGTGACGAGGCGGATTGAGAAATGGAAATTCGGGGAACGTTAGCCAGATGGACGGGTTTGCTGAATATTCAAGAGGAGCGGGACCGGGATCGATAAATTCTTTTTAATCCGGGCTGGTTTTAATTCTTTCGTGTCTCATTTCAGCGAAACTGATGTAGATGAATCGAATTTGTATTGAGATAAGGTTTTTTACCCGAATTTATGAGAATACGAAGTCGAGGTCAGAATTGATTTATGAAGTTTCCTGATTTTTGTTTTTAAAATATGCTAGCTAATTGAAAAATGCATTATCCGCTTTATTGGTCGCTCTGGCCTGAATGGTATAAGCCGTAAGTCGATTTCTAGTACCGTTTTGAAATGGTGTAAATTTGAAAAATATTTTTTGAGATGAAAATTGGAAGAATATTTCTTGAAATCGACTTAAATTCAAAACAACAATCGAAATGAATTCTGTGTCCAAAAATTAGTGTACAAACCAAATTTAGTCACATCGGATTAGTTTCATTTTTTCTCTATTTTTTTGCACACTCTAATTCGAAATATTTGGGTTTTCCTCTATTTCAAACTATTTCGGTTAATTGGCTCTCAGCTCTGTGAAAATTGGTCTCTTTACTAATTCGAACCTCTAGAATACGAATTCGGTTTGAAAATTGACCAATGAAACTTCCTGATTTTTTTATTTTTAATATGATGCTATCAATGGAAAAATGATATTATTCGTTTTATCGGTCTCTCAGGCCCGAACGGCTGAATTATCCGAACCAAAGTATCATTTGTTTTCACTAAAAAAATCCAAGCAATCGAATGGTGGAAACCGCATGTTGATATCTAAAAACGTTTTGAAAGAGTGAACCTATAAACTCGAAAAATATTTTTTGAGAAAAAAATTGGAAGATGATTTCTTGAAATCGACTTAATATTCAAAAACTGATAATCGAAATGAATTCTGTGTCCGAAGATGAGTGTACAAACTAAATTTCAGTCACATCGGATTAGTTTCATTTTTCGCCTTATTTTTTGCTACACTCTATATTCGAAAATTTTGGGTTTCCTCTATTTCAAACTATCTTGGTTAATTGGTCTCCCAGCTCTGTGAAAATCGGTATCTTAACTAATTCGAGCCTCTAGAATACGAACTCGGTTTGAAAATTGACCAACGAAGTTTCCTGATTTTTTTCTTATTTTTAATATGATTCTACCTATGGAAAAATGATATTATTCAATTTATCGGTCTCTCAGGCCCGAACGGCTGAATTATCCGAACCAAAGTATCATTTGTTTTCACTAAAAAAACCCAAGCAATCGGGTGGTAGAAACCGCATATTGATATCTAAAACCGTTTTGAAATAGTGAACCTATAAACTCGAAAAAAATTTTTTGAGAAAAAATTGGATGATGATTTCTTGAAATCGACTTAATATTCAAAAACTGATAATCGACATGAATTCTGTGTCCAAAAATTAGTGTACAAACCAAATTTCAGTCACATCGGATTAGTTTCATTTTTTCGCCTTATTTTGATTCGAAAATTTTGGGTTTCTTCATTTCAAACTGTCTCGGTTAATAGGGCTCTCAGCTCTGTGAAAATTGGTCTCTTTACTAATTCGAGCCTCTAGAATACGAACTCGGTTTGAAAATTGACCAACGAAGCTTCCTGATTTTTTCCTTATTTTTAGTATGATGCTATCAATGGAAAAATGATATTATTTGCTTTATCGGTCTTTGAGGCCCGAACTGCTGATTTGTCAGACCCAAAATATCATTTGTCTTTACTAGAAAAACTTAACGAATCCAATGGTATAAACTGCAATTCGATATCTAATACCGTTTTCAAACGGTAAACCTATAAACTCGAAAAATATTTTTTAAGATGCAAATTGGAAGATCATTTCTTGAAATCGAATCTTAGCTAACACTCGACTGCAGAAATGAATTTTGTATTGCAAAATTAGCGTAGAAACCAATTTTCAGTCAAATCGGACTATTTCATTTTTTTACCTTATTTTTCGCCCTAGTACTAATTCCAAAATCGATATTTCCTTATAAAAATTAAACATGTTTTAAATTTCAAGTTGTGAAAAGAAGTCTACACATATTAAAAAAAAAAAAGCAAAATGTCAGCCCGCCCACCCACCCAATCTCAATTGTGGCGATTTTTTTAATTCGTCCTGAACCAAGAGGGCGGAGTTTAACTGCAAAATACTTATTTCCTTACAAGAAATTAAAAACATGTTTTTGAGTATCGTGTTATTCAACGAATACCATGTATATCAAGAACAAAGTCAAAATATAAACCCCGCCCACCCGCCCCATCCCAGTTGTGACGATCTTTTTTATTCGTCGTGTACCAAGAGGGCGGAGCTTAAATGTAAAATACTTATTCCTCTTGATTCACGACGAATAAAAATATAATTTTGCATTTTTTTTTATTAATACTTGCAGTCTTCTTTCCACAACAACAAACTTAAAGATATCTAAAATGGTAAATTTTTGTAGAGAAATATGGATTTTGCAATTTGCTCCGCCTCTCGGTTTGACAACAAATGAAAAACTCATTAAAATTGACTTCGAGACGTCTATGGGTGGAGCTGAATCTTTGACTTTATTTTTTTTCTAAATATATATCGTATTCTTTAAGGAACACGATTTTCAAAAATATTTTTTTTTATTTTTATAGAGAAATAAGGATTTTGCAGTTAAGCTTGGCGCACGACGAATAAAAAAGTCATCACAATTGAAATAGGGCGGGTGGGCGGGGCTTACGTTTTGCCTTTTTTTCTTAATATGTGTGTAGACTTCTTTTCATAGCAAGAAACTTAAAACATGTTTAAGATGGTAATTTTTTGAAGAAAAATTTTTTTATTACGCTCCGCCCCTCGGTTTGACAACGAATGAAAAATCATAACGATTGAGATTGAGATTCTCTGAAAATTGGTTTCTTTACTAATTCGAACCTCCTGAATACGAATTCGGTTTCAAAATTGACCTATGAAGCTTCCTGATTTTTTTATATTTAATATGATGCTACTTAAGGAAAAATGACATCGTCCGCTTTATCGGTCTCTCAGGCCCGAATCACTCACTTTTCGGGCCAAAGGGTCATTTGCTATCACAAGAAAAATTCAAGGAATCGAACGGTACAAACCAGAGGTCGAAATCTATGACCGTTCTGAAATGGTGAATCTATAAACTCGAAAAATATTTTTTGAGATGAAAGCTAGAAGGTGATCTTTTAAGATCGAATTAATAGTCAACAACTGAGGGCAAAAATGACTTCTGTATTGCAAAATTAGTGTAGAAACCAAATTTTAGTCAAATCGGGCTACTTTCATTTTTTTTACAATATTTTTCGCCATACCTATTTTTCCAAAAAATTTTGGATCTCTTCTGTTTTAAACTACCTCGGTTAATTAAGCTCTCAGCTCTCTGAAAATTAGTATCTTCACTAATTCGGACCGCTTGAATACGAACTCGGGCTCAAAATTGACCAATATAGGTTTCTCATTTTTTTCTTATTTTCAATAGGATGCTTCCTTCGGAAAAATGATATTATTCGATTTATCGGTCTCTCAGGCCCGAACGGCTGATTTATCCGACCCAAGTGGGCACTTGTATTCACTGAAAAACCTCAAGGCATCCAATGGTATAAACCGCACGTCGATATCTGATACGATTTTGAAATGGCAAACCTATAAACTCGAAAAATATTTTTTAAGATGCAAATTAGAAGATAATTTCTTGAAATAGAATCTTAGCTAACAATTGACGGCAGAAATGAATTTTGTATTGCAAAATTACTGTAGAAACCAATTTTTAGTCAAATCGGACTAGTTTAATTTTTTTACCTTATTTTTCGCTGTACCTACTCTATATCCCGGAAATTTTGGATTTCTTCTATTTCAAACTATCTCGGTCAATTGGGCTCTCACCTCTCTGAAGATTGGTCTCTTTACTAATTCGAACTTCTTGAATAAGAACACGGTTTCAGATTTGACCGATTCAGCTTCCTGATTTTTTTTGTGTTTTTAATATGATGATTCCTATGGAAAAATAGTATTATTCGGTTTATCAGTCACTCAGACCCGAACGGCCGATTTATTCGATCTAGGGCATCATTTGTTTCCACTAAAAAACTCCAAGGAATCGAATGGTCTAAACCTCAAGCCGATATCTAATAACATTTTGAAATGGTGAACCTATAAACTCGAAAAATATTTTTTGAAATGAAAACTGGAAGATGATTTCTTGAAATCGAATTAATAGTCAACAACTGAGGGCAAAAATGAATTCTTTATTGCAAAATTAGTGCAGAAACCAAATTTCAGTCAAATCGGGCTAGTTTCATTTTTTACAATATTTTTCGCCATACCAATTTTTCCAAAAAAATTTGGATCTCTTCTGTTTTAAACTATATCGGTTAATTAGGCTCTCAGTTCTCTGAAAATTGGTATCTTCACTAATTCGGACCGCTTGAATACGAACTCGGGCTCAAAATTGACCAATACAGCTTTCTCATTTTTTTCTTATTTTCAATAGGATGCTTCCTTCGGAAAAATGATATTATTCGATTTATCGGTCTCTCAGGCCCGAACGGCTGATTTATCCGACTCAAGTGGGCACTTGTATTGACTGAAAAATCTCAAGGAATCGAATGGTATAAACAACACGTCGATGTTTGATACTGTTTTGAAATGGTAAACCTATAAACTTGAAAAATATTTTTTGAGATGAAAATTAAAAGTTGATTTCTTGAAATCAAATTAATTATCAAGGGCTCACGGCAGAAATGAATTTTGTATTGCAAAATTAGTGTAGAAACCAAATTTCAGTCAAATCGGATTAGTTTCATTTTTTTTACATAATTTTTCGACATACCATATTTTTTCCGAAAATTTTGGATCTCTTCTGTTTTAAACTATATCGGTTAATTAAGATCTCAGCTCTCTGAAAATTGGTGTCTTCACTAATTCGGACCTCTTGAATACGAACTCGGTTTCAAAATTGACCAATAAACCTTTCTGATTTTTTTCTTATTTTTAATATGATGCTTTCTACGGGAAAATATTATTCGCTTTATCGGTCTCTCAGACCCAGACGGCTGATTTATTCGACCCATGTGGGCACTTGTATTCAGTGAAAAACCTGAAGGAATCGAATGGTATAAACCGCAAGTCGATATCTAGCACGGTTTTGAAATGGTAAACCTATAAACTCGAAAAATATTTTTTAAGATGCAAATTGAAAGATGATTTCTTGTAATCGAATCTTAGCTAACAATTGACGACAGAAATGAATTTTGTATTGTAAAATTAGCGTGGAAACCAATTTTCAGTCAAATCGGACTAGTTTCATTTTTTTGCCTTATGTTTCGTCGTAGTACTAATTGCAAAATCGATATTTCTTTATAAAAAAATTACCATTTTAAACATGTTTTAAATTTTATGTTGTGAAAAGAAGTCTTCACATATTAAAACAAAAAGGCAAAATATAAGCCCGCCCACCCACCCTGTCTCAATTGTGGCGATCTTTTTTATTCGTCGTAAACCAAGAGGGCGGAGTTTGACTGCAAAATACTTATTTCCTTACAAGAAATTAAAAACATGTTTTTGAGTATCGTGTTATTCAATGAATACCATGTATATTAAGAACAAAGTCAAAATATAAACCCCGCCCACCCGCCCCATCTCAATTGTGACGATCTTTTTTATTCGTCGTATACCAGGAGGGCGGAGCTTAAATGCAAAATACTTATTCCTCTTGATTCACGACGAATAAAAATATAATGTTGCCTTTTTTTTATTAATTCCACAATAAGAAACTTAAAACATATCTAAAATGCTAAACTTTTGTAGAGAAATATGTATTTTGCAATAATTATGCTCCGCCTCTCGGTCTGACAAAAATGAAAAATTCATTAAAATGGAGTTCGAGACGGCTATGGGTGGGGCTGAATCTTTGACCTTATTTTTTCTCTAAATATACATCGTATTCTTTAAGGAACATGATTTTTAAAAACATTTTTTTAATTTTTGTAGACAAATAAGGATTTTGCAGTTAAGCTCCGCCCGCTTAGCGCACGACGAATAAAAAAATCACCACTATTCAAACAGGGCGGGTGGGCGGGGCTTACATTTTGCCTTTGTTTCTTAATATGTGTATAGACTTCTATTCATAGCAAAAAACTTGAAACATGAAATTTTTTTATTACGCCCCTAGGTTTAACAACGAATGAAAAATCATAACCATTGAGATTGAGACACTCTGAAAATTGGTTTCTTTACTAATTCGAACCTCCTGAATACTAATTCGGTTTCAAAATTGACCTATAAAGCTTCCTGATTTTTTTTATATTTAATATGATGTTACTTAAGGAAAAATGACATCGTCCGCTTTATCGGTCTCTCAGGCCCGAACCACTCACTTTTCCCGCCAAGGGGTCACTTGCTGTCACAAGAAAAATCCAAGGAATCGAATGGTATAAAGCAGAGGTCGAAATCTAGGACGGTTTTGAAATGGTGAACCTTTAAACACGAAAAATATTTTTGGAGATATAGATTGAAAAGGCGACTTCATGAAATCGAAATAATATTCAAGATATGATGGTAGAAATGTACGAATCCGGTTTCAGAATTGACTTAGCGGAGCCTCCTCGATTTTTGTTTTTTTTTTCACTATGGAAAATTGACATAGTTCATTTTGTCGGAAGCTCAGATTCGAACCCCTAATTTATCCAGCCCAAAAATCATTTCTTGCGACTAAAAAGTTCCAGATTCGTGATTTTCATCAAATTTCCTGAAAGATGGACTTGTTTTTCAATCGCTTTGGGCAGCTTTAAATTTTGCGCAAAAATGGTGGAGGCGCAGGGATATTAAATATAAAAATATTTATTTCACGCGAATTTTATCTGATTCCGACGCTACTGCGAAAAAAGTGATAACGCTTTGACTATTTTCCGTTCTAAAGAATATTTGGAATGAATTATGCAACCAAGCGAGAACATCCCCAGACGCAGTCGATAGATTCCCAACTCTGAAAAATTTACTAGAAATAAGTATTGCCTTTCAACAATGGTCACAAAATAGTATATTAAAGAACGAGTTTCATAAGGCAAATATTGAGGCACGAATCCAAGTTTATAGAACGAGCGGCGAAGCCGCGAGTTATATAAAGGATGAGTGCCTCAATGGCCTTATGAACGAGTTATTTATACTATTTTTTCTACCGCACACGTTTTTTTCCCAAAATTTAATTAAAATTTGCATTTTTTTTTAATCTGGGGACTTTTGTCGTGGTTGGTGATGGGTTGGTCTGACACTAACCACGAAATATTTGAGGTTCGAATTTTCACAACAACAATTGTAATTCGAGTCAATTCGAGTTTTCGTAATTTAAAATTGGTTAAAATGTCTTGCGAAGAAGTTACGCGTCCGGAAACGTGGGAAATTTTAAGTTTAGATTTGCCACTGACATTCACCTGACATTTCTCGTCATTGCTACCAATCTTACCGATCTAAATTACACCAGATCTATTAAAGAACGCCTTTCCGCTATTAACGAACTGCTGTGACGTCATTTGCGTGCGTTAATAGCTCTATTAGAAAACCAAAAAACGTGGGCGGTAGAAAAATACTCTTTAGAATCTTGCTGTTATAACTCCATATAATAATTGTGTATCCTTATGTGTATGTGTATTTGGAAATTTTGGGAAACTCAGACACGATTAGCTAATTTCCACACACAGTTAACTCTAATTTGTTTGCTTTGTGTTGTCGCGATTGAAGCTTCAGCAATCGTAAAATTTCACACTTTAGCGGTTCCCAATTAGCTTCATAATTATTGAAACAGCGAAAAATTAGTTCAAATCCGCCCAAACACAAACAGGATCTTTCAGAATATTTGATATTCATGTTTCGTCCGGAGGTAAAAGGGAAGCTTTGGACCTTTAATTATGGAATTCGTCAACGATGGTAATAAAATGAAAAACAGGGTTTTCCTATGTTCCTTTTGAAAATTTGGTAGGTCTGTAATCGTTTCAGAACATAGGGGGAACAAAGAGAAATACGTTTTTAAATTGCGCTAGGGGACAGATAAAAGGCAGGACATCGAACAGGGAAATAGTACACAGAAGTTCGTGTGGACGCTACAAAAGCGTCGCAGATAAATAGATAAATGACCAGAGAGATGTCGCAGGGCCGGAAAAGCCCTTTTAGCAATTGCGTAAAAATATCTCTGCGTTTGGAACAACAACAAAACATCGAAGAAGAAACTTCTTATCGCTTTTGAAATTACCTTTGAGCTTTTATCATAGGTGACGTGGAACTGTCCCCAATAAAGTCTAAAATTGCTATGCTTAAAATGTGTTTTAGATTCACCGTTGCTGCAATTTTCGCATAATAACCCCGACAAATATGAATATTTATTACACACACAAAAACCGCAAGCGTTTCCAGCTGTTGGCCGCCCTCCAAAAATTATCAAGAAAAGTGATAAAAATCATCACCACGTGCAACAGCCCATAAATCCACGCCGCCGCCCATTACCCCGAGTTAATTATGCACCCATTACAACCCCAACAAATGAAAAAAAAAGCACTCCCTGTAATATATCTCCCATCCGACATTCCCAATCTGTCCTCGTCCCCCACTGTATAATTTCGCCAAACCCATAAATCCTTCCACCACTAAATCAGAGATTTCGGTCAAGTTTTACGAACGTCTCGACCGTACCCTGTGTAAATTTTGCAAATTTTTGTGTCTGACCCGCAACCCCTCGGAGTTTTTAATTATGCATCCACCACGTGGAATTCTTCATTGCACCCCCATAGAGCAGTGGCGTAGCCACTAGGGCTTGTTTGTGTGGCGCAAAATTTTCGAACCAACTATTAACGAGATTAGGGCAATTTTAATCAGACAAATTGATTATTGTATCGGTCTGACTTCCTGTCTTTTTGTCGGGAGCTCGTTAGGGGCGAGAACGATTTGACACATGAATGAGCCGGCGTCGAACAAAGGCATTTTTCGGGGGCGGTGATTGGATTACGCGGGAATCGACCTGACGAGTTTCGAACTTGTTGATGGAAATTTTCATTACGAAGTTGGCTCGTTTCGTATATTCAAGTTTCTTTAATTAATGTAAACAAGCGGGAGCAGACGGGTCGGGGGCGGCGCGTTTGGGGCCGGCGAAAGTTGCCGGGAAGTGAACGAAAGTCGGGCGGGAGGGTGCGCTCGAAGAGGGTATAATGGGCTGAAATAATACTCGAACGATAATAATTGCCACATAAACAATTTGTTCTACAGGGTTGTACATTGGCGGGAACGAGCCCGCAGCGAATTTAAACGCAACCAGCAATACGGTTCGGGATTCAGCCAGGCTTACGCATAAACCCACTAATTGAACGGAATTGAGGAAACCAAGAAAGTTTGGGTATATTTTGCGTTTAATACAGTTGCTTAAGTACAGAGATAAAAAAATATTTAAATTTCGAACCTACTCATTTACTAGGGTCATCTATCAAGCCCTCGATTAGTGTTATGTGGACTATAAAGCAATTCGCCCAACTAAATTAAATTTAAATCCCTAATTCGAACGAGACATCCAGTTTAAACTGTAATAATTCAGACCTTGTGTTGAACCCGAACCTGCAGAAATGAACCATAGTCTATGAAATCATAAGAGTTACTTTTATAATCAATATTGCAAGAATTATCGTGTCTTACCGATTTTTTGTTAATAATAATTTCCGCTATACTAAAAAACTGCAAAAACGAAGTCCCGGCTAAGAAATTACTTTTCTCGTCTTCGGACTGAACAAGAAACTACAAAAATTACGTTTGTTTTTCGGACTGATGTATTTATTGCATTCTTGTCTGGCTGGTGGTGCGCCAGAATTTAGTGCCCTGTGATTAATGTAATGAGGGAAGAGGCCCGATGTTGTTATTTTAGAGCGAAATTATATTTATGTTGTAAATTAAATTCTTTGCGTTAGCTGGAATTTGTTTTCACTGATACAAAGAAAATTTAACTTGAGCTTTAAGAAAAAGAGGCGGCGGGTAATAATTAATTTGAAATATTTAGTTGAAGAATTTTGGCAAATTCTTCATGTAACTACGTATTTCAGATAAAATTGTGTTTCATTAAGTGTGGATGACATAACAAAACAAGAAGAAATTTAAGTCGGTTTTAATGTTTTTCGGGTCGATTCGAAAGATTTTAATTTATATATAAGAACGTTGTTTTCTCCATTATTTGAAGCGATGCCGCAAAAATAAGCATACATTCGTCATCCTCATGAAATTTCCGACAAGAACGACTTGGTTTTCAAGCGATTTGAGAAGCTTAATTTTTTGATTAAAAATGGTGGAGGCGCCGGGATAATAATTTTAAAAATAGTTATGTCAATAGTTTTGAGAAATTTCTCATTAAACTACATATTTTTAGAGAAATTGGGCTTTTGTTTTTACAAAACCATAAGAAATACACGCCAAGATTAATGAACTTTTTTTTTAATTCTTTATGTGATTTGAAGAGATTTCGTTAAAATAAGCACAGATTCGCCATCCTCATACAATTTCCGAAAAGAATGACTGATTTTTCGAACGATTTGAGTAAATTTAATTTTTGCTTAAAATTGATGGAGGCGCCAGAACGATAAATTTACAAATACTTGTTTCAAAGATTCTAAAAAATTTCTCATCAAAATATTTATTTTTGAAAAAATCGGGCCATTCTTCTTTTAGTTCTTGGTATTTGAACGACGTAACAAAACCAGAAGAAATTTGATTCAAAGATAACGAATCTTGTTTCAGATCGATTTGAAGGATTTTAATATTCACATCAAAACGATTTTTTCTCCGATATTTAAAGCCCTGTGGTGAAAAGAGAACCAGATTCTTCGTCCTCATCAGATTTCAAAAAAAGGATCACTTAATTTTCCACTAATTTTGGTAACTTTAATTTTTCCTTAAAATGGTGGAGGCGCCCGGACAGTAATTTTGAAAATACTAATTTTATGGATTTCAAGAAACTTTCTCATAAAACTATATTTTTTAATGCTTTTCTTCGCATACATTTTTATCTAAACGAAATTAAAAAACAACAGAAAATTTGATCAGTGTAACGAAATTTTCTCGGATTTATTTGAAGGACTTTAATTCTAGCATAAAAACCTGGTTTTCTTCATCACTTGGTACTACATCATCAAAATAAACGCACATTCGTCACCCTTACAAAATTTTAATAGAGAATGACATATTCTTCGACTGATTTGTACAACTTCAATTTTTTTTTAATAGTTGAGGCGCCAGGAAGTTAATTTTAATAACATTTGTTTCAAGAAATCTAAGAAATTTCTAATGAGACCATATATTTCAGAAGAATTTGGGACTATTCTTCTTTCAGTTCTTGATCTTCGAATGAAATAAAAACCAGAAGAAATTGGGTTCAAGGATAATGAACCTTTTGTAGATCGATTTCAAAGACTATAATATTGATTATGATTTTTTCTCCGATATTCAATGCACCGTGGTGAACACAAATCCAGATTCTTCGTTCTAATCAAATTTCAAAAAAGGATCACTTAATTTTCCACTAATTTTGGTCACTTCATCTTTATTCTCAAAAAGGTGGAGGCACCGGGACGATAATTTTAAAAATACTAATTTTAAGGATTTTAATAAACTCTCTCAAAAGACCATATTTTTCTTATGCTTTTCGTCACATACATTTTTATCTGGACGAAATCAAAAAGCAAGAAAAAATTTGAATCAAAAGTAATTAATTTTCCTCGGATTTATTTGAAGGACTTTAATTTTAACATGAAAACGTTGTTTTCATCGTTATTTAACACTATGTCGTGAAAATAAGCGCTGATTCGTCATCCTCACAAAATTTCAACAAAGAATGGCTTATTTTTCGGCTGAAATGTAATTCAATTTTTTTTGTTTAAAAATTGTGGAGGCGCCAGGAAATTAATTTTAATAATATTTGTGTCAAAGATTCTAAGAAATTTCTTTTGAGCTTATATATTTTAGAAAAATTTGGGCCTTTTCTTCTTTCAGTTCTTCATCTTCGAACGAAATAAAACCAGAAGAAATTCGATTCAATGATAAGGAACCTTTTTTTAGATCGATTTGAAAGACTAATATTGACATTAAAATGATTTCTTCTCCGATATTTAAACCCCTGTGGTGAAAAGAGAACCAGATTCTTCGTCCTCATCAGATTTCAAAAAAAGGATCACTTAATTTTCCACTAATTTTGGTAACTTTAACTTTTTCCTTAAAATGGTGGAGGCGCCGGGACAGTCATTTTGAAAATACTAATTTTAAGGATTTCAAGAAACTTTCTCATTAAACTATATTTCTTAATGCTTTTCTTAGCATACATTTTTATCTAGACGAAATTAAAAAACAACAAAAAATTTGATCCGCGGTAACGAAATTTTCTCGGATTTATTTGAAGGACTTTAGTTCTAACATGAAAACGTGGTTTTCTTCATTATTTGATCCTACATCATGAAAATAAGCGCACATTCATCATCCTTACAAAATTTCAATGGAGAATGACATATTCTTCGACTGATGTACAACTTCAATTTTTTTTTTATAGTGGAGGCGCCAGGAAGTTAATTTTAATAACATTCGTTTCAAGAAATCTAAGAAATTTCTCATGAGACTATACATTTCAGAAGAATTTGGGACTTTTCTTCTTTCAGTTCTTGATCTTCAAACGAAATAAAAACCAGAAGAAATTGGGTTCAAGGATAATGAACCTTTTGTAGATCGATTTAAAATATTATAATATTGATTATGATTTTTTCTTCGACATTTAATGCACTGTGATGAAAACAAACCCAGATTCTTCGTCCTAATCAAATTTCAGAAAATGATCACTTAATTTTCCACTAATTTTGGTAATTTCAACCTTTTCCTTAAAATGGTGGATGCGCCGGGACAATAATTTTAAAAATACTAATTTTAAGGATTTTAATAAACTTTCTCATAAGGCCATATTTTTCTTATGCTTTTCGTCACATTCATTTTTATCTGGACGAAATCATAAAACAAGGAAAAATTTGAATCAAAAGTTAGTAACTTTCCTCGGATTTATTTGAAGGACTTTCATTTTAACATAAAAACGTTGTTTTCTTCGTTATTTAACACTATGTCGTGAAAATAAGCGCTGATTCGTCATCCTCACAAAATTTCAACGAAGAATGGCTTATTTTGCGGCTGATTTGTAGCTCAATTTTTTTTTTGTTTAAAAATGGTGGAAGCGCCAGGAAAATAATTATAAGAAAATTTATTTCAAGGATTCTAACAAATTTCTCATGAAACTATATATTTTAGAAAAGTCCGGAACTTTCTGCTTTCAATTCTTGATGTTCGAACGAAATAAACCCATAAGAAATTTGCTTCAAGGATAATGAACCTTTTTTAGATCGATTTGAAAGTCTCTAATATTCACATCAAAATGATTTTTTTTCCGATATTTAAAGCCCTATGATAAAAACAAACGAAGAACCTTGGTCCTCATCAATTTTCAAAAAAGGAATCACTCAATTTTCCACTAATTTTGGTAACTTTATCTTTTTGCGCAAAATGGTGGAGGCGCCGGGACAATAATATAAAAAGGACTAGTTTTAAGGATTTCAAGAAAATTTTTCATGAGATCGTATTTTTTAGTACTTTTCTTCACATTGCTTTTAATCGGGACGAAATTAAAAAACAAGAAAAAATTTGAATCAATGTTGATAAACTTTCCTCAGATTTATTTGAAGGACTTTAATTTTGACATGAAAACCTTGTCTTCTTCGATATTTGATACTATGTCGTGAAAATAAGAGTAGATTCGTCATTCTAACAAAATTTCAACAAAAATTGACTTATTTTCCCGCTGATTTGTATAAGTTCAATTTTTTATTTAAAAATGATGGAGGGCCAGGAAAATAATTTTAAGAAAATTTATTTCAAGGATTCTAACAAATTTCTCATGAAACTATATACTCGTATTTTAGAAGAGTTTGGATCTTTCTGCTTTCAATTCTTGATGTTTGAACGAAATCAACCCATAAGAAATTTGCTTCAAGGATAATGAACCTTTTTTAGATCGATTTGAATGTTTATAATATTCACATCATAATGATTTTTTCCAATATTTAAAGCCCTATGATGAAAACAAACCAAGAATCTTAGTTCTCATCAATTTTCAAAAAAGAATCACTCAATTTTCCACTAATTTTGGTAATTTTAACTTTTTGCGTAAAATGGTGGAGGCGCCGGGACAATAATATAAAATGGACTAGTTTTACAGATTCCAAGAAACTTTTTCATGAGATCGTATTTTTTTAGTACTTTTCTTCACATTGCTTTTAATCGGGACGAAATTAAAAAACAAGAAAAAATTTGAATCAATGTTAATAAACTTTCCTCGGATGTATTTGAAGGACTTTAATTTTGACATGAAAACCTTGTCTTCTTCGATATTTGATACTATGTCGTGAAAATAAGGGTAGAATCGTCATCCTAACAAAATTTCAACAAAAAATTGCTTATTTTCCGGCTGATTTGTATAACTTCAATTTTTTGTTTAAAAATGATGGAGGCACCAGGAAAATAATTTTAAGAAAATTTATTTCAAGGATTCTAACAACTTTCTCATGAAACTATATATTTTAGAAAAGTATTGATCTTTCTACCTTCAATTCTTGATGTTCGAACGAAATAAACCCATAAGAAATTTGCTTCAAGGATAATGAACCTTTTTTAGATCGATTTAATAGACTATAATATTCACATCAAATTGATTTTTTCCGATATGTAAGCCCTATGATAAAAACAAACCAAGAATCTTAGTCCTCATTAATTTTCAAAAAGAATCACTCAGTTTTCCACTAATTTTTGTAACTTTAACTTTTTGAGTAAAATGGTGGAGACGCCGGAACAATAATATAAAAACAACTTGTTCTAAGGATTCCAAGAAACTTTTTCATGAGATCGTATTTTTTTAATACTTTTCTTCACATTGCTTTTAATCCGGACAAAATTAAAAACAATAAAAAATTTGAATCAATGTTAAAAAACTTTCGTTGGATTTATTTGAAGGACTTTAATTTTAACATGAAAACCTTGTCTTCTTCGATATTTGATCCTATGTCGTGAAAATAAGAGTAGATTCGTCATCCTAACAAAATTTGAGTATTAAATGACTTATTTTCCGGTTGATTTGTATAACTTCAATTTTTTGTTTGAAAATGATGGAGGTGCCAGGAAAATAATTTTAAGAAAAATTTATTTCAAGGATTCTAACAAATTTATCATGAAACTATATATTTTAGAAAAGTTTGGATTTTTCTGCCTTCAATTCTTGATGTTCGAACGAAATAAACCCATAAGAAATTTGCTTCAAGGATAATGAACCTTTTTTAGATCGATTTGAAGGACTATAATATTCACATCAAAATGATTTTTTTCTGATATTTAAACCCCTATGATAAAAACAAACCAAGAATCTTAGTCCTCATTAATTTTCAAAAAGGAATCACTCAGTTTTCCACTAATTTTTTGTAACTTTAACTTTTTGAGTAAAATGGTGGAGGCGCCGGAACAATAATATAAAAACAACTTGTTCTAAGGATTCCAAGAAACTTTTTCATGAGATCGTATTTTTTTTAATACTTTTCTTCACATTGCTTTTAATCCGGACAAAATTAAAAACAATAAAAAATTTGAATCAATGTTAAAAAACTTTCGTTGGATTTATTTGAAGGACTTTAATTTTAACATGAAAACCTTGTCTTCTTCGATATTTGATCCTATGTCGTGAAAATAAGAGTAGATCGTCATCCTAACAAAATTTGAGTATTAAATGACTTATTTTCCGGTTGATTTGTATAACTTCAATTTTTGTTTAAAAATGATGGAGGTGCCAGGAAAATAATTTTAAGAAAATTTATTTCTAGGATTCTAACAAATTTATCATGAAACTATATATTTTAGAAAAGTTTGGATTTTTCTGCCTTCAATTCTTGATGTTCGAACGAAATAAACCCATAAGAAATTTGCTTCAAGGATAATGAACCTTTTTTAGATCGATTTGAAGACTATAATATTCACATCAAAATGATTTTTTTCTGATATTTAAACCCTATGATAAAAACAAACCAAGAATCTTAGTCCTCATTAATTTTCAAAAAGGAATCACTCAGTTTTCCACTAATTTTTTGTAACTTTAACTTTTTGAGTAAAATGGTGGAGGCGCCGGAACAATAATATAAAAACAACTTGTTCTAAGGATTCCAAGAAACTTTTTCATGAGATCGTATTTTTTTAATACTTTTCTTCACATTGCTTTTAATCCGGACAAAATTAAAAACAATAAAAAATTTGAATCAATGTTAAAAAACTTTCGTTGGATTTATTTGAAGGACTTTAATTTTAACATGAAAACCTTGTCTTCTTCGATATTTGATCCTATGTCGTGAAAATAAGAGTAGATTCGTCATCCTAACAAAATTTCAGTATTAAATGACTTATTTTCCGGTTGATTTGTATAACTTCAATTTTTTGTTTAAAAATGATGGAGGTGCCAGGAAAATAATTTTAAGAAAATTTATTTCAAGGATTCTAACAAATTTATCATGAAACTATATATTTTAGAAAAGTTTGGATTTTTCTGCCTTCAATTCTTGATGTTCGAACGAAATAAACCCATAAGAAATTTGCTTCAAGGATAATGAACCTTTTTTAGATCGATTTGAAGGACTATAATATTCACATCAAAATGATTTCTTTCTGATATTTAAAGCCCTATGATAAAAACAAACCAAGAATCTTAGTCCTCATTAATTTTCAAAAAAGAATCACTCAGTTTTCCACTAATTTTTGTAACTTTAACTTTTTGAGTAAAATGGTGGAGGCGCCGGAACAATAATATAAAAACAACTTGTTCTAAGGATTCCAAGAAATTTTTTTATGAGATCGTATTTTTTAATATTTTTCTTCACATTGCTTTTAATCCGGACGAAATTAAAAACAATAAAAAATTTGAATCAATGTTAATAAACTTTCGTTGGATTTATTTGAAGGACTTTAATTTTAACATGAAAACCTTGTCTTCTTCGATATTTGATACTATGTCGTGAAAATAAGAGTAGATTCGTCATCCGAACAAAATTTCAAAAAAAATTGCTTATTTTCCGGCTGATTTGTATAACTTCAATTTTTTGTTTAAAAATGATGGAGGCGCCAGGACAATAATTTTAAGGAAATTTATTTCAAGGATTCTAACAAATTTTTCATGAAACTATATATTTTAGAAAAGTTTGGATTTTCGCTGATTTGTTACTTAATTTTGTAAAAAACGAAATAAACATTAAGGAAATTTGCTTCAAGGATAATAAATTTTTATCATTGAAAGACTATAATATTACATCAAAATGTTTGTTTTCTTCGATTTTTAAAGTTACGAATAAAAATAAGCAAAGTTTCTTCAATAATGAACCTTTATCATAAGACATAATTTCAAAAAAGTGTTGATTTTAAGCTTTAAAAAAACAGTTTCATCATCGCACAGATAGAAAAAATACTGTTCACATACTAGAATAAATTACAAAACACATTACATTTGTAAGTATACATTCTATTATCCATTTATTTTTAGTGCTTCATGATCACCCATTCTTACTTAAGTGCCTTTTAACATCAGCAAGTATTAATGTGACGAGCTTCGCTCGCTTCCGCCTCATAACACAATGCAAAAAAATCTTGCTGAATATCGCTTTCCCGGTTTAATTGTTTCGTTATTCCGTCCAGCAGCAAACCGTCCAATCATCGATATTTCTAAATTGGGACAGTGACTCGGGACCGCCGGATTACATCTGTCCAAACCCCCAGACGGCAACAACAGAAAGATTATTTTTTTCATACAGAAAATGTTTACCTTTCCGGAAGCTAAAATCAATATAGCAATGTATTTACGCTGGGGAGAATCCGGTCGGATTCGGGTGCACGTGAATAATTGATAAAAAAACAGAAAAAATAAACAATGCATGAACGACTTATTTGTTCTGCGATGCCATCCTCATTTGTGCTGTTTTGTTGGTTCCAGACCTTCTGCGTGGTCTCCAAGAGGTTTCGCAAGAACTACATCCACCGTTTCACAGCCACCAGTTCGTTCTTCTTCTTCAGTCCGTTTAGTTCGATTAGGAAAGCGTGTATATACCTGTGCACCAACCAGTTTTTCGACTATTTAGTTATGGCTACTATTTTGCTCAACTGCGTCTTCCTTGCCATGGCGGAAACTATCGAAGAAGCCGAGTGAGTATTGTTTGTTTTGGGATCGAGCGGGTGTTGAATTTTGTAAAGAGGGCACTTTTAGATACACTTGTGCGCTTTTATTGCAAGCAATCGAGCCTTGACAGGAGAGCGAAGTCGCAATTGTAAAATCCTCCGCTTCGATGCATTATTCATCCCAGAAACCTCATTTAGCTTGTATCACAATTCACATCCATAATAGATAAGTTGCGTACAATAAAATAGATACAAATCACGACCCCTTCACCCGACAAGATCGTTCGTTTTTATTACATTACAGTGTAGCGCGTTAGGCGAGATTCCGTTTTGGTTTATCGCCGGCCGGATCTCGGCAAGGGCTAGCAGGACCGAAGTATGGATTTTTTTAAACACAACCGACCTTAAAACACCGGTTTGTAAAATTTCAATTCGTTTTGCATTAAGTCGAAAGGTAGTTGGCTGCGTTGTGCAGCAAACGGGCCAAGAGTGTTCTCAGATGCAACTGTCAAACAGTAGAAGAGGAAACAAAAACAAACCACTCACCGTTAATTTTTTTTATAAAAATGACATTTACAGTAAACATGAATACAAAATGACCTCTTTGTCGACCCAGTTGATTAGCTTTAATATGTATTTACGTAAAAATAGGGAAGTTCATAAATTAATTTAAAAAAAAATTTTTAGGTACTTTTTCATGAAATAAGACATTACACTTCAAAGCAACATTACATTTCTTTAAGTATCTTAATGTTTGTTCCAAATAGCGTAATGTAAAGTAAAAACATAACAAATAGAAGTTCGATTCAAGATTATTGAGCATTTTCCGGATAAATTTAATCAACTTTAACTTTTGCACAAAAAAAAATCTATTACTTCCAGGCATATCGTAATCATCCAGGTCGGGTGTGATCAGGTCAAATAAAGTCAAATATGCTCAAATTCGTGATTCTTAAAAGATTTGCAAACAGAATGACGAGGTAAAAAAATTGGTTAAAAAATGTTGCTTGCAAGAATTTGAAGAATTTTTTCAATTGAAATATATATTTTAGTTACAGTTGTGCCTTTCTTTAGGTATGTTGATTTCTGGATGAAATAAGAAAACAAGAAAATTTTTTAACAAAATCAATGAGCTTGCGGATCCATTTGTAGTTCTTCTCAGTCTTTTTGAAGTGAATTAGCAAAAATAAGCTCAAATTCGTGATTATCAGGAAATTTACGAAAAGAATGACGGATTTTTTGACTCAATAGACTAACTTTAATTTTCGCGTAAAAATGGTGGAGGCGCCGGGATAAACAAAATTAAAAACCATATTAAATTTCTAAAGATTTAGGGCCGGTTTATAGAACAGCGAGTTAAATATTTAATCCTCGATTAGTTTAACACAGAATTAAAATGTGGAATATGAGCCCGTGATTGGTTAAAATATGTGCGTTGCCTGGCAACGGACCTCAGTTAAAAGTTAATCGCGAATTAACTTTAACATCGCTTTCTATAAATCGGGTCTTAATGAATTTAAACTATATACTTTAGCCGAAATTGTGTCTTTTTTAAATGTCATTTAATATCTGAATGAAACAGGAAAACAAAGAAAAATTTGAATCAAAATCGACGAGCTATTTTCAAATTCATTGTAATTTCAACCAAACTTTAGGTTATGCAGACTGTTTTTTCGGTTGTTTGAAGCGACAGTGGAAAATTAAGCCCAAATTCGTGAACATCAGGAAATTTCCGAAAATAATGACATATTTTTCGACACAATAAACTAACTTTAATTTTCGCGTAAAAATGGTGGAGACACCGGGATACACAAAATTAAAAAAACATATTAAATTTCTAAAATTTTATTAATATAAATTATATATTTTAGCCGAAATTGTGCCTTTTTTAATGTTATTTAGTATATGAATGAAACAGGAAAACAAAGAAAAATTTGAATCAAAATCCACGAGCTTTTTGCAAATCCATTTTTATTTCAATCAAAGTTTAGGTTAAGAGGACTGTTTTTTTATGTTATTTGAGGCGATATTGGAAAAGTAAGCTCAAATTCATATCTTCAGAAAATTTCCGAAAAAAATGACAAATGTTTGGACTCAACTTTCATTTTCGCGTTAAAATAGGGAAGCGCGAGAATACTGAAAAATTTAAAAACTTTATTTCTAAAATTTAACGAATCTTTTCCATGAAACTAAATATTTCAGTCAAAATTTTGCATTTTTTAAAGGTCTTTAAAATCTGAATAAAACAAGAAAACAAAGAAAAATTTGAGTCAGAAACCGCGAGCTTTTTTCGAATCAAGCGTAAATTTAATCAAACTTTCGATTAAGAGCCTGTTTTTTCTGTTATTTGAGACTACATTGGAAAAATAAGCTCAAATTCGTGATCTTCAGAAAATTTCAGAAAAATATGACACATTTTTGAACCCAATAGACTAATTTTTATTGTCGCCTGAAAATGGTGGAGGTGCTGGGATAATAAAAAAATTTAAAAAATTATTTCTAGAGTTTTACGAATCTTTTCCAAGAAATTATGTTTTAAAAGAAATTTTGCCTTTTTTAATGTTCTTTACTGTGTTAATAAAACACGAAAACAAAGAAAAATTTGAGTCAAAATCCACGAGCTTTTTTCGAATCGATTATAATTTTAATCAAACTGTTGGCTAAGAGCACCTTTTTTTCTGTTAATTGAGGCGACAGTGGATAAATAAGCTGAAAATCGTAATCTCCAGAAAATTTCCGAAAAGAATGACATATTTTTGACTCAACAGACTAACTTTAATTTTCACGTAAAAAAGGTGGAGGCGCCGGGAAAATTTAAAAATTTATTTATAGAATTATACGAATCCTTTCCATGAAGCTATATTTTAGCAGAAATTGTGCCATTTTAAAGTTCTTTAACATCTGAATGGAACACGAAAACAAATAAAAATTTCAGTCAAAATCCAGGAACTTTTGTCGAATCAAATTTTGATTTCAAAGAAACTTTTGGTTAAAATCACTGTTTTTTCTGTTATTTGAGGCGATATTCCAAAAAAAGCTGTTTTGGAAATTGCCACAAAGAATGACATACCTTTCAACTCAGTGAACTAACTTTAATTTTCGTGTGAAATGGTGGAGGCGCCGGAGTTATTAAATAATTTCAAAAACATTAATTTCAAAAATTTGAAGAACTTCTTCTATGTAGCTGTACATTTTGTTTGGAATGTTGCCTTTCTTAGGCATCTTGATATCCGGATGAAATAGAAAAATCAAGAAAAATTTTGAATCAAAAATTACCAAACTTTTGCGGATCCATAATAATTTCAATTAAACTTTTATTCAAGAACAATCTTTCTTCGTTACTTAAAGCGATATTACAAAAATAAAGTCAAATTTTGATCCTCAGAAAATTTCCAAAAATGAGTAACAGATTTTATAATGACTAACTAACTATAATTTTCGCGTCAAATTGGTGGAGGCGTCGGAATAATAAAAATAAAAAAATATTTCTACACTTTTACGAGTCTTCCATGAAACTAGCGTAAATTGTTCCTTTTTTTAATGTTCTTTAATATCGAATGAAACTAGAAGCAAAAAAAAAATTGAGTCAAAATCCACGAGCTTTTTTCGAATCCATTGGAATTTCTTTAATTTTTCGTTAAGAAACTTTTTTCTTCGTTATTTGAGGCGATATTGTAAAAAATAAGTTCAGAATGTAATTCTTTGGACATTATCCGCAAAGAATGACAAATAACAATTTTCGTGTAAAAAATGGTCAGGCGCCAGGGTTAATAATTAATTTCAAAAATTAATTCAAGAATTTTAAAAGAACTTTTTCTAAGTAGCTGTACAATTTCGGTTGGAATTTTGCCTTTCTTTAGATATCTTGATATCCAGATAAAATAAAAAGAACAGGCAAAAATTGTTATCAAAACCACGAGCTTTTTTCGGGGACATTTCAATTTCAATTAAATTTGCAAATTAATTTGAAAAATTTTAAGAATTTTTCAATGAAACTATATTTTTTGGGTGAAATTGTGCTTTTCTTTAAGTATCTTGATATCTGAATTAAATTAAATAATAAGCACAATCTTGAATAAAAAATCCACTAAGTTTTTGGATCCAATTTAATTTCAATTAAATTTTTATTCAAAAACATCATTTTCTCCGTTATTTGAAGTGATATTACAAAAATAAAGTAAAATTCGTGATTTTAGGAAATTTCCAAAAAGAGTAACAGATTTTAGACTAAACATACTAACTTTAATTTTCGCGTAAAAATGGTGGAGGCGCCGGGATAATAAAAAGTAAAAAAAGTTTTGAGTTAAAATCCAAAGGTTTTTTCGAATCGATTGAGTTTCTTTAATTCTTCGTTTAAGAAGACTTTTTCTCGTTATTTGAGGCGATATTGTAAAAATAAGTTCAAATTGTATCCTTTGGAAATTTCGCAAAGATGACAAATAGAATTTCCGCGTAAAATGGAGAGGCGCGGGTTAATAATTAATTTCAAATATTATTTCAAGAATTTTAAGAACTTTTCTGTGTACTTACATTTCGGTTGAACTGGCTTTCTTTAGATATCTTGATATCTAGATAAAAAAAACAGAAAAATGTATTAAAATCCCGAGTTTTTCCGGACATTTCAATTTCAATTAAATTTGAAATTTAATTCAAAATTTTAAAAATCTTTTCAATGAAACTATATTTTTGTTGAAATTGTGCTTTTCTTTAAGTATATTGATATCTGAAGTTAAATTAAATAACAACCACGAACTTGAGTAAAAAATCCACCAAGTTTTTTCTGATCCATTTTAATTTCAATTAAATTTTTATTCAAAAACATTATTTTCTCCGTTATTTGAAGTGATATTACAAAAATAAAGTAAAATTCGCGATTTTCAGGAAATTTCCAAAAAGAGTAACAGATTTTAGACTAAACATACTAACTTTAATTTTCACGTAAAAATGATGGAGGGGCCGGGATAATGAAAAATTAAAAAAAATTGTTCTTTTTTAATGTTCTTTAATATCTGAATAAAACTAGAAAGCAAAGAACAATTCGAGTCAAAATCCACGAGCTTTTCTCGAATCGATCGAAATTTCTTTAATTTTTCGCTAAGAACATTTTTTTCTTCGTTATTTGAGGCGATATTTCAAAAATAAGCTCAGATTGTAATCATTTCGAAATTTTCGCAAAGAATGACAAATGATAATTTTCGCGTAAAAATGGTGGAGGCGCCGGGATTAAAAAATAAATAATTTCAAAAGTATTAATTTCAAGAATTTTTAGAACTTTTTCTGTGTAGCTGCACAATTTCGTTGAAATTTTGCTTTCTTTAGATATCTTGATATCTAGATGAAATAAAAAAAAAACAAGAAAAAATTTATATCAAAATCCACGAGTTTTTTCCGGGAATATTTCAATTTCAGTTAAATTTTTAATAAAATAAATAAATAAATAGTACAATTTAAAATGTAACTGAATATTTTTACTGGAAAAAAAAAACAAAAAATGACACCTTTTTCGACTCTTTCGACTAATTTTAATTTTCGTTTAAAAATGGTGGAGACGCCGGTATAACAAATAATTCCAAAAATATTAATTTCAAGATTTCCAAGAATCTTTTTCAATGAAACTTTACTTTAGTTGAAATTGTACCTTCCTTACAATATCTCGATATCTGAACGAAATAGAAATAACAAAAAATGTAAATCAAGGGTCATGAGCTTTTTCGGGCCGAATTGAATTAGAATAAATTTTCCATAAAAACACTTTTTCCCCATATTTGAAGCAATGTCGCAAACACAACATTATTAAATCATTGCATAAATATTTCATTTAAAATCCATTAAATTTTAAAAATATTCATGCGGATTTATTTATGTAATTTGTTTAAATAAACTGGGCTTCCATTTAATTAACTATTGACGCAAAAATGCAAAAATAACAACGTACATGTTAATTTTAACCTTTAAATTGAAACTTTCGTTGTAGAGGCATTTAGTTGTTTTATTAACCCAAAAAAATGGTTCCTTGGAAAACAGAATTTCGCTTGAAAAACGAAAACCGAAAGGCTTTAATGTTAAAATAGTTATAGAATAAACTCAGAGAAAGGGAAGGAAGAGCAAAGCGCTAAACAGGAGATACGAATGCACTGAAACCAGCATCCAAGAAAGTTATTTACCATACGTCAGTTCTGCAATCGTCGACTCCCTCTAGAAAACTTCGACATATTGAAATAACAACTCCAATATCAGAATAGTTTTCCTTTTTGTTTGTTTTTTGTTACATGTAGCCAAATTTCTTCCAAACCCCGAAATACAACTTCTTTATTATACATACGTCTCCGCTTCACTTTCTTTAAATTTTTTACCTTCTGTTAACAAAAGCAAACCTCAAACTCTAAACTCCGACCAGAACGCTTAATTTTTATTTGCTCTGCTGTCGCCCCCCATTACGCGAATAAAATCGAGTCGGACACGCCGTCCTTGGCTGGTTAATTATTAAATCGATAAGGAGTGTCGATAAAACTTATTGTTACTGTAAAGGATTATAGGGAGTTGTAATATACGGACGCTCGTTACACATTCACGGGGTAATTACGTTGGCATGTGGGGATTAAGGGCCGCATTCCCTTCCAGTTCTAATTCGGCCGAGCTCGTAAATAATTTCGCTCGGAATAAGGCCGAAGTCGTGGTTTGACCCATGAAATTTCAAACGGGATTAGCAGGAATGTGACAGAAAATAAACACAACCTGGAATTTGCACGGGCCCAATTAAGGTGGGCGGGCAAAAAAATGATTTATTGTGTTCGTTTGGCGAGTTGAAGTTGCCAAATTGCTTTGAGCTAGCTGGATTCAGCCATCATCCATTATGCGAGCACTTAGCGTAGTTCGTGAAACTGAGTTCACGTTACTGGGGGCTATTACGTTAATTATAGTTATTTGCTTAATAACAGGTACAGATTTCCATAATAAATCTTCATATTTCCTTATTACATCGATTTTAATATTAAATTGTCGAAGACGTGCGGGATGAGTCGGCTCAAATTTGAACGTTGCGTAATATTTAGCAGTCAATTTCAGAGCTGATGTCTTGAAATAATTTACTAAATAATTAATAAATAATGCGGCTAAGACGCTAGGATATCGTCAAGAAGTTGAAGGTGAAGAAGGAAATTACGTTATGTGATCACGAAGATTTTAAGATGGAAAAATAAATTTGTTATTATTAGTCGAATATAATGGAAAGAAACCGGCGATGGCTTAAAAATAACCACCCTAAGATTAAAAACATCTAAAAGGAATAATGAGGCTCGGGCACTATTATTTAAGGATAAAAGTTCATTTTACGACGCTCTTGAAAGTTATTTAGGTCTCATTCGTTCGGTCGCTATTATCTCCGGCAAATTTCATATTTTTTTTATAATTATTAAGAACCTAGCCTCATTTCAGAGTCTACTTTTAATATATAATAAATTTTCGTAAACTAATTTGGACGTAAGACGCTAGTAAAGCGCGCTAAAGATTATTATTTATTTAATCTGCTACCCTCTCTTTTTCTGTCCGTGGCACCGTAGCTTCCAAACGGATGAACCGATTCAATGCGCTTTTTTCTGTTTGAAAGCTATCTTAATTTTTCGATTTTTCACGTTTCCATTTTTCTGTTTATCCATTTTTTTTTTCAACTTTTCGAAGCTCAGAAGGTGGGGACATTTAAAGGATTAATTGTTTTTTGTTTGAAGTTTTTAAGGATTAACATTTGTTTCTTGTTGTTTTTCCAGCTTTTTCTTTAGCTTTTCTTTGGTTTCTTATCCCCTATTTTTGTCGTCTTTTACCCTTTTTTTTTGTATTAATTTGGTCCTTTTGGTATTTTTAGCATTTTTTTCGTCCTTTTGCCGTTTTTTTAATCGCTTTGAACGTATTTTTATTCTATTTTTTATCGATTTCTTAGTCTTTCATTGTTTCTCTGATGTTCATGTTTCCCCTATATTTGTTTTTCTGGCCGTTTTTTGTTCTCTTTCTTTTAACGCCTTTTCTGTCGCCTTTTCACCCTCTTTTGGGTGTTTTTATATCCCTAATTTTTCCCTATTTTCTTTAAGGCTCTTTGTCTTTTTTATCCTTTTTAAATGTTTTAACTCTTTTTTTGGGTTTTTGTTGATCTATTTTATTTTTCCCTGCCTCTTGCATCAAATTTTCTGTTGCCTTTGTTTGTTGCCTTTATATGAGGCATTCTCTTTCACCCTCCTTTGTTGGTTCTTTAATCACTTTTTTGTAATTTTTCGTGTCCGCTTTGCCTTTTTTGACGGTCTTTTAACAGCTATTTGTTTTCCCATTTTGTTTTTCTTTTTTCCCTTTTTCTTTTATCTTTCTTGTCGTTTCTGTTGTACCTTTAGTTAATCGCCTATTTTGTCGCATTTTGTAGTCTTTTTTGTCGCGTTTTTGTTAAAGCTTTTTATTACAACTTTTCTATGCATTGCTTCTCGTATTTTTCAGACATTTTTTGCTTTTTTGCCTTTTTTGACGCTCTTTTTAGCCACATCTTTAGTGATTTTTTTTTTCTTTTTTGTGCTTTTTGTAAGCTTTTTTCTGCTTTTCCGCTTCTTTTTTGTCGCTGTTTTTGTTATCTTTTTAACGTTTTTTGTCGCGTTTCCTTAGTCCCGTTTTATCACCCTTTCTCTATTCTTTCTTTTTTTGTTTTTTTTTTTGTCGTCCCTTTGGCGTCATTTTTATCGCCTCTTTTCTGATGTATTTTGTAGGTACTTTGTTTTGGTGTTTTTTATGCCGCTTTTCTTTTTTTTTCATTTTGTTCATCTATTTTCATTTGTTTCCATATTTTGTCCTTTCTTTTCATCGCCTTATCTGTAAACTTTTTCTTCACCTTCTTTCTGGTATTCGTTACCATTTTTTTCTTTAATTTTTTAGACTTATAATTAATTACCACTTTTCGTCCTTTCTGAATCTTTTTTTTCGAGTTTTTCCCCCGATCTTGTGACCCTTTTTGTTGTTTTTTATCCCATTATTTAATGTCCCTTTTTCGCCTTTTTTTATTGCTTTCTTTGTTGCATTTTTTGTGACTTGTATTATTACCTTTTGTCTGTCCTCTTTTTTCGAGTTTTTGTCATTAATTAATTAGTTTTTGACATTAATTTTTCTCGCATTTCTTTGGTTCCGTTTTTTTCTCCTATGTTTTACCACCCTTTTATATCTTAATTATATATAATTTTCTAGGTATCTTTTTATGGCTTTCTATTTGTTGCAGATTTTGTAGGTTTTTAAGGCAATTTTAATATTCCCTTTTATATTTTGTTTACTTTTCCCCTTCACCTTTTTCCTCTTCTCTTTTATCGCGTGTTTTTGTTATCTTTTTAACCTTTTTTGCCGTGTTTCTTTAGTCCCGCTTTTATCGCCTTTTCTCGTCTCTTTCTTTTCTTGGCTGCAGTTTTTTGTTTTTTTGTCATCCCTTTTAGGGTCTTTTTTTGTCATTTGTTCTTATATTTTGCTTTTTTCTCATTTTTGCTCAATAAATTTTTCTCACCTTCTTTCTGGTATTTTTTACCTTTTTATATTTGTATTTATTGTTTTTTATTCCTTTATTTAATGGCCTTTTTTATTGGATTTGTGTGGACTTTTATTTTCACCTGTTTTCTGTCCTTTTTTTTCGCTTTTTTGTCATTAGTTTTTGACGTTCTTATTTGTTGCGTTTTTTGCTTCGTTTTTTTTTTCTCTTCGTTTTGCCACTTTTTTGACCTTTGCGTCTTTTTTATTGTCTTCTATTTATAGCACATTTTGTACATTTTTAGGCATTTTTAATATCCCCATTTTTTGTCATATTTTTTGTTTATTTGCCACTCTATTTTGTTTTTCCCTATTTTTATCTTCTTTGTTTCATCGCCTTTTCTCATCATCCTTTTTACCTCCTTTCTTGTTACCTGTTTTCACCTTTTTTGTGGCTTTTTTTAAAAAAAGTGACAGAAAACTTGATAGAAAAGACAATAAAATAAGACCAACAAAAAAACCAGAAAAAAACGACAACAAATGTACAAAAAAATGCAACAAAGTTGATGATTAAAGAAGGATAAAAATTGGTGGCAACAAAAAAAAACGAATCGAATCATCAAAATTGTAACATTGTATAGATCGAAAAATTGAAAAATTAAACATCTAGAAATTCAATAATTAAAAATCGAAAAATTAAAACTCGTAAAGTGGAGTAAGTTTTAAAATCCAGTAATTGAATAATTGAAAATTTCTAAAATTTTAAAACTGAAAAAGTAAAAAAATTAAAAAAATATAATTATCACATTTTTAAAATGAAAACTACAAGAATTGCAAATCAATAATCGAAAAACGAAAAATAGCAAATCAAAAAATTGAAAATCCAAAACTGAGAAATTTACATTGAAAAAAGAGAAATTATAAAATCAGAACACCGAAAAACCGAAAATTACAAAACGAAATGAAAATTGCAAATTGAAAAATTCAAGAAATGAAAAATCGAAAAACTGAAAACTGGTAAAATTGCAAAATTTAAAATCTCACACTGAAAAAAGAAAAATCAAAAAATCAAAATACTGAAAAGACGAAAAATTGAAAAAATAAAGAAATTACAAAAACGAATTAAAAACCAAACTGAAAAATTCAAGAAATGAAAAATCGAAAGATTGAAAAAATAAAAATTGAAAACTCGTAAAGTTGCAAATCGAAAAATTTGAGCATTGAAAAACTAAAAATCGGGAAAAAAAAATTAGTGAATTGAAAAATTGGTGGCAACAAAAAAAAACGAATCGAATCATCAAAACTGTAACATTGAAAGATCGAAAAATTGAAAAATTAAGCATCTACAAATTCAATAATTAAAAATCGAAAAATTAAAACTCGTAAAGTGGATTAAGTTTTAAAATCCAGCAATTGAATAATTGAAAATTTCTAAAATTGTAAAATTGAAAAAGTAAAAAAAATTAAAAAAATATAATTATCACTTTTCTCAAATGAAAACTACAAGAATTGCAAATCAATAATCGAAAAACGAAAAACAGCAAATCAAAAAATTGAAAATCCAAAACTGAGAAATTTTACACTGAAAAAAAGAAAAATTATAAAATCAGAACACTGAAAAACCGAAAATTACAAAAACGAAATGAAAAATTGCAAATTGAAAAATTCAAGAAATGAAAAATCGAAAAATTGAAAAAATAAAATTGAAAACTCGTAAAGTTGCAAATCGAAAAATTCCAAAAGTTAAAAATGAAAACTCGATGTCGTCAAATTGAACAAACAAAAGAAAAATTGCAAAGTTACAAATCGGAGAATTGTAAAAATAAAAAAAATGAAAACCCTAAACGAAAAATTGTCAATAGAAAATTGAAACATCCAAACGTTGGAAAATCGGAAAATTGAAAGAACAAATAAATCAAAAATCGAAGAATTGAAAAATTCAAGTCAAAAATTCTGCAGGTGTGTTGTCATTTTTGTAGACGTTATAAGGAAACAAAAAACGCATTTTTTTACAATTTTTCAAAGAAATGGATTTATTATACTGTACTTCATGGTCGAAGAAATTTCTTTTATCAATTTTTGATTCTAATATTTTAAAAAATACCTAAAACAATTCGCCAAAACATTGCTTCGAAGCACCCCCAGGTAAATTTCCCAATCCGCCCCTGCCCCGCCGCCCCAATCACCCACCCCACCTCAATCGAAACCCATCGTCCCGACGCCAGAACAAACGATCGTTTCCCATTGTTTACTTATCAAACTAACCTGAACAAACACACGCATCGCCGCCGATAAAAATCGCCCATCGCAGCCGAAGATTTACCAGCGTCGGCCGAAAAGTGTCCAAATCCCTCATTTCATCTCCGGCTCAAGGCGGCCGCGACGAAACGACGCTGTTTTGTTTCGTCCTGGCGCGTGTGCTTCTTTCGTCCTTATTATGATTCAAAGGCGGTAGCGCTCCGGAAAGAGGATTGAATACGGTGTAGGGTAAATTGCCGAGGCGCATGATGTTATTATTATTGAAATATTTAAGCGGCTTTCGTAAAAGGGATGATTTTTCATAATGTTTACGCCGGCGCTTGTGTGAGTACAGAGGGCGCGGGGGAGGGGGACTTTCCGGGGGCCGTTGCGCGTGTTTCAGCTTGCGCGAATAAAACTGAAAGGTGGAGGTTCATTTCAATTCTGGACAGGACGGCGGACGTGGGGAGAATTGTGCGAGGTATGGAGATGGGGGCGGCGAGCTGATGATTATGAGAGCGGATTCTTGCTGGCTTTGGCGGATGCGGAAGTGGACGGCGGCGTGTTTTCTAATCAAGAGTTTGCTTAGAAAGTTACATTTTTCGTTGCATGGTAAATGTCAAGTGGAGTGCTGTAATGGAGTCATTATGCGCGGTTCGTGTTTCTTTGATGGGGCACAGCTCGTTGAATACGAGTATGCAGGCTGCATTATTTTGAAGTGTATTGGAAAGTCATGGTAAAGATATTAAAAAAGATATTCTTGTAAAACGGGCTATCAATAAATAAATTAAAATTCGTCTAGACTTCATTCAGCATAAAATGGTTTTCCCAGAAATGAAACACTGGAGAAGTTAGTCTGCACCGAAACTGAACATTATTTATGTAAGTCAGCTCAGGTTAGGTCAGGGCAGGTCAAATCAGTTCAGTGAAAAGACAAAAATACGACAAGAAGGTAGTACAAAAACAAATGATACAAAAAAGGACGACAAAAATGAGACAAAGAAGAAATGTAAGGAGAAAGAAGGCAATAAAAACTACTACAAAAAAGCGACAAAAAAATGCCTAATTAAAAGAATAAAAAAATGGGAAAAAGGCAACAGTTAAGGTGAAAAAGAACGCTTATAAAAACCAAAGAAAGATGCCAAAAAAATGGTGGCTAAATAAAGGCGACAGACAACTTGACAAAAAGAACATAAAATAACACGAACAAAAAAAAAACGTAAAAAAAGCGACAAGAAATGTACAAAAAATGTAACAAAATGGATGATTAAAGAAGGTATAAAAAAGGGGATTAATTACAATCATCATAAAAGACACAAAAAAGGTGAAAAATAGGTAACAGAAAACGTGATAAAAAGGACGAAAAAGGCGATGAAAGAAGGAAGACAAAAAGAGGGGTAAAAACAAAATAGATTAGCAAAAAGGCAAAAAAAAAGATCAATTAACAAAATTTGTATATGATACAAAAAGGGATATTAAAAGTGCCTAAAAATCTATTAAATGTGCACTAAAAAGACGCCTAGAAAAACAATTGAAGGTACAATAAGGTGGCAAAACGAAGGAGCCAAAGAACATCAAACACTAATTAGTTAATAACAAAAAAGCGAAAAAAGGTGATAATGAAAGTCCACAAAAAATGAAAGTTGAATAACCAAAACATCGGAAAATGGAAAAATGAAAGACAATAAAAAACGAAAAATTGTGATAAAAAATCGAGAAAATGAATATTAAAAATTGAAGAAACAAAAATTTGAAAGTCGAGAAATTAAAAAAATGAAACAAATTAAAGCTGAAAAAACGAAAAATTATGAAATCGCAACATTGAAAAATGAAAAAATTGAAAAAGTAAAGAAAATAAGTGAGCGATGTTTTCTTGGGTTAATCTTGTTTCCATTGTGATCGGTAGTGGTGTTTTTCTTTTTTTTTATTTAGTTATTTGTACATTTATTATTATATATTTTTTATATTTTATCCTGTAAATAGGGAAACATCTTGGAAAATAAATTCTTATTATTATTATTATTAAAAAAAACGAAAAAATTAAAAATTGCAATACCGAAAAATTGAAAAAATTTGAGTTGAATAATAATCGCAAAATTATGAAATCGAAACATTGAAAAATGGAAAGATTAAAAAAATTAAGAAAATGAAAAAACGAAAAATTGTGACATCAAAAAATTGGAAAATGGAAAAAAAGAAAAAATTAAAAATTGTAATACCGAGAAATTGCAAAATATAAAAATTGCAAAACGAAAAATTGAAAAACTTTGAAGCCGCCAACTGAAAAATTGAAAAAGTGAAAGTTGAAAAACCGAAAAATTATGAAACTAAAACATCGAAAAATGGAAAATCGAAAAATGAGAGACAAGGAAAAAACGAAAAATTGTGATATGAAAGCAAGAAAATGAAAATTAAAAAATTGGAAAAATGAAAAATTGAGGAAACGAAAATTGAAAAATTTCGAAGTCGAACATTGAAAAATTGAAAAAAATTAAAGACGAAAAAAATTAAAAATTATGAAATCGAAACTTTGAAAAATGGGATATTGCAAAAATAAAGAAAATGTTAAAACCCAAACTTGTGTTACCAAAAAATTGTAAACTAGAAGAAAAAGAATAAATGAAAAATTGTAATACCGAAAAATTGAAAAAATTTGAGTTAAATAATAATCGCAAAACAAAGAAAATGAAAAAAACAAAAATGTGAAATCAAAAAATTTGAAAATGGAAAAAAAGAAAAAATAAAAATTGTAATACCGAGAAATTGCAAAATTGAAAAACTGAAAATCGAAAAATTGAAAAAATTTGAAGCCGACGAACTGAAAATTAAAAAATCAAAGTTGGAAAACCGAAAAATTATGAAACCGAAACATCGAAAAATGGAAAAATTAAAAAATGAAACACAACGAGAAAACAAAAAACTGTGGTCTGAAATCGAGAGAATGAAAATTAAAGAGCCAGGAAAATAAAAAGTAAAAATCAAAAACTTCAAAATTCAAAAGCGAATTTATAAACTGAGAAACTGTAAAATCAAAAAATGTTAAGTTGTAATATCGAAAAGTTGCAAAATTGAAAAATTTCAGTCGAAAAATTTGAGAACCAAACTAAAAATTAGTATAAATGGCATTTTTTTAAATCCAAAAATACCATACTTTGAACTGATCTAACAAATAAAGACCTGAATTAGGCCGAATTCGATAGTGAACTCCATAAAAATAATTTATAAATTTCGAATTGGCGAAATTTATAACTGGGTTTATTAAAAATTTTGTTTTTGAAAATTTGATCAGACTTGAGGGCCTCTCTAATCAAAATCGACACAAACAGGCGACAGACGAAAACGTCGAAAAACATGAAAGTAGCCATTCGCTCGGGAAATAAAAATAAAAAATGCGTTATGAAATCTCAAGCTACGTTGTATTCCGGGTACATTTTAAAGGAAACTGAAAATTTACTTTTATAATTTTATTTTTCTAGTAAGGTGACGTTATTCTTAAAATTAATCTAAACAACATACGACAAACGAAAAAGGAGCACCTACTCTTTCAAATTCTAGTAGCTTGAAATTCGAGAAAACAAATGAATACTTGCATTCTATAGCTCGGAAGTAAAAATGATTATTAAACTTATTTACAAAGCCCAAACAAAATATCTGATAATTTTAAATATTATTTAAAAAATTTAACAGGAAGTTGTATATAAGTATTTTAATAGCACTCAGAATATCCAACTAGTCACGTAAATGTGGTCGTAATTAGTAAGTGAGAACACGTAATTGGACGTTCGGTCTCCCACAATGAATTTCCTTCTAGAAACTGCACTGCAACACTTTACCCATCTCTACAAAATTAAAACCATTCATAATCCCACACCCAACACCGATGATCCTATTATTTAGTTTAGTGAAAATACATTTCAGTTTAAATCTTGTAGAGCATTTGGTGCATTTCCCGAGCACTGCAAAAAACACCCGATAGTCAAACTAGACAAAAGGATTATTAAAGTCTGGACTGCTGCTCGCGAGTGCTTTTTTCGCATTCTCTTCGTAGAACTAATTACCACAAAGTGGTAAATGAAGTAAACAACACTTTCAAATTACGGGCAACTTTTTGTACTTGAATTTTAATTTTAATTTAATGGGGGTTTCAGACGTACTAGTGACTGGTCAAAAAATTATCCCGCATTCGATTCTTATAATATTATTATTTATGAAAAACTCAACGTAGTTAAGAAAAATTTTCAAGAGGATAATTATTAACGGATGTCTGTATGAACTGAAAGAGTTCTTACTTTGACGAGTTTACGCCCAGCGGCACAACGAAACGAAAATAAGGACCTCATTATCTCTTTAAGAGACGATTTTTTCATAAATCGATTTAACAAAATTCGTAATGAACTCTTGAATGTTTTGTAAGAATTTTACTGATATAAAAAATGTTTTAAAATCGCTGCCGAGTAAACAAAATAAGTTGGGAATTTAGGTTTAGGTTTAAGACAGATCTCTAAATCTTTTACTTTTCCCAGAGAAAGCCAGAAGGTGGCGTTAACCACAATTCCATTTTCTCCTAGAGGCACCGAGGGGTTTGAAAAAATCTTCAAGGGTTTGGGGACGAAAGCAGTTTACACTTTTTATTCAACTAGTGTTGCCTTGTCTTACTTCTACGCAGCGCTTTGTTGGGAAAATTGTCGGTTAATTGAATCCTGTGTTGGAGAAAATTACGTGTAGGCAGGCTCGAAAGTTTTACTTTGTCGGACAGCGCGAAAACGATTAGAATTAGCTTTTTAGGACAGACAATCTCCGAAAATAGTGGAATATGGTGTAGATGGTAAAACTTTAACCAAAATTTGGATAAACATCCCCAGCAACAATCCCCAAAATTTACATTAGTTTTATAAAATAAGATAATTCTTTACACGTGGTTTATGAATTCGTGTTCAGTTTTTACCCTAAACATCCCAATTTTTGAAACTGCAATACCGAACGCTTTGAAATGTTGCAAACGTTTTAAGGTTATCGTAATAATGGTAATTCGTTAATCAAAACTTATTCGTTTATCCCTTCCAAAAGTTTGATGACATCATCTCAAAATTTTGTAACGGAAAAAGTCGCTTAAAATAAAAAGTGACATGCTTCTTTACATGTACTTTAATATTACATACACATTTTTATTTATTTAATCCTATAAGAGTCATAGTAAAAAAATAAAATGCGCAAAATCAAATTTTATAATTTTTCGAAAAATCAGGATTTATTTACCTTTGACCAATTTTTTGATATCATAATTTTTCGTTTTCTCTATTTCATATTACAATTTGTCAATTTTTCATTGTCTTTCATTTTTCAATTTTTGTTTCGGTTTCATAATTTTTCAGTTTTTCAGTTTTCAATTTTTCATTTTTCCTTTTTCTTCCATTATACAATTTTTGTTGTTTTATTTTCTTTACTTTTCAATTTTTTCATTTTTCAATGTTTCGACTTAATAATTTTTCGTATTTTCAGCATTAATTTTTTTCGATTGTCCAATTTCCCGTTTCAAATTTTTCAATTTTTTTTTTCCTGAATTTTTCATTTTCCATCACAATTTTTCGTTTTGATGAGATTTCTCAATTTTTCAATTTTTTACTTTCTCAGTTTTTGGATATTTCATTTAATGAGATTTTTCAGTTTTTTCCATTCTTCAGTTTTTCTTTCATTTTTCAATGTTTCGAAATTTCAGTTTTGAGATTTCTCAGATTATTATTTAGTATTCAAATATTGCATTTTCCAATTTCTCAATTTTTCAATTTCTCGATTTTCAATTTTTCGATTTTTTAATTTTCCGATGTTTCAGTTCTACTTTTTTTAATTTTCTCTTTAATTTTGCTATTTTTAAATCTTTCGATTTTTCAATTTTCCAATTTTTACTTTCCTGGATTCCCAATTTTTCGATTTTTCAATAAATTGTTGTTTTGATTTTCCCATTTCTTGACTTTCGACTGTTTCGATTTTCCATTTCTTCAGTTCTTCAATTTTTTGATTTTTCAGGCTTTTGATTTTTCAATTTTCGATTTTTTTCAAGGTTTCGATTTTTGACTTCACTTTTTGATTTTTCGATTTCTCAGTTTTTCAATTTTAATTTCTCAGTTTTTGGATATTTCAGTTTTGAAATTTTTGAGTTTTTCCATTCTTCAGTTTTTCTTTCGTTTTTCAGTTTTTCAATTTTCCAATTTCTCAATTTTTCAGTTCTCAATTCTCAATTTTTTAATTTGTCAGTTTTTGGATATTTCAATTTTGAGATTTTTCAGTTTTTTTCCATGCTTCAGTTTTTCATTCATTTTTCGATTTTTTGAAATTTCAGTTTTTGGGATTTTCAGTTTATAATATTATTCAATTTTTACAATATTACTCAATTTTTAAATTTCACGAATTTCAGTTTTTCAATTTATCAATTTTCCGATGTTTCAATTTTACGTTTTCCCATTTTTGCCCCCTACAATTTTACGATTTTTAAATATTTGTTTTTTGCAATTTTCAAATTTGACTTTTATGAACTCTCAATTTTTCGATTTTTCATTTTTTCAATTCTTTAGATTTTAAATTTTTAGGTTTTTGATTTTTCAATGTTTTAAGGTTTTGAGATTTCGACTTTCCTTTTTCGACTTTTTGATTTCTCCATTTTTCAATTTTTTAATTTCTCAGTTTTTGAATATTTCAGTTTTGGGGTTTCTCAGTTTTTCCATTCTTCAGTTTTTCTTTCATTTTTCAATTTTTTCGAAATTTCAGATTCAGGATTTTTCACATTATTATTCAATTTTTCGTTTTTACAATTTCTCATTTTTGACTTTTTTAAAATCTCAATTTTTCGATTTTTCAATTATTCGATGCTTTGTCATTCCCATTTCTTGCTTTTCGACTGTTTCGATTTTCTTGTTCTTCAAGTCTTCAATTTTTCGATTTTTCAGGTTTTCGATTTTCCAATTTTTCGATTTGTTGAAGGTTACGATTTTCCACTTCACTTTTTTGATTTTTCGACTTGTCAATTTTTCAGTTTTTTAATTTCCCAGTTTTTGGATTTTTCAGTTATCGGGTCTTCCAGTTTTTCTTTCATTTTTCAATTTTTCAAATTTTCAGTTTTGGGATTTTTCAATTTATATATTATTCACTCTAATTCATGTAATTTTTTAATTTCCCTGGTTTTTGATTTTTCAACTTTTTAATTTCTCATGTTTTTGGATATTTCAGTTTTGAG
Organism: Zophobas atratus; assembly: GCA_022388445.1. Taxonomy (NCBI): domain Eukaryota; kingdom Metazoa; phylum Arthropoda; class Insecta; order Coleoptera; family Tenebrionidae; genus Zophobas; species Zophobas atratus. The sequence continues at coordinate 8,450,172 of CM039447.1, read as the reverse complement.
ATTTCTGGTTTTCTGTCATTTTTCAATTTTTCGAAATTTCAGTTTTGGAATTTTTCAGTTATTATTAAATTTTTCGATTGTTCTTTTTTTGACAGTTTCGATTTTTTGACTTTACTTTCTTGATTTTTTGACTTCTCAATGTTTCATTTTTTTTATTTCTCAGTTTTGATATTTTTCAGTTTTTCCATTCTTCGGTTTTTCTTTCATTTTTCAAATTTTCTAAATTTCAGTTTTGGTTTTCAGATCATTTTTTTTTTTATTCGTTTTTTCGATTTTCCAATTTCTCGATTCTCAATTTTTCTCTTCAATTTTACGATTTTTAAATAGGTACATATTTCGATTTTACAATTTCTCAATTTTTGACTTTTCTAAATTTTCGATTTTTCAATTATTTATTTATTTCTTGACTTTCGACTCTTTCGATATTCCTGTTCTTGAATTCTTCAATTTTTCGATTTTTCTGGTATTTGATTTTGCAATTTACCGATTTTTTTCAAAGTTTCGATTTTTCGACTTCACTTTTTGATTTTTCGATTTCTCAATTTTTTTTTAAATATTCAGTTTTCGGATTTTTCCGTGTTTCTTTCATTTTTCGATTTTACAATTACTCAATTTTCCAATTTCATGACTTTCCATTTTTCGATTTGTTAATTTTCCGATGTTTCAATTTTAGGTTTTTCCAATTTTTCTCCTCTTCAGTTTTACAATTTTTAAATATGATGTTACGATATCTCAGTTTTACGTTTTTCAATTTTTTTCTTCAATTTTACGAGTTTTAAATACATATTTCGATTTACAGTTTCTGAACTTTTACTTTTCTAAATTTTCAATTTTTCTTGCTTTTTGCAATTTTTCAAATTTGACTTTTATAAACTCTGTTTTCGATTTTTCATTTCTTCAATTCTTCAATTCCTCAATTTTTAATTTTTTTTCGTTTTTGATTTTCCAATTTTTTAATGTTTTGAGTTTTCGATTTCTCTTTTTTGACTTTTTGGTTTCTCAATTTTTCAACTTTTTAATTTTTCAGATTTTTGGATATTTCAGTTTTGAGATTTTACAGTTCCTCAATTTTTTCAATTTTCAGGTTACTGATTTTTCAATTTTTCGATTTTTTGACAGTTTCGATTTTTTGACTTCATCTTTTTCAGTTTTTCCATTCTTCAGTTTTTCTTTCATTTTTCAGTTTTTCGATATTTCAGTTTTGGGAAATTTCGATTCTTCGACTTTTCGATTTTTGGCTTTTTTCAGATTATTATTCAATTTTTGATTTTTCTGAATTCTCAATTTTCTAATTTTTCAATTAATCGATGCTTTGATTTTTTCCATTTCTTGACTTTCGATTGTTTCGATTTTCCTGTTCTTCAATTCTTCAATTTTTCGATTTTTCAGGTTACTGATTTTTCAATTTTTCGATTTTTTACAGTTTCGATTTTTTGACTTCACTTTTTTGATTTTTCGATTTCTCAATGTTTCAATTTTTTAATTTCTCAATCTTGATCTTTTTCAGTTTTTCCATTCTTCAGTTTTTCTTTCATTTTTCAGTTTTTCGATATTTCAGTTTTGGGAAATTTCGATTCTTCGACTTTTCGATTTTTGGCTTTTTTCAGATTATTATTCAATTTTTGATTTTTCTAAATTCTCAATTTTCTAATTTTTCAATTAATCGATGCTTTGATTTTTTCCATTTCTTGACTTTCGATTGTTTCGATTTTCCTGTTCTTCAATTCTTCAATTTTTTCGATTTTTCAAGTTTTTGATTTTTCAATTTTTCGATTTTTTTTAGGCTTTTATTTTTCGAGTTCACTTTTTTGATTTTTCGATTTCTCAATTTTTCGGTTTTTTAGTTTCTCAGTTCTTGGATATTTCACTTTTGAGATTTTTGAGTTTTTTTTTCATTTTTCAATTTTCGAAATTTCAGTTTTCGTTTTCAAATCATTTATTTTTCAATTTTTCGATATCTCAGTTTTACGTTTTCCAATTTTTCTCTTCAATTTTACGATCTTTAAATACATATTTCGATTTTACAGTTTCTCAACTTTAACTTTTCTAAATTCTCAATTTTTCTTGCTTTCAGCAGTTTTTCAAATTTGACTTTTGTAAACTCTGTTTTCGATTTTTCATTCTCAATTCCTCAATTTTTAATTTTTTTTTGTTTTTGATTTTTCAATTTTTAATGTATTGAGTTTTCGATTTCTCTTTATTGACTTTTTGGTTTTCAATTTTCAACTTTTTAATTTCTCAGTTTTTGGATATTTCTGTTTTGAGATTTCTCAGTTTTCTTTCATTTTTCAAATTTTAGAAATTTCAGTTTTTGGGATTTTTTCAGATTATTATTAAATTTTTCGATTTTACAATGACTGAATTTTTGACTTTTCTAAATTTCAATTTTTCGATTTTTCAGATTATTGATTTTTCAATTTTTCGATCTTTTGACAGATTCGATTTCTTGTCATCACTTTTTTGATTTTTCGATTTCTCAATGTTTCAATTTTTTAATTTCTCAGTCTGATATTTTTCAGTTTTTTCTTCATTTTTCAGTTTCTTCGATATTTCAGTTTTGGGTAAATTTCGATTCTTCGACTTTTTCGATTTTTAAGCTATTTTCAGATTATTATTCAATTTCTCGATTTTACAATTCTCAATATTTGACTTTTCTAAATTCTCATTTTCTAATTTTTCAATTATCGATGCTTTGATTTTCCATTTCTGACTTTCGATTGTTTCGATTTTCCTGTTCTTCAATTCTTCAATTCGTTTTCGATTTTCCAGGTTTTTGATTTGATTTTGAATTTTCGATTTTTAGGTTTTGATTTTTCGAGTTCCGTTTTAGAATTTCGATTTCTCAATTTTTCAATTTTTAGTTTCTCAGTTCTTGGATATTTCACTTTTGAGATTTTTGAGTTTTTCTTTCATTTTCATTTTCGAAATTTCAGTTTTCGTTTTTCAAATCATTTATTTTCCATTTTGCGATATCTCAGTTTTAACGATTTTCAATTTTTCCTTCAATTTTGCGATCTTTAAATACATATTTCGATTTTACAGTTTCAAAACTTTTACTTTTCTAAATTCTCAATTTTTTATGCAGTTTCAGCAATTTTTCAATTTGACTTTTGAATAAACTCTGTTTCGATTTTCATTTCTTCAATTCTTCAATTCCAATTTTAATTTTGTTTTGTTTGATCTTTTCAATTTTAAGGTCTTGATTTTCGATTCTCTTTTGACTTTTGGTTTTTCAATTTTCAGCTTTTAATTTCTCAGTTTTGGATATTTCTGTTTTGAGATTTCCATCAGTTTCCTCATTTTTCAAATTTTAGAAATTTCAGTTTTTGGGATTACTCAGATAATAATTAAGTTTTTTCGATTTTACAATGACGAATTTTTTACCTTTTCTAAATCTCAAATTTTCGATTTTTCAGATTAATTGATTTCCAATATTTTCGATCTTTTGACAGTTTCGATTTCTTGTCTTCACTTTTTTTATTTTTCGATTTCTCAATGTTTCAATTTTTTAATTTCTCAGTCTGATATTTTTCAGTTTTTCTTTCATTTTTTCAGTTTTTCGATATTTCAGTTTTGGGAAGTTTCGATTCTTCGACTTTTCGATTTTTAGTTATTTTCAGATTATTATTCAATTTCTCGATTTTACAATTTCTCAATTTTTGACTTTTCTAAATTCTCAATTTTCTAATTATTCAATTAATCGATGCTTTGATTTTTTCCATTTCTTGACTTTCGATTGTTTCGATTTTCCTGTTCTTCAAATCTTCAATTTTTCGATTTTTCAGGCTTTTGATTTTTCAATTTTTCGATTTTTTTTAGGTTTTGATTTTTCGACTTCACTTTTTTGATTTTTCGATTTCTCAATTTTTCAATTTTTTAGTTTCTCAGTTCTTGGATATTTCACTTTTGAGATTTTTGAGTTTTCCTTTCAATTTTCAATTTTTCGAAATTTCAGTTTTCGTTTTCAAATCATTTATTTTTCAATTTTTCGATATCTCAGTTTTACGTTTTTCAATTTTTTTCTTCAATTTTACGATTTTTAAATACATATTTCGATTTTACAGATTCTCAACTTTTACTTTTCTAAATTCTCAGTTTTTCTTGCTTTCTGCAATTTTTCAAATTTGACTTTTGTAAACTCTGTTTTCGATTTTTCAATTCTTCAATTCCTCAATTTTTAATTTTTTTTGATTTTTGATTTTTTCAATTTTTTAAGATATTGAGTTTTCGATTTCTCTTTTTTTGACTTTTTGGTTTCTCAATATTTCAACTTTTTAATTTCTCAGTTTTTGGATATTTCAGTTTTGAGATTTCTCGGTTTTCTTTCATTTTTCAATTTTTCGAAATTTCAGTTTTGGGATTTTTCAGGTTATTATTAAATTTTTCGATTTTACAACGACTGAATTTTTTAGTTTTCCAAATTCTCAATTTTTCGATTTTTCAGGTTATTGATTTTTCAATTTTTCGATTTTTTGACAGTTTCGATTTTTTGACTTGGCTTTTTTGATTTTTCGATTTCTCAATGTTTCAGTTTTTTAATTTCTCAGTTTTGATAGTTTTCAGTTTTTCCATTCTTGGGATATTTCGATTCTTCGACTTTTCGATTTTTGGGTTCTAGAGTTTTGGATGTGTCGATTTATTTTACTTTTTAAAATTTTAGATTTTTTGATTTTCTCGATTTTTCATCTCAGTTCTTCGATATTTCAATTTTTCGAATTTTTCAAATGTTTTGATTTCCCGATTTCTCGATCCTTTGGTTTTTCGATTTCTCGGTTTTCGATTTTTACTTTTCGGTTTTTTCGATTTCCCAGTTTTTCGATGTTTCGATTTTTAATTATCCGATTTTTCAATTTTTCGATTTTTTAAATTTAGGAGTTTTGATTTCTCGGTTTTTCGTTTTTCGGTTTTTAAATTTTAGATTTTTGAATTTTTCATTTTTTCGATTTTCAGTTCTTCGATAATTCAAATTTTTCAAGCTTGTGAACGCTTACAATCGACACTGGCCTGAAACTGAAGATGAAAACAGAAGTTTCCCGAAGCATGTGCTCGTTTCAATAAAACACAATTCATAAATGTGGAGTTCAAACACAAAAAGAATTACAAAAAATTTTTAATTTTTAATTCTCCCCGGAGAGCGATGTTTTTGGAATCAGCACGACGAAATTAATATTGCCAACTTTTTTTGTTTTTTTTTAGGAAATAAAATTTTCAAAAGCAAAATTTTCAATAATAATTTTCGACAATTTTCGAAAATTAACAAAAGACATTTTCTTATGGATTTCGACCTATCGAATTTCGGCCTAATTTCATCGATGGCTCCTTCCATTTTTCCAGAATTATTCACTATTTGTCTTGACCTGACCTGAGTTGACCCGACCTAACTTGACATAACTAGAATCAATTATCCCACCACGTCCAGAAATACACCATAACCCATGTCGTTACCTTTAAAAATAAATTCCTCTTACGCCATAACTCAAACCGCAAAAACACAAATCCCCATTTCCCCGTATTTTTCTCCTTTATACTCCCACCACTCCGACAAACACACCCAAATCCGCCCTTCATCGCTCCGATAATAAAGAAATAACAAAGCTCGTCGTTGTCCATCTTAGTATAACATTATTACCGGAAATATCTTTGCTCGTTTGCATAGTAAGCTGCTTCGTTGAGCCTTAATTAGTTAGAAAGACTGCACTCGCAAGAAATAAGCACGCCCTAGCAGGATTAAGGAATCTCGTTATATTTTTCATCTTATCTCTGTGTTTCCGGGTTTTGTCCGGAAAGGTTGTGTGTGACAAGAGACATCTGCTAGGGATGATTGTGGGGCGGCCGCTTTGTACCACTGCAGAGGACAGGATTTTCTAATTCGGACGGGGAGCGGTATGCAGAATAAAGAAAAAGTGTAGCAGGATTCAAATGTGGGGTCCTTCGGTGGCCTCCCGGATTAGTATTCGCACACTAGACTGTTATTGGTTTTGTGATTTAACTAGCGTGAACGGAATTAAATTATTTTGGATGTTTCGGCTTGTCGATAAGTTTCGTCACTGAAATCTCGCATGTCGTTAAATGAGGTAAGGATCTGCGTCATGTCAATCAAACGTCGCGGTTATCACGCTATTATAATATTAATGGATTGTGCGTTTTACTAACAAATTAAGCTTGAAAGGGTGATTAGTTTTGGGTTTTATGTAATCCGAAAGTGGGTTTGTGTGTTGCTGTTTTTGAGTTTTTTTGAATTATTGGGTTAGCTATTATTTATTAATGTGTTATTCACAAGACGTTAATTTATGTTGTTATCGATTCGCATTGTGCGTATTTGCATTGATCGACATTATTGTGAAAGTTGAATTTTTATCTGGACAAGAATAGTCGTTTCTCACTCAGCTTCTGACACAGCTATTTATTTAAAACGTGTTATTTTTGAACTCTGCATCTGTGATGTTGATGTTCGTTTTGTTATTGGCAGCTGTCATCCCGCGTGCTATCGACAATTCGATTTTGCAGACGCTCCATCCACTAAATGAAAAGTTTGCTCACTTTCACAACAATTCGTTAACTTCAAAATCAAAATTGTGTAACACTTTGCAATTTAACCTGGAAATTATAACGCCGAATGCTCTGAAATCTTGCAAATGTTTTAAAGTTAATGGAAACATGGTAAAATGTTTCAAATTTTCAATTTGTCAATTTCTTAATTTCTCATTTTTCAATTTTCCGATACTTCAGAATTTTACGATTTTTTTATTATTTTATTTTCCCTTTCTCGATTAATCAATTTTTCGGTTTTTCAACTTTTCGTTTTCTCGATTTTTGGACTTTTAGATTTTAAGATTTTTTGTTTTTACGATTTCTCCATTTTTCGACTTCTCCATTTTTCGATTTTTCAAGTTTTTGATTTTTCAATTTTTCAAATTTTCAGTCTCTCGGTTTTGACTTGACGATTTTTCGACTTCGATTTCTAGATTTTTCAATTTTTCGATGTAACGATTTTTCGATATTTCAGTTTTGGGTTTTTGCAATATTTTGACTCTTCAATTGTCGATATCTCGTTTCGATTTTTCGGTTTTTCCTTTTTTTAATTTTTCGATTCGACTTTTAATTCTTTATTTTTTTTAATTTCTAATTTTCTAAATTTTCGAATCTTCGATATCTCGATTTATCGATTCTTCGACTTCTGGATTTCTCGATTTGTTAGTTTTCCAATTTTTCTATTTTTTCATTTTTCGATTTTATTTTTAATTCTTTATTTTTTTAATTTGCAGTTTTTTTGATTTTTCGATATTTCGGTTTTGAGATTTTTCAATATTTCGACTATTCAGTTTTTGATATTTCAGTATTTACTTTTTCAATTTTTTTTTTTTTGATTATGCTTCAATTTTTCTATTTTTGGTGTATCGAATTCTCGAATTTTAGATTTTTGCATTTTTCAATTTTTATCGATTCTTAACTTTTAGTTTTTCGATTTTTCAATTAATCGATTTTCGACCTCTCCATTTTTCAGTTTATCAATTCTTCAATTTTTGGATTTTTCAGATTTTTGATTTTTCATTTATTTAAATTTTCGGTTGTCCAATTTTTAGCTTGACGATTCTTCGATTTCTCGATTTTTTAATTCTTTAATTTTACTATTTTTGAAACTTTCGATTCTTCGATTTCTCGATTAATCCATTTTTCAGCTTCACGATTTCTCGACTTGTCAGTTATTTGATTCTTCGATTTTTTAACTTTTCGATTCGTTTTTTGATTTTGTAATTTTCCAGTTTTTCGAATTTTCGATTTCACGATTTTGCAGTTTTTCGATTTATCAATTTTTTGATGTTCCGGTTTTGGGATTTTTCAATATTTCGACATTTCAGTTTTGCTAACTCGTTTCGATTTTACGATTTTGTAATTTTAGATTTTTCATTGTTTCAATTTTTCAATTTTTTGATATTTCGATTTCTGGATATTCCAATATTTCGAATTTATTTTTTGGTTTCTTTACTTTGGATTTTTTAATTTTTCAATTCTGCGATTTTTTTGTTGTTCAGTTTTTGTCGATTTCTTAATTTCTCGATTTTTCAATTTTTCGATACTTCAGAGTTTTACGACTTTTTAATTTTTCAATTTTTTTGCGTTTGCACATTTTCGATTTTTTCACTTCTCGATTAATCAATTTTTCGGTTTTTCAATTTTTCGTTTTCACGATTTTTGGATTTTTAAATTTTAGGATTTTTTGCTTTTACGATTTCTCCATTTTTCGATTTTTCAAGTTTTTGATTTTTCAATTGTTTTAATTTTCAGTCTCTCGGTTCTGACGATTTTTCGACTTCGATTTCTAGATTTTTCAGTTTTTCGATATTTCAGTTTTGGGATTTTGCAATATTTCGATTCTTCAATTGTCGATATCTTGTTTCGATTTTTCGGTTTTTCCTTTCTTCAATTTTTCGATTTTTTATTTTTTCATATTTGGGTTTTGCGATTTTTCAATATTTCGACTCTTCAGTTTTTGATATTTCGTTTCGATTTTTAAGATTTTACTTTTTCAATTCTTCAATTTTTAGATTTTTCAGGTTTTTGATTTTTCAATTATTTAAATTTTCAGTTTTCCAATTTTTCGGGTTGATGATTCTTCAATTTCTCTGTTTTTCAATTCTTCAATTTTTCTATTTTTCAATTTTAGGAATTTCTAAATTTTCGTTTCTTCGATTTCTCGATTAATCGATTCTTCGACTTCTGGATTTCTCGATTTGTCAGTTTTTCGATTTTTCTGTTTTATAATTTTTCGATTTAATTTTTAATTCTTTAGTATTTTAACTTGCAATTTTTTGATTTTTCGATATTTCGGTTTTGGGATTTTTCAATATTTCTACTCTTCAGTTTTTGATATTTCGGTATTTACTTTTTCAATTTTTTAAATTTGAGAATTTTCGATGATTCCATTTTTCGATTTTTGATTAATTGAATTCTCGAGATTTTTATATTTTTCAATTTTTATCTATCCTTAACTTTTAGTTTTTCGATTTTTCAATTAATCGATTTTTCGACCTCTCGATTTTTCTGTTTATCAATTCTTCAATCCTTCAATTTTTGGATTTTTTAGGTTTTTGATTTTTCAATCATTTAAATTTTCGATTGTCCAATTTTTGGCTTGACTATTCTTTGATTTCTCGATTTTTTAATTCTTCAATTTTACTATTTTCTAAGTTTTTGGATTCTTCGATTCCTCGATTAATCCAATTTTGGACTTCTCGATTTCTCGATTTGTGAGTTATTTCATTCTTCGATTTTTTAACTTTTCGATTTGTTTTTTGATTTTTTAATTTTCCATTTTTTCGAATTTTCGATTTCAGGAGTTTGCAGTTTTTCGATTTATCTATTTTTTGTTAATTCGGTTTTGAGATTTTTCAATATTTCGACGTTTCAGTTTTCGCTATTTCGTTTCGATTTTACGAGTTTTACTTCCTCAATTTTTCAGTTATTCGATTTTGTAATTTTAGAATTTTCAATGTTTCAATTTTTCATTTTTTGATATTTCGATTTCTGGATAGTCCAATTTTTCCAATTTATTTTTTGGTTTTTTAACTTTGGATTTTTTAATTTTTCAATGTTTTCGATTTTTTTTTGTTCAATTTTTGTCATTTCTAAATGTTCAGTTTTTTCGATTTCTTGTTTAATCTTTTTTTCGATTATACACTTTTTCGACTTTTGTATTTTTCGATTTCTTTTTTTTTTTCGATTTAATTTTTGTTTTTCTATTGCAGCTTATCGATTTCTCTTTTCTTCAGTTTTTCGATATTTCATTTTTGGAATTTTTCAATATATCGACTCTTCAATTTTCGTTTTCGATGTTTCGTTTCGATTTTTCAATTTTTAGTTTTAAAATATTTCAATTTTTCGATTTTCTAATTTTAAATTTTCCGATGTTTCAATTTTTTTATATTTTATTTTTTTGGTTTTTAAATTTTACATTTTTCGATTCCCCAATTTTTCAGTTCTTCGATTTTTCTATTTCTCAATTTTTGTCATTTCTAAATTTTTCAGTTTTTCAATTCTTGTTTAATCGAATTTTCGATCATTCAGTTCTTAGATTTTTCGATTTTTCGACTTCTGTAATTTTCGTTTTTTTGATTTTTCCAATTTTTAAATTTTTTGGGTTTTTGATTTCTCTTGTTTTTTAGGTTTTTCAATTTTCTGTTTTTCAATTTTTGGCATTTCTAAATTTTGGGGTTTTTCTACATTTCGATTTTTCTACTTTTGGACTTCATTTTTTGATTTTACGATTTCTCGATTTTCGACTTCGTTTCTCGACTTTTCAGTTTTTCAATTTTTCATCTTTTCAGTTTTCCGATTTTCTAGGTTTGTGATTGTTCAATTTTTTAATTTTCGGTTTTTCAATTTTGACTTGATAATTTTTCGATTTTCTAATTTTAGATTTTTCGATGTTTCAATTTTTCGATTTTCTGATGTTTCGATTTCTGGATTTTCAATTTTTTGATATTTTACTTTTTGATTTTTAAATTTTAGATTTTTAGATTTCTCAATTTTTCAATTCTTCGATTTTTCTATTTTCAATTTTTGTCATTTTTTAGGTTTTTCAATTTCTTTTTGAATCCATTTTTCGATTATTCAGTTTTTGATTTCTCGATCTTTCAACTTTTGTATTTTTGTTTTTTTTTGGTTTCTACGATTTCTCGTTTTTCTGTTTTTTCAATTCTTGAATTTGGTTTTTCAATTTTTTTTTTCAATACTTCGAATTTTCTGTTTTTCAATTTTTGGCATTTCTAAATTTTCGATTTCTCCATTTTTCAACTTCTCCTTTCGCGATTAATCAGTTTTTAAGTTTTTTGATTGTTAAGGTTTTTGATTTTTGATTTTTTTAAATTTTCAGTCTTTCAATTTTGACTTGACGATTTTTCGACTTCGATTTCTGGATTATTAGTTTTTCGATTTAACGATTTTTCGATATTTCAGTTTTAGGATTGTTCAATATTGTGACTCTTCGGATGTCGAAATTTCGTTTCGATTTTTCGATTTTTACTTTTTCAGTTTTTCGATTTTGTAAATTTCGGATTTTTCCATGCTTCAATTTTTCGATTTTAAATACATATATCGAATTCTCGATTTTTCGAATTTTCTACTTTTCAGTTTTTGTCATTTCTAAATGTTTTTTCGATTTCTTGATTAATCGAATTTTCGATTTTTCAATTTCTCGATTTTTCAGTTTTACAATTTTTCAATTTTTTAATTTGATTTTTGATTTTTTAATCTTTTAAATTTGCAGTTTTTAATTTTGTGACTTTTCGATTTTTCAGTTTTTCGATTTATCAATTTTTCTATTTTTCCGTTTTGGGATTTTTAAATATTTCGACTCTTCAGTTTTCGATATTTCGGTTCGATTTTTCGGTTTTTACTTTTCGAATTTTTTAAATTTTTGTAAAGTTAGATTTTCGATGTTTCAATTTTTCAATTTTTTGATGTTTCGATTTCTGGATTTTCAATTTTTTGATATTTTACTTTTTGATTTTTAAATTTGAGATTTTTAGATTTCTCAATTTTTCAATCCTTTGATTTTTCAATTTTGCAGTTTTTGTCATTTTTTAAGTTTTACAATTTCTTTTTTAATCCATTGTTCGATTATTCAGTTTTTTGATTTCTCGATTTTTCAGTTTTGTATTTTTGTTTTTTTTTAGTTTTACCATTGCTCGTTTTTTTTTTTGGTTTTTCAATTCCTGAATTAGATTTTTCAATTTTTTGTTTTTTCAATACTTCGAATTTTCTGTTTTTCAATTTTTGACTCCATTTCTCGATTTTTCAGTTTTTCAATTCCTCAGTTTTTAAGTTTTTTGATTGTTCTGCTTTTCGATTTTTCATTTTTTTAAATTTTCAGTTTTTCAATTTTGACTTGACGATTTTTCGACTTCGATTTCTGAATTTTCAATTTTTTGTTATTTTATTTTTTATTTTTAAATTTTAGATTTTAAGATTTCTCAATTTTTTCAATTCTTCGATTTTTCTATTTTTCAATTTTTGTCATTTCAAAATTTTCATTTTTTCAATTCTTTAATTTTTTCTAATTTTCGATTATTCAGTTTTTCGATTTCTCGATTTTTCGACTTCTGTATTTTTCGGTTTTTTGATTTTTCCAATTTCTCGATTTTTTAGTTTTCATTTCTTGAATTTTTCAATTTTTAAATTTTTGGGTTTTTGATTTCTCTTTTTTTTAGGTTTTTCAATTTTCTGTTTTTCAATTTTTGGAATTTCTAAATTTTGCGGTTTTTCTACCTTTCGATTTCTCTATTTTTGGATTTTTAAGTTTTTTGTTTTTTTGATTTTACGATTTCTCCATTTTTCCACTTTTTCATTTCTCAATTTTTCAGTTTTTTCAATTTTTCATGTTTTCAGTTTTCCGATTTTTTAGGTTTTTGATTTTTCACTTTTTTAAATTTTCGTTTTTTCAATTTTGACTTGACAATTCTCGACTTCGATTTCTTGCTTTTTTAATTCTGAAATTTTTTATTTTTCAATTTTAGGCATTTCTAAATTTTTGATTTTTTGATTTTTTGAGTTTTCAGTTTTCAGTTTTTTCGGTTTATTAATTTTGCAATATTTCGGTTTTGGGATTTTTATTATTTCCAATCTTCAGTTTCCGATATTTTGTTGCGATTTGTCGGTTTTTACTTTTTCAGTTTCGATTTACTAATTTTAGATTTTTCGATGTTTCAATTTTTCGATTTTCTGATGTTTCGATTTTTGGATTTTCAATTTTTTGATGTTTTACTTTTTGATTTTTAAATTTTAGATTTTTAGATTTCTCAATTTTTTCAATTCTGCGATTTTTCTTTTTTCAATTTTTGTCATTTTTTAGGTTTTTCAATTTCTTTTTAAATCCATTTTTCGATTATTTAGTTTTTTGATTTCTCGATCTTTCAACTTCTGTATTTTCGTATTTTTTAATTTTACCATTTCTCGTTTTTTTGGTTTTTCAATTCTTGAATTTGATTTTTCAATTTTTTGTTTTTTCAATACTGCGAATTTTCTGTTTTTCAATTTTTGGTATTTCTAAATTTTCGATTTCTCCATTTTTTCAACTTCTCCATTTTTCGATTAATCAGTTTTTAAGTTTTTTGATTGTTAAGGTTTTTGATTTTTCATTTTTTTAAATTTTCAGTCTTTCAATTTTGACTTGACGATTTTTGGACTTCGATTTCTGGATTTTTAGTTTTTCGATTTAACGATTTTTCGATATTTCAGTTTTAGGATTTTTCAATATTGTGACTCTTCAGATGTCGAAATTTCGTTTCGATGCTTCAATTTTTCGATTTTAAATACATATATCGAATTCTCGATTTTTCGAATTTTCTACTTTTCAGTTTTTGTCATTTCTAAATGTTTTTCGATTTCTTAATTAATCGAATTTTCGATTTTTCGATTTCTCGACTTTTCAGTTTTACAATTTTTCAATTTTTTAATTTGATTTTTGATTTTTTAATCTTTTAAATTTGCAGTTTTTAATTTTGTGACTTTTGGATTTTTCAGTTTTTCGATTTATCAATTTTTCTATATTTCCGTTTTGGGATTTTTAAATATTTCGACTCTTCAGTTTTCGATATTTCGGTTCGATTTTCCGGTTTTTACTTTTCCAATTTTTTAATTTTTTGTAAAGTTAGATTTTCGATGTTTCAATTTTTCAATTTTTTGATGTTTCGATTTCTGGATCTTCAATTTTTTGATATTTTACTTTTTGATTTTTAAATTTGAGATTTTTAGATTTCTCAATTTTTCAATTCTTTGATTTTTCAATTTTCCAGTTTTTGTCTTTTTTTAAGTTTTACAATTTCTTTTTTAATCCATTGTTCGATGATTCAGTTTTTTGATTTCTCGATTTTTCAACTTTGTATTTTTGTTTTTTTTGAGTTTTACCATTTCTCGTTTATTTTTTTGGTTTTTCAATTCCTGAATTAGGTTTTTCAATTTTTTGTTTTTTCAATACTTCGAATTTTCTGTTTTTCAATTTTTGACTCCATTTCTCGATCTTTCAGTTTTTCAATTCCTCAGTTTTTAAGTTTTTTGATTGTTCTGGTTTTTGATTTTTAATTTTTTTAAATTTTCACTTTTTCAGTTTTGACTTGACGATTTTTCGACTTCGATTTCTGGATTTTTTAGTTTTTCAATTTAACGATTTTTCGATATTTTCGGTTTTTACTTTTTCAATTTTTCGATTTTTTAAATTTCAGATTTTTCGATGCTTCAATTTTTCGATTAATATATGTCGAATTCTCGATTTTTCGATTTTTTTATTTTTCAGTTTTTGTCATTTCTAAATGTTTTTCGATTTCTTAATTAATCGAATTTTCAATTTTTCGATTTCTCGATTTTTCAGTTTTCCAATTTTTCAATTTTTTAATTTTTTGATTAGAGTTTTGATTTTTTAATTTCTTAAATTTGATATTGCGACTTTTCGATTTCTCGATTTTTCAATATTTCGACTCTTCGGTTTTCGATATTTCGGTTCGATTTTTCGGTTTTTTGATGTATCGATTTCTGTATTTTCAATTTTCCGATATTTCAATTTCAGGATTTTTCAATATTTCGATTTTTCCATGTCTGAATTTTTCGCTTAGATTTTTTCCGAGCGTAAGCTAAGGAAGTATTGTAATCGAGTCCACACTTTTATGTTTCTGGACCTTTCATGATCCCTAGAGTACGTAGAAATGGGTCTCCTGTTTCCGTCTGCCTGCCGTCTACCCGGATCTTTATTAGATAGATAATCTTCGAAACTACTGGACCGATTGTTGTCAAATTTTGTATATATGTTAAGACTTAGAACGCCAACCAAAAATTACCTAATCATCCCCACCAACAATTTGATAACGTCATCTCCAATATTAACAACAGTAAATTGTTGAGTTGAGTTTTCACCCAAAACATCCAGATTTAAAAAAAAAAATCCAAATTGTATAACATTGCTAAACCGAATGCTCTGAAACCTTTCAAAAAAAGTGTAAGATTCATCCATCAACTTCTTCAGGAATCGGAGTTTTGATAACCGCCGCGGAACGAACGCCAGTGGTCTCAGAGGTATAATCAGAGGTACACACTTCGCTGTGACCTGAACTTCAAAATTTATATTAAATTATCTGATTAAGCCCCTCTATTCATAATTCGTCTCGAGGCAATGAAAACGTCATACATTAAACGCTCCTTTTGTTTAAAAGGTGATAACATTTTAACCACACCGCCTTAATTTCGTCTCGGTTTTATCGGCCTATAATTGGGGTTGTAGCTCCTAAAATATAATTTTTCATTTCGACAACTTAATTGGGGTACGCCTCTATATTATTTAATAAAGAAAATTGTGCAGTTGTTAAACGTCCAGTAAGAAAAAAAATCGGCAGCTTTATTTATTCCGGACTTAATAAGAATTTACAATACTGAATACGAAAGTCGTTTTTTAACAGCGACGTCTTGCTGTGGAAATTTGTACACGTATTTAAATTTTCAAGTTAAAAAAATAATTTACATTATTTTATAAATGTTAAGACGTAAGAACACATTTTCTTACGAAAAACGTTTTAAGGATGCTTTAACAAAATTACGAAGTTTAATCGAGCCTGAAAAAATCACAAATTCAGCTTGTTCTTGCTTACTTACGAAAGAGGCTAATAAACATGCAAGGAATTTTAGAGAAAATTTGTACGTGAGATTACGAAACGATTCTTTTAAGAAAAAAATAGATTTATTAGCGCTGCTTGTACAAAATTGCTTGACACCCTCTCCTTGTTTCAGGATATATTTTTTTAGCCATATACACGGCTGAAATGATAATAAAGAGCATCGCTAAGGGTTTTATACTAAACAAGTACACATATCTAAGGAATCCGTGGAATTGGCTGGACTTCGTCGTCATCACCAGCGGGTACGCCACCATCGGCATGGAAGTGGGGAACCTCGCAGGGCTGCGGACGTTTCGCGTCCTGCGCGCCCTCAAGACCATCTCGATCCTCCCAGGTAAAACCCTCATAATAGAGAGCGGATTTATAAGCACAAAAAAATTAAGAATAAGCGCTTAAATAAGCACAACATTTTCAATAAAAAAGTTTTATTTTAAGCAAAAAAGCATTAAAAACATAATCATATTACAAATCAAAGAACACTTCTTAGAGCTTTGGGTAAAATATTATTACAATAATCCTAGACTTTATATTTTACACACGTATTTCAGTTTTCTTTAAAACAATTTATGATTGTAATATGTTCCAAGTTGTCCACTGTAAAATTTTTTCGCCGATCATTTAAAATGTGTTTAAAATTGGAGAATGTGCGTTCAACATCCACACTCGTGGTTGGCGCAAATTTGAATTTTGCAACTAATGTTGAATCTAACTCCAAATTTTCTACCTTCTGGCCTTGTAAAACACGAGCAACGTCGGAAAGAACACCGAAACCTGCATTTTTATTTAACACTTCGTCAAGTTTTTGAGACACTCTAGTACCAATATCACCCTTACTGCGTTTGCTTGTTGTTCAAATTCTTTCACTAAGTTTATGGCATCTACCAACAACACGTTGGGTTTTTCTAACTTTTCTATTACCTCACATACGAATTGATAATTGCTTCTTAGAAAAGCTAGATCTTGTCGCAAATCTTTGTTTTCCAAAATATTTATGCAATCTTTAATCGATTGAGAAGAATCTTCGCTAAACTCCGTAACTACTTCCTCAAATTCTTTGATATATTTGTCATAATAAAATGTGGCCTGTAACCATGTTCCCCACCTCGTTATAATCGGCTCTGGGGGCAATGGTATGTTTGGAATTTTTTCCTTAAAATGTTGCACTCTTAGTGGGGCTTTAACAAAAATCTTTTTACCATTTGCCACTAATTTATTAACAGTAGGAAACTGCAAACGTATTCCTTCAGCCACTCTGTTTAAACCGTGGGCAATGCAAGTAAAGAGAATTAAATTGGGGTACAATATTTTTAGATTATTCCCTGCTTTCAACATATAACGAGCTGCATCCGAGATCATCAATAAAATTTTATTGGCAAAAATAGTGACTGAAGACTGTCATTTACAAATCTGGTAATCGTATTGTCATTTGTTTTATTTAACATTTTCAAACTTACTACATACCCTCGACTAAGGAAATTTTAATTTAAGATTCCAACAATTAAACTTGCCACGTATCTTACACAACTATGGGTTGTTTCATCGACAGCGAACCATAAATAATTATCTCCAATGCGATGTTTAATTTCATTGTAAACTTGCTGAAACACTGAGCCTACATAATTTTTTCGGAGAGTACTTTCAACTGGAATATGTCGATTGCAGTGTTTTTCAAGGAATTCTTGAAGAGGGCCTTTCTCCAATTTTTTTAAAGGTATATTGGACTAGATCATCATTTTACATAAATCGAAATTAAACTGAAACTGCTCATCTTTTGTGAAAGTAGATGCAACAGATTCATGTATGGTCTGCTGTTTAATTTTAGAATCTTCAAACATTTTCTTCCTTTCTACATGAAGAGTCGTTCTGACATGTTGCGTCACGTTATATTTTTTACCACTTTGAATCTAAAACAACGTACATATACAGGATTAACAAAGGCAAATAGATAAAAAAAATAGTGGGCTAACGGTTTTCACATAAGCTCTGCAGAATATTTTGTTGTTTTCTAATTTTAATTCTGAAAAATCCCTTATCCACTCATCCGGCGTCGATTTTACTTTCGGCATTCTTTTAAAATATTAGTAATATTACCAAAAAGAACTCAACATGTAACAAGGGAGAACCACGTATAACACTGTACTACGACAGATGCGATAGACTGATGGTTGTGAAATAAACGCTTCATTTACTTAAAAGTTTCCATTAGAACAATTTTAAGGTAGGTAGTTGGGTACAATAATCCTTTTTTCTAGAAAATCTTCAACGGTCTTGTCGCAAAATGCCGAAAAAGAACATCTGGTTAAAAGCTTTAATTCATTATCAATGTAAGGATTTAAAGTCATAAAATCTATGGCGTATTTTTCGAATCCTATAATAAAATTTTATTACCCAAACGACCGAAACCTATTCACAGAAAGGGTCTTGAGTAAGTGTACTTCAGTGGTCAAGTCCAGGTAAAATGCCTACGATACGATACGGCCATTGTTTAAGTATATTATAGTTGGACAACCTAATACAAATTTTACTTAGCCTAAATAGTGAGCTTTAGGACAAGGAATCCAGGGGGCGTGGGACAAATTTTTCGTCAACGCGCATTTTCACTACAGTAAGCCAACGTATTAGGTTTATTTTACTCTAAATCAGATGGCGCCATCAAACATTAGCAAAGGCAAACACCCTTTACTCTGCTCTTATACGAGGAGTTATCCATAAATCCATAATTAACATTGTTCCGTAAACAGTAATGTGTATAAACATATATGTACAAAATATGAAAATATACTTGACATAAAAAATATGAAGCGACGCGTTGTAACGTGATAAGAAAGAATTGAATTTAAATGAATTTGACGCATATTTTTATTTGACTATATCTGAAGACTGACAGAAACTTTCCAAGGGTTTTTAAACTAGTATAATTGTTTAGTTTTACAAGATTAAAGTAAAACAAGATTTTAAGTAAAATTTAGATTCGTGGTATTACAAAAATATTAACACAAAATGAAAATATATGTTCAAAGTAAATAACAGAATGACATAAACTTTCGGCGTTAACATTACAAATAATTACAAGAGAGAAAAAAACGCATTAAGAACTTAAGAGACATGTTTGTAATATCGAGTTGTTAAAGGCTGCTTTGAAGACTGTTTGTTTCTATGAAAAACAATTGCTGTTATCGGAAATTTTGGTAGATTTTGTTCCAAAAATACGAGATAACTAATTGTTTCTTGAACTAGTTTCCGTAACTTCTAAAATTTAAAAAGGATACGCCGTTCTGCTGTAATAAAATCTAGAATAAGGTCAAAATCACACTAATATTACATCTGATTTGTTAACCACATGAATTTAATTTACATTAAAATAAGTTACAGACATTGTTTGAAATGTTTATTATAGTTCGAAAACAAGATAAAATAAATAAATAAATAAAATGTGCAGTTTATAAACTTCAGAATTTTAGTATAAAAATAATTATGTTTGAAGCTTTATTTTGTCTGTTCCATTTTATTGGGTGTATTGGGCCCCTCTCGGGATATAACACCGACATCAGTGCACCAACCCAACGTTCTTCAACCGATGGGATGATTTATTACTTCCGTTATGCTGGCCCTACACACAACGATTTGATTTTCGGATTTTCGGCTAGATCTGCACAGTTAACTCTTTGCGCACTGCACACTGATATAGAGTATTTTGTTCACGCGAGCATTAAAAATATTACGCCGAAAGCACTTCTTCAAGTGTTATTTTTTTTAAGATGTCATATTTGTCAGCGTTTCCAAAATTTTATTCTTTGCACAGGTCAACTAATTTTTCGTAAACCGCATTTTAAAATTTTTGTTATTGTATTTTTTACTTTTTAATTTTCTAAGGCATGAAAAAATCCCATATAGGTTTCTATGAATTTATTAACGAAATCAACTGATAACTTGCGCGCCATTTTGTGTTACTTAACACCAATAGTGATTATGATAATTTTATAATTATCATTTTAATAAAATTGTGTTCTTCACTTCGCGAACGACAGCAAACAATTTAAAATTACCGCGAGTCAAGCACCTGAAAATCCATCTCTCCCAAATATGTCTTTCTTGGCACGATTTGTAATCCGAAGTCTCACTCCACATGCAATTTTTCGTCGCCTGAGAACTTGTTTGATCTACAGACCAAAGCACACACAGGCCAATATCGGCTTTAAGCGATTTATCTATAAGTAAACCGATATTCGTTAGAGTTGATGTGATACACATCCACTACGAAGAACTAACCCATTTCGACCATTGGACTTTACAACGAATAAGTGAACAAAGTTCTTGAACATCTTAACGATTTAATACATAATAATGTTCCCGAATGACAAAATTTACATTTCAAACTGTATTATCAAATTACACTCTCCAAAATTTGTCACGAACAATGAAATGACGCAGTCTCCAAATTTTACAATAGTAAAATTGTAGTTTCGCCCCGTTTACGGTTTATGCATCCGTGTCGAGTTTTCACCTTAGACGTCAAGATTTTTGGAAAAAAAAAATCAACATTTTCCAATTTATAATGTTATGTATTTAAATTTTAAAAAGTAGAATAGTCCTGATCTTGTGATTTATACCTAAATACGCTATTGGGATTTTTCGGCTTGTCGATTTCTCGATTTTTCAACTTTAAATGTCTCAATTTTTCAATATTTCAATTTTGGGCTTTTCCGATTCCTCCATTCCTTAAATTTTCTATTTCTCGATTTTTTTATTTTTCGATTTCTCAATCTTACGATGTTTCAATTTTACGGTTTTTAAATATTTCGATTTTTCAATTTTTCAAATTTTCAGTTTGCCGATTTCTAAAGTATTTTTTTTATTTGTCCATTTCTGGATTTCCTAAAGTTTCGATTTTTCACATCTTCAATTCCTCAATTTTTCGATTTTTTAAGATTACGATTTTTCAATTTTGCTTTTTTAGATTTTCGATTTCTCAATTTTCCAATTTTTTAATTTCTCAATTTTTGAATATTTCTTTCAGTTATGAAATTTTTCAATATTTCAATTTTTCGACTTTTCGATTTTTGAATTGATGGATTTTTTTGATTTCTCGCTTTTTCCTTTTTGGATTTTCAATTTATTGTAAACTTTAGATTTTTCAATTCTGGGACTGTTTAATGCTTCGATTTCTCAATTTTTAAACTTTTCGATGTTTTAATATTTCATTTTTTAAAATTCTAGGTTTTTCGATATCTCGAGTTTTCAGTTCTTCTATATTTCAATTTTTCATTTTTCGATTTTTTGAATTTTAATTTTTGATTTTCCAGTTTTTCTTTTTTAAAATTTTTCGATTATTCAATTTTTTAATTTCTTAATTTATCGAATTCAGATGTTTCGTTGTTTTGATTGTTCAATTTCTCAATTTTTCAATTTTTAACTTTCCTTTTCGGCTTCCGACTCCTCAATTCCTCGATCCTCCGATTTTTTCGATTTCTCGAAGTCTCAGTTTTTGAATTTTTCGATGTTTCGATTTTTGGATTTCTCGGTTTTTCGATTTTTTTCTTTTGAGCTTTTCAATTTCTGGATTTTCCAATTTTTCAATGCCCCGATTTTTCAATTTTTCAAATTGAATTGGATCTCTCGATTCTTCAATTTTGCGATATTTTAATTATTCATTGTTTTAAATTTTAGTTTTTTCGATTTCTCGATTTTTTGACTTTTCAGTTTTCTGATTTCTCAATTAAACTATTTTTGATTTTCCCACTTCTCAAAGTTTCGATTTTTCAGTTCTTCAATTCTTCGATTTTTCGACTTCGCTTTATTGGTTTGTCGATTTCTCAATTTTTGGATATTTCTTTCAGTTTTGATATTTTTCAATACTTTGATTCTTTCATTTTTCGACTTCTAGATTTTTCTATTTTTAATTTTTGGATTTTCAGTTTTTTGTTTTTTATTTTAGTTTCTCAATTTTTCAACTTTTTCATATTTTAATTTTTAAATTTCTAGATTTTTCAGTTTCTCGAGTTTCCAGTTCTATATTTTAATTTTTTAAATTTACGAATGTTGAAATTTTTTGAGATCTCAATTCATTGAGATTCGGATGTTTCGATGTTTTGATTATTCAATCTCGCTTTATCAATTTTTTCCATATTTAAGTTTTCGATTTTTCGATTTTGGCCTACTTCGGTTTCTTAATTTTTTGATTTTTCGACTTCTCGATTTTTCGACTCCTCGATTTTTTTTGTCTTTTGATTTTTCGATTTCTCGATGTCTCAATTTTTGAATTTTACAATGTTTCGATTTTTCGATTTGTTGGTTTTTCGATTTTTTGCTTTTCGGTTTCTTGATTTTTGGATGTTTCGATTTTTGATTTATCCGATTTTTCTATTGTCCAATTTTTAAATTCTCGACTTCTCGATTCGTTGATTTTTCAGTTTTTCGATTATTAAATTTTAGATTTTTAATTTTATTTTTATTTTTGATTTTTTGATGTTTGGATTTCTCCATTTTTCAGTTTTAGGATATTTTAACTTTTCAGTGTTTTAAATTTTAAATTTTTCGATTTTTTAGTTCTTCACTATTTTTTTATTTTTCAAATTGTGACGTTTCTGAATTTTTAGTTTTCGGATTTCTCAATTAATCTATTTTTTTATATTCCCATTTCTCCACTTCCTAAAGTTTCGATTTTTCAGTTCTTCAGTTCTTCAATTTTTCGATTATTCAGGTTTTCGATTTTTCAATTTTTCGATTTTTTAAGTTTGCGATTTTTAGACTCTGCTTTTTTGACTTTTTTGTTTCTCAATTTTTTAATTTCCTAATTTTTTGATATTTCGTTCAATTTTGTGATTTTTCAGTTTTTCGATTTCTCAATTTTAACTTTTCGATTTTTGAAATTATTAATTTTTTTCGATTTTTTGAGTTTTCAGTTCTCTATATTTCAATTTTTCAATTTTCGGAATTTTTAAATTTTCGATTGTCCAATTTTTTTTTATTTTTCGATTTTCCAATTTTTCGATGTTTCGATTTTTGAATTAACCGATTGTTCAATTTCTCGGTTTTTAATTTTTAGATTTTCCAATTTTAATTTTTTTGATATTTACTTCCCGAGCGTAAGCAAAGGAAGTATTGTAATCGAGTCCGTCGGCGGACTCTCTACTTTTACGTTTTCTCGATCTTTCATGACCCCTAGAAGACGAAGAAATAGGTCTCCCATTTCCGTCTGTCTGTCCGTTTGTCCGTCTGTCCGTCTGTCCGTCTGTCCGTCTGTCCGTCCGTCTGTCCGTCTGCCGTCCCGGATTTTTATTAGACAGATAATCTCCGAAAGTACTCGACCGATTGTTGTGAAATTTTGTACTTATATTAAGAATATCATGTAGATGGTAAAACGCTAACCAAAATTTGTCTAATCATCCCCACCACTAATGCGATGACGTCACTTCAAAATTGTACATAGTAAATGGGTTTTCAGTTGTATAAAATAACATAGTCCTACACATGTAGTTTACAACTCTGAATCGACTTTTCACCCGAAACGTCCAGATTTTTGGAAAAAAAATCAAAATTATAAAACAACATTTTGAAATTTAATTTTTAATCTGCTAACCAGAATGCTTTGAAATGTTGCAGATGTTTTAAGGCTATAAAGAGCATCATAAATCTTTAGTCAAAAAATATTTGCTTATCCCCTCCAAAAATTTGATGACGTCAGCTCAAAAGTTTGTGGAATAAATCATATCTAAAATGTACAAAATATGATGAGTCTGTACTTGTGATCTATCACTCCATTCATATTTTTTGGATTTGCATATACAGGGTGAAAAAAAAAATTAATGAATGCGTAAATATATTTTATTGATTTAATCAGGAACTACAAAACCGAATGCTCTGAAATCTTGCAGATATTTTAAGGTCATAAAGAGCATAATAAATGTTTAGTCAAAATATATTTGCTTATCCCCTCCAAAAACTTGACGACGTCAGCTCGAAAGTTTGCCGAATAAATCATATCTAAAATGTACAAAATATGATGAGCCTGTACTTGTCATTTATCACTCCATTCATATTTTTTGGATTTGCATATACAGAGTGACTCAAAAAAATTAATGAATGCGTAAATATATTTTATTGATTTAATCAGGAACTACAAAACGGAATGCTCTGACATCTTGCAGATGTTTTAAGGTTATAAAGAGCATAATAAATGTTTAGTCAAAATATATTTGCTTATCCCCTCCAAAAACTTGATGACGTCAGCTCGAAAATTTGCCGAATAAATCATATCTAAAATGTACAAAATATGATCAGTCTGTACTTGTGATCTATCACTCCATTCATATTTTTTGGATTTGCATATACAGGATGATTCAAGAAAATAAATGAAAGCGTAAATTTATTTTACTGATTTACTCAGGAACTACAAAACCGAATGCTTCGAAATCTTGAAGATATTTTAAAATTATCATAAGCATGGTAAATTTTTGATCAAAACGTTTTTGGTCGTCCCCCCTAAAAAATTTATGATGTCACCACAAAATTTTGCTGAATAAATCCTATCTAAAATGTACAAAATATGGTGAGTCTCTTCTTGTGATTTATCATTCCATTCAAATTTTTTCGATTTGCATATACAGGGTGACTCAAAAAAATTAATGAATGCGTAAATTTATTTTATTGATTTAATCAGGAACTACAAAACCGAATGCTTTGAAATCTTGCAGATGTTTTAAGGTTATAAAGAGCATAATAAATGTTTAGTCAAAATATATTTGGTTATCTTCTACAAAAAACTGATGACGTCAGCTCAAAAGTTTGCCGAATAAATCGTATCTAAAATGTACAAAATATGATGAGTCTGTACTTGTGATTTATCATTCCATTCATATTTTTGGATTTGCATATGCAGGGTGACTCAAAAAAATTAATGAAGGCGTGAATTTATTTTATCGATTTAATCAGGAATTACAAAACCGAATGCTTTGAAATCTTGGGAATATTCTAAAGTTATTATAAGCATGGTAAACTTTTGTTCAAAATGTATTTGTTCATCCCTCCTAAAAAAATTGATGACGTCACCCTTAAATTTTGCTGAATAAATCCTATCTAAAATGCAAAAAATATGATGAGTTTGTACTTGTGATTTATCATTCCATTCATATTTTTTAGATTTTCTTAAGAGGTGGTTCAAAAAAATTAATGAAGTCAATTTATTTTATTGATTAAATTAAAGGCAACACTTATTATTAGTATTACACCCCAACCAACCCAATTTGGTAGACACAAAATTTGTTAAAGGAAAAACTCGGTTGAAACATAAGGGTAGCACGCTTATTTACATCGACTTTAACATTACAGACCTGCATTTGTTTTATGCGCTCACTTGGTTCCGCGAATGTGAAATAGACATGTTTATAATCAACCAATTGTGAATTTCACCGTCAAGAATTAAAATAAAACCCAATGTTTTATATAATAAGCGGAAGTCGAAGCAATAAAACCGATGGTCGTTTTGTTTACAGTTTCTCTGTTTGACTCTCACGTATGCTGTTACGCCTGTCATCTTAAATTAAGAATGTTTATACATACACGATTTTCAGTTGCCTCTGATACGTATACGTGAGTAAATTGTTTCGTTATTTTATTGATTATTACAAATCAATATTCAAAACGACCCAATTCATTTTCCCGAAAATTTGGGAATACAATAATTTTATTGTTAGTATTACACTACATCTATCCCAACTGATATACGTGTCCTTGCAAAAATGTTGATGACGTCATCACATTTTTTTTTAAATTCCCACTACAAAAATGTAATGAGAAAAAAAAACACAATAGGCATGCAGTCGTCAAGTTTCCGACAGCGAGGGAAGTACTGTCTAAACTCTTTAGACCAATTTTTTTATGTTTCGATTTCTCGATTTTACAATTTTCCCATATTTGAATTTTTCAGTGTTTTAAATTTTCGATTTCGAGGATTTACTGTGTTACAGTAGTCATCAGTCATTACTCATCAAGAACGATTATTGCTGTGCGTTAAAATGCCTACATACTGATAAGCACGTACATACAAGACACATTTAAGGCTGTTTTAGTATAATTTTTGCAATTTTAAATTTATTTCTTGATGTCTAAATTGTATATATTTAAATGGTGATAAATATTTTGTGATACAGTCTTAGGATAAAATGCATTTTAGTTTCAAAAATAATATGTATTTAATGATTTGACTACTGTTAATAAAAAAAATACGTAACAAGATGTTCATATTGAATTAATTTGGTGTTCATAGTTTGATGATAATCCATAGTTATTCTGGAGGCAAATTAGATGACTTGTTACTTATTAATTAAAGTAGTGGTCGTTTAATTTCGTATACCTTTAAAGTGGACGAAGGGACGCATATTTGTTAGCCATGCAGTTCATGGATAATAGGTATACCGCGATAATATTAAATTTTTGAAATTGAAAAAAAGCAAATAAGCATTAAAAAAATGTGTCAAATGACTCCAAATTGTATCATTTTTACAGATATAAAAAAGTTTTGAAGTGCTTACATTTTTCACAAAAAGCATTAAACCTAGAAATCCGCTCTCTACTCATTAATCATTTTGCGCAACCAACGACAAATGCTCAAAATTCCACCACAGGGAAGCTATTTTTACGTCCCGGCAACATTTCACCAATTTCTAAATTCGCACTGACATTGAGCGGTCACTTTTACGGCCCCCATAAAGGATAATTACGTGATTGGATCCTGATTTTATAGCCGTGGGGTTTTTATGTGGGCCGTAAAAATTAAGTGCGAGCTACAGGTGCAGACTAGTGGAACTTAAACAATCAAGAGAATAGTGTTTTCCGAGGCGCGATTTATGAGTCGTTTTGAGGTACGGGTTTTATGCGAGAGTGCAGTTGCAAGGCTGACGTCAGACATGCAAAAGCGCAGTGAGTGGAACGGGCGTCGAAGGAAAGTGGTGCTAAAATAGAGACGAAGGAAATGGCGTAGGATGGAAATTTCTTTTCACGTATTCATGTACAAACAACAATTTAAAACATAATTCGCACTATCACCTCCAGACCTTAAATCCACAACAATAAACAATTCTAATCCACTTCGCTCGAATCCAAACAAACCACAACAACACCACATTTGAAATTCAAAACGCATCCTTCGAACTAAACAATGCCTCGGTGTCACTTCCGCTCGCTCTGTTTTCAATAATCCGTAATTTATTTTCTCCCGGGGTTGCGAACTAATGCTCAGACGTCTCTGGCTTGGCGTTGCATCTCGACGACGTCACAACTGCATCGATAATACTTCCAGCTAGTTCTCGCCTCAAATATGCACGCTTTGATCCTGCTCCTGATAATCTCGTTGCGTGTGAGCTTAACAGTCGCCTGCCACTCGTTCAAGGACACGAATATCACAGTGGTCTCCCAGGTCGGAGAGAAGTACCACACTGTGGTGAGTGGATGTCTGGAAAGGAAGATGTTCGAGGCGACGATCGCGGAGATTTACGTGGAGAAGCAGGTGGTACCGAGGCTGGAAAGGGACGCAGTGAGGCATCTGTGGAACCTTGTGGTGTTTGGGGTTAGTGAGTGCGGGGTGGGGGTTGTGGAGGCGGGTTTGTTCAGGAACGTGCCACGGCTGCGAGAGGTACGGATCGTACGGAATGAGCTAAAAGAGGTACTGTTACATTGAAAGTAGTATCATTCTTCACCCTCACGAACCTCTTTGAGTGCGTTTTTTGTTGGCCTAAAAGATTTCAGGTGGTACTGCAGTTTTTTTCTCTCATCTGATATTATCTGTTATCACAACTCCAAGAAATATTCATTTACTTGAATGGAACTACTGTGTTCAGGCTCTTCTTCTAAAGGAGAATATTCCAGTTCTTATTAAATGGTTTTTGTTTTTTCTTCGAAGTCTTCTCGAAAATCACTTACAATTTTAGAACTTTCCGGAAAATCCTGCTTCGACTTTCACAAAATTTCACAAAGTATTCATTTGTTCAAATTTTACAATTAAGCTTCGGCCCTCGGCTTACGACGAATAAAAAAAAATCATCAGAATTGAGACAGGGCGGGTGGGCGGGGTTATATTTTGTTTTTTGTTTTCTTAATATACATAGCCATATTTTCAAGAAACTTAGAATATAGTTAAAATGGTACATTTTTGCAAGGAAATATGGATTTTGCAATTATGGGGTGAAGCCCAATTGAAAAATCGATATTTCAAACATGTTTTAAGTTTCATGTCGTGAAAAGAAGTCCACACATCTTAAAGTAAAAACGCAAAATGTAAGCCCACCCACCCGCCCAATCGCAATTGTGATGATTTTTTTTATTCGCCGTGAACCAAGGGGTGGAGCTTAACTGCAAAATACTTATTTCTTTACAAGAAATTAGAAACATGTTTTTAAATATCGTGTTGTTCGAAGAATACTAGGTTAATAAAAAAAAGGCAAAATATAAACCCCGCCCACCCACACGATCTCAATTCTGATGATTTTTTTAATTGTTAAAAACTTTAAACACGTTTAAAATGGTAAATTTTTGTAATGAAATATGGATTTTGCAATTAGGCTCCGCCCCTAGGTCTGTTAACGAATGAAAACTTCATTACTATTTAGATCAGGGCAGATATGGGTGGGACTTAATTTTTGGCTTTAATTTTTTCATAGTATACTCTATATAGTGTTTTTTGAATAACACGATACTTAAAAACATGACTTACATGGTTAGTTCTTATATAGGTAAATTTCGCTCCTTTGGCTCTGCACGATTAAAAAAAAATCATCACAATTGGATCGGGTGGGTGGGCGGGGCTTATATTACGCTTGTTTTCTTAATATACGTTGTCGTCTTCTCACAACAAGGAACTTAAAACATGTTTAATATGGTAAATTCTTCTAAACAAATATGGATTTTGCAATTAATCTACGCCCGTCGATCTAACAACGAATGAAAAATTATCTATTTCACAGTGAACTACAGGCTCAACGTACTATTCTTTTAAAGGAGAATATTTTAGAACATTCTTGATTCTTCGTCCGCTGGTTTTCAGTTTTTATTAACTGGTTTTTGCTTTTTCTTTGAAATTTTCTCGAAAATCGCTTTCAGTTTTAGAACTTTCCTGAAAATCCTGTTTCGACTATCACAAAATTTCACAATGTATTCATTTCTTCAAATTTTACAATTAAGCTTCGCCCCTCGGCTTACGACGAATAAAAAAAAATCATCAGAATTGAGACAGGGCGGGTGGGCGGGGTTATATTTTGCTTTTTGTTTTCTTAATATACATAGCCATCTTTTCAGGAAACTTAGAATATAGTTAAAATGGTACATTTTTGCAAGGAAATATGGATTTTGCAATTATGGGGTGAAGCCTAATTGAAAAATCGATATTTCCTTATACAAATTTTCCATTTCAAACATGTTTTAAGTTTCATGTCGTGAAAAAAGTCCACACATCTTAAAGTAAAAACGCAAAATGTAAGCCCACCCACCCGCCCAATCGCAATTGTGACGATTTTTTTTATTCGCCGTGAACCAAGGGGGTGGAGCTTAACTGCAAAATACTTATTTCTTTACAAGAAATTAAAAACATGTTTTTAAATATCGTGTTGTTCGAAGAATACTAGGTTAATAAAAAAAAAGGCAAAATATAAACCCCGCCCACCAACCCGATCTCAATTCTGATGATTTTTTTAATTGTTAAAAACTTTAAACACGTTTAAAATGGTAAATTTTTGTAATGAAATATGGATTTTGCAATTAGGCTCCGCCCCTAGGTCTGTTAACGAAAGAAAACTTCATTACTATTTAGATCAGGGCAGTTATGGGTGGGACTTAATTTTTGGCTTTAATTTTTTCATAGTATACTCTATATAGTATTTTTTGAATAACACGATACTTAAAAACATGACTTACATGGTTAGTTCTTATAGAGGTAAATTTCGCTCCTTTGGCTCTGCACGATTAAAAAAAAATCATCACAATTGAGATCGGGTGGGTGGGCGGGGCATATATTATGCTTGGTTTCTTAATATACGTTGTCGTCTTCTCACAACAAGAAACTTAAAACATGTTTAATATGGTAAGTTCTTCTAAACAAATATGGATTTTGGAATTAAGCTATGCCCCTCGATCTAACAACGAATGAAAAATTCTCTACTTCACAGTGAACTACAGGCTCAACGTACTATTCTTTTAAAGGAGAATATTTTAGAACATTCTTGATTCTTCGTCCGCTGGTTTTCAGTTTTTATTAACTGGTTTTTGCTTTTTCTTTGAAATTTTCTCGAAAATCACTTTCAGTTTTAGAACTTTCCTGAAAATCCTGTTTCGACTATCACAAAATTTCACAATGTATTCATTTCTTCAAATTTTACAATTAAGCTTCGCCCCTCGGCTTACGACGAATAAAAAAAATCATCAGAATTGGGACAGGGTGGGTGGGCGGGGCTTATATTTGCCTTTTTTTTTCTTAATATATATAGCCATCTTTTCAAGAAACTTAGAATATAGTTAAAATGGTACATTTTTGCAAGAAAATATGGATTTTACAATTTTGGGGCGGAGACTAATTGCAAATCGATATTTCCTTATACAAATTTTACATTTTAAGCACGTTTTAAATTTCATGTTTTGAAACTCAGTCTACACATATTAAAATAAAACGGCAAAATATAAGCCCGCCCACCCGCCCTATCTCGATTGTGATGATTTTTTTTATTAGCCGTAAACTAAGGGGGCAGAACTTAACTGCAAAATACTTATTTCTTTACAAGCAATTAAAAACATGTTTTTAAATATCGTGTTGTTCAAAGAAAACAATATTTATTAAGAAAAAAAAAAGGCAAAATATAAACCCCGCCCCCCCACTCGATCTCAATTCTGATGATTTTTTTATTCTTAAAACCTAAAACATGTCGAAAATGGTACATTTTCACAACAAGGAACTTAAAACATGTTTAAAATGGTAAATTCTTCTAAACAAATATGGATCTTGCAATTAAGCCCCGCCCATCGTCCGCTGGTTTTCAGTTTTATTAACTGTTTTTTTTTTTTTAAATTTTCTCGAAAATCACTTCCAGTTTTAGAACTTTCCTGAAAATCCTGTTTTGACTATCACAAAATTTCACAATGTATTCATTTCTTCAAATTTTACAATTAAGCTTCGCCCCTCGGCTTGCGACGAATTAAAAAAAATCATCAGAATTGAGATAGGGCGGGTGGGCGGGGCTTATATTTTGACTTTTTTTCTTAATACACATAGTCTTTTTACAGCAAGAAACTTAAAACATGGTTAAAATGGTACATTTTTGCAAGAAAATATGAATTTTGCAATTATGGGGTGGAGCCAAATTGCAAAATCGATATTTCCTTAAACAAATTTTACATTTTAAGCACGTTCTAAGTTTCATGTTCTAAGAAGAAGATTACAAATATTTAAAAAAAGCAAACTGTAAGCCCGCCCACCCGCCCTATCTCAATTGTGATGATTTTTTTTATTCGCCGTGAACCAAGAGGGCGGAGCTTAAATGTAAAACACTTGTTTCTTTACAATAAATTAAAAGCATGTTTTTGAGTATCGCGTTCTTCAAGGAATACCATGTATATTAAGAAAAAAGCCAAAATATAAACCCCCCCACCACTCGATCTGAATTCTGATGATTTTTTTATTGTTAAAAACTTTAAACACGTTTAAAATGGTAAATTTTTATAAGGAAATATGGATTTTGCAATTAAGCCCCGCCCCTAGATCTAACAACGAATGAAAAATTCTATATTTTCGGTGAACTACAGGCCCAACGTAATTTTCTTATGAAGGAGAATTTTCTAGAACATTCTTGATTCTTCGTCTGCTGGTTTTCAGTTCTTATTAACTGATTTTTGTTTTTTCTTCGAAATCTTCTCGAAGAACACTTCCACTTTTAGAACTTTCCGGAAAATCCTGTCTCGACCTTTCGCTATCAAAATTTCAGAGAGAACTCATTTCTTCAAATAAAATATTCTAAAACATATGTTCAAATTAACAATGATTCGAACTTTTTTCCGTCAGTCTTTACTATTAAAATCTTCTAAAAATTCAGAAGAACTCTTGTGCGAGTCCTTTATTTCACAATGAACTACAGGCTCAATATCACATTCTTCTGAGTGAGAATATTCTAGAACTTCCTTGATCCTTTGTAAGCTGTCTTTCAATTTTTACTGACCGTTTCAATTTTTTTTTAATCTCCTTGATAATTGCAGGGGTTCCTAGAAAATCAGATTTAGAGCGTTCACAAGAAAAATCTCCCTTTTCTTCTTTTCAAATGGAACGTTCTAGAAGCCCGCCCACCCACCCTATCTCAATTGTGATGTTTTTTTTTATTTGCCGTGAACCAAGGGGGCGGAGCTTAACTGTAAAATACTTGTTTCTTTAGAAGAAATTAAAAGCATGTTTTCGCGTATAAAGTGTTCTAAAAATCCAAAAGAACTCTTGTACCAGGCCTCTATTTCACAGAAAACTATAGGCTCAACGTAATTTTCTTCTAAAGGAGAATATTCTAGAACATTCTTGATTCTTCGTCCACTGGTTTTTGGTTCTTATTAACTGGTTTTTGTTTTTTTCTTTGAAATCTTCTCGAAAATCACTTTCAGTTTTAGAACTTTCTGGAAAACCCTATTTCGAGCTTCGACTTACAAAATTTCACAGAATATTCATTTCTTCAAATAAAATATTCTAAAATCTAGAACATAGGTTCAGATTAATGATGATTCAGAATTTTTCCGTCCGTCTTCTTTTAAAACCTTCTAAAAATCCATAAAAACCCTATTCGCGTCCTTTATTTCATAGTGAACCACAAGCTTAATGTCACAATCTTCTCAGTGAGAATATTCTACAACTTCCTTGGTTCTTTGTAAGTTGTCTTTAAATTTTTATTTACTGTTTCAATTTTGTTTTGAAATGTCCTCGGTAGTTGCAGGACTTCCTAGAAAATCAGATTTGGCCCTTTTACAACCAAAATTTCCCTTTTCTTCTTTTCAAATGGAATCTTCTAGGAGGTAAATTCAGATTAACAATAACTCAGGTTTTCTTCTGAACCGTTTTCGCCTATAAAGTATTCTAAAAATTCCACAAGAACTATTGTTCAAGGCCTCTATTTCACGCTGAACTACAGGTTCAAAACAATATTCTTTTCATTGAGAAGATTCTAGTACCTACTTGATTCTTTGTCCGCTGGTTTTTGGTTCTCATTAACTGGTTTTTGTTTTTTCTTTGAAATCTTCTCGAAAATCACTTTCAGTTTTAGAACTTTTCGGAAAATCCTCTTTCAACATTTCAGTATCAAAATTTAATAGAATTTTCATTTCTTCAAATAAAATATTCTAGACCATAATTTCAAACTAATAACGATTCGGACTTTTTTTCGTCTGTCTTTACTTCTGAAATCTTCTAAAATTCCATAACAACTCTTGTTTCACTCCTTTATTTCATAATGAACTACAGGCTCGATATCACATTCTTCTCAGTGAAAATATTTTAGAATTTCCTTGATTCTCTGCAGATGTGGACCTTTCATAATCAAAATTCCCCCTGGTTTTTTCTTTCTTATTAACTGGTTTGACTTTCTAATGTTCTAGAACTTCCTTGAAAATCTTGTTTCGACCTGTCACCATCTAAATCTCACAGAATTTTCATTTGTTCTAATAAAATATTCTAGAATATAGGTAGAGGTTTCACACTTTTTCTGATTGATAACCTCTTCAACACTAACGAATACACCAGAAGAACATTCATTTACAACAAATATTTCGTGTAATTTGCAATTCCAGTCGCAGCCTTGGGGTCTTTCTCATTTTTTAATATAATTGTTCTAGAACTTCATTGAAAAGCGCTCATTTTAATTTTTATACGTTTGTGACCACAATTTACCTTAAAACAAATAAACACCAGGTACCCAAAGGCGTCTTCTCCACCCTCGACCAACTCGAAATCGTCGACCTAACCCACAACGAAATCACAAAAATCGAACCTGAAGCCTTCGGCAACTCGACCACCCTCAAACAAGTCACCGTCGCCTACAACCACCTCCACCTCTGGTCCGCCGACTGGTTCCACAACAGCACCAACCTGCAAACCATCGACTTCCAACACAACAAAATCCAAGTCCTGCCGCGCCGCGCCTTCCACGACTTGCCACACCTCACCACCATCTCCTTCGACTACAACGAACTGGAGCTCATCCACCCCGAAGCTTTCGCCGCCATCGCCCGCCTCAAGTACCTCGGTTTACGCTACAACAGACTCAAGGCCCTCAACCCGAGGAGCTTCTCGAGAGGCCTGATCATCGACAGGATGGCGATCGATGCCAACTACCTTAATTTTCTCAAGACGGGGTTACTGGCCAGCTTGGAGGTGAAGGAGATGATCCTGAACGGGAATCCGTGGAAGTGTCCCTGTCTGGACGAGATTCACCAGTGGCTGTTCCAGAACAATGGCACAGTGACAACGCCGGATTTTTGCAAAGGGCGCGATATTCCGGTGTGTTGTTCGCCGTCTACGTATTCGCATACGTGCAGAGAGACGATCGATGACGAGCTTACGGGGTATTATCTCGGGAAATTGAAGTTGATGAGTCCGCCGGTGAACGAGCATTGTGCGAGGCTGGACAGGGTGATGTGGCAGGGGAGATAAGGGGTTTTGTGTGGGGTTAATTTTTAGCAATAAATACATTGATTTTTTTTTTAATAATATAAAGTATGACAACAAGTTTTCTTAAATTAGTCAGTCTTTTAGTTAGTCCAATCTTGCGCAATACTTCTCCAAAGGAGGGTCAATTTTCCGCAGTGCCTCCAAGTAAATCCTGACTACATCCTCCTCCACTATCTCCCGACAAGTTCTGGAGAAGGAATCAGGGAAGACGCATACGGGTACATCATCTCCCAGACACTTGTTCGACTTTGTTACAGTGGCATTCGTATCGTGCAACCAAAACAGGATTTGGGCCAAGCATGAGCACTTCCATGGGTTTCCGTCAATACCCATCTCCCTCACGGTCACAAGTACCATGATCTTCTTTGGTATGAAAGTTAGATAATTGGCACTGAGTGATAGTACCCTTATGTCAATATCGTTGGGGAAGACTCTTGAATGAATGTGTTTTAGTCGGTTGTACCGTAATCCTAGGTGATCCAAGTTCGTCATATCCTTAAAAGCCTCAGACTCTATCACCTCCAATTCGTTGTAATCAAAGTAGATCTCTCTTAGTTGAGAAAAATCACGGAACGACCGCCTCGGTAAGATTTGAACTCTCCCAGATTCTCCCAGTTTCTTAGAAGTTCCCCCAGATTCTCCTAGATTCCTTCACCTCCCTTCAGATTCTTTCCGAATCTAAGATTTCTCTCCGGATTTCCCAGTTTCTCTTAGATTCCCTCAAACCCATTCAGAATCTTTCAGATTATTTCAGATTCCTTCAAATTCCCTCAGATTCTTTCAGAATCTCTCAAATTTTTGTCGAAATTCTCGAGATTTTTCCGAATCTCCCAATTCTTGCAAATTCTCTCAGATTCCGTCAGATCCCCCCCCCACCCCCCATTCTTTCAGATTCTCTCAGATTCCCCCAAATTCTTCCCCAATCTTTCAAATTCTCTCAGATCCTCTTAGATTCCCTTCAGATTTTTTCAGATTCTTTCCGAATCTCTCAAGTTCTCTCAGATTCTCTCTCATTTTCTTAGATTCTCTTCAATTTCATTTAGACTCTCCCAGTTGCTTAGAGGTTCCCTCAGATTGTCCCAGATTTCTTCACATTCTTTCAGTTTCTTCCCGAATCTCTCAGATTTCTATAAATTCCTTCAGATGCTTTCTGAATCTCTCAGATTTTTTACTAATCTTTCAGTTTCTCCACATTTTCTCCGATTCTCGTGGATTCTTCCATTTTCCCTTAGATTCTGTTAGATTCTCTCAGATTCTCTAAGATTCTTACAGGTTCTATTAGATTTTCGCAGATTCTCTCAGATCCTCTCAGATTCTTCCAGATTTTCTTAGTTTCTCAGACGTCCCTTTAGATTTTCTCAGATTCCTTCAAATTGTTTCAAATTCCTTCAGATTCTTTCAGAATCTCTCAGAGTCTCTTGGATTCTATCGGATTTCTTTCGATTCTCTCAGATCCTCAAATGTTCTCTCAGATTCCTCCAGATTCTTTCTGAATATCTCAGATTTTTTTCCCAATTTCCCAGTCTCTCTCAGATTCCCTCATATTCCGGCAGATTCATTCAGATCATTTCAGATTCTCTCAGATTCCTTAAAATTCTTTCAGATTCTTTCCGAATCTCTCAAGTTGTCTCAGATTCTCTCACATTCTGTTGGATTCTCCCAGTTTTCCTTTGGTTTTCACAGATTCTCTCAGACCCTCTCAAATCCTTCCAGATTCTCTCAGTTTCTCAGAGGCTTCTCCAAATTTGCTCAGATTCCTTCAAATTCTTTCAAATTCCTGCAGATCCTTTCAGAGTCTCTCCGATTCTCTTGGATTCTATCCGATTCCCTCAGATTATCTCAAAATCTCAAAGGTTCCCTGAAATTCCTCCACATTCTTTCCGAATATTTCAGATTTCTTTCCAATTCCCCATTTTCTCTCAAATTCCTTCAGATGCCGGCATGTTCTTTCATATTATTTCAGATTCTTTCAGATTCTCTCTGATTCCCTCAGATTCTTTCCGAATTTCTTCTCTTAGATTGTCTCACATTCTCTTGGATTCTCCCAGATTCTCTCCGAATCTCTCAAATTTTTGGCGAGACTCTGCTAAATTCCTACAGATCCCTTAAGATTCTTTCCGAATTTTCTCAGATTCTTTTACATTCTTCCAGATTATCTCAGATTCCTTTAGATTATTTTTTAAACTCCAGTTTCTCCCAGATTCTTTCAAATTCTCGCAAATTTGCACAGGTTCTCTCAGATTCTCTCCGATTCTTTAAAATTCCCTCAGATTCTTACCGAATCTCTCAAATTTTTGGGAAACTCTCCTAAATTCCTACAGATCCCTTAAGATTTTTTCCGAATCTCACAAATTTTTTCCTAATCTTGCAGTTTCTCTGAATTTTTTTTCAGATTCTGTTGGATTCTTTCATATTACATTAGATTCTCTCAGATTCTCTAAAATTCTCACAGGTTCCCTCAGATTTTCTACGATTCTTTCAAATCCTTTCAGATTTTCGCAGGTTTCTTCGAAATCCCTCAGATTCTTTCCAAATATCTCAGATTCTCTAACACTCTTTCTTAAATTTTGTCAGATTCCCTTAAAATTTCTAAAATAATCTTAGATTCTCTTTGGTTCTCTCAGATTCCTTCAGATTCCCTCAGATTATTTCCACATCTCCTGCTTGTCCCAGATTCCCTCAAATTCTCTCAGATTCTTTCAGATTTCCTCAGATTCCCTCAAATTTTTCTAATCCTTTTCAGGTTCTCTCAAATTTCTTCAGATTTTTTTCAGATTCTTTCCGGGTCTTTGAGATTCTCTCAGATTGCTTAAAATTTTTTCCGAATCTCTAAGATTTTTCCGAATCTCCCAGTTTTTCTCAGATTCTCTTGAATTCTCTCAGATGCCCTTTTCTCGGATTACCTCAGAATCACTTAAATTCTCTCAGATTCTCACAGGTTTCCTCATATTCTATCAGATTCCTTCAGACTCCCTCAGATTCTTTCCAAATTTCTCATATTCTCTCAGATTCCTTCAGTTCGCCCAGATTCTTTCCGAATCTCTCAGATTCTCTAGGGTTTTGTCAGATTCTCTTAAATTCTCTGAGATTATCTCAGATTCTTTAAGATTGTCTTAAATTCTCTCAGGTTCCCTCACATTTTCTCAGATTCTTTCACATTCTTCCAGATTATCTCAGATTCCTTTAGATACCCTCAGATTATTTTTTAAATTCCCAGTTTCTCCAAGATTCTCTCAGATTCCTTCAGTTCCCTGAAATTCTATTGGATTATCTCATATTCATTGAAATTATCGTAAATTCTCTCAGATTCCCGTAGGTTCTGTCACACTTTGTCAGATTCTTTCAGATTCTCTCAGATTCCTTAAGATTTTTTCGGAATCTCTTGGATTTGTCCGAATCTCCCAGTTTTTCTTAGATTCTCTTGAATTCTCTCAGATGCCCTTTTCTCAGATTACCTTAGAATCACTTAAATTCTCTCTGATTCTCACAGGATTCCTCATTTTCTATCAGATTCCTTCAGACCCCTCAGATTCTTTCCAAATTTCTCATATTCTCTCAGATTCCTTCAGTTCGCTCAGATTCTTTCCGAATTTCTCAGATTCTCTAGGGTTTTGTCAGATTCTCTTAAATTCTCTGAGATTATCTCAGATTCTTTAAGATTGTCTTAAATTCTCCCAGGTGCCCTCACATTTCCTCAGATTCTTTCACATTCCTGCAGATTATCTCAGATTCCTTTAGATTCCCTCAGATTACTTTTTAAATTCCCAGTTTCTCCAAGATTCTCTCAAATTCTCTCAAATTCGCACAGGTTCTCTCAGATTCTCTCGGATTCCCTCAGATTCTTTCTAAATCTCTCAGATTCTCTCAGATTTCTTCAGTTCCCTGAAATTCTGTTGGATTGTCTCATATTCATTGAAATTATCGTAAATTCTCTCAGATTCGCGTAGGTTCTCTCACGCTTTCTCAGATTCTTTCAGATTCTCTCAGATTCCTTAAGATTTTTCCCGAATCTCTTAGATTTTTCCGAATCTCCCAGTTTTTCTCAGATTCTCTTGAATTCTCTCAGATGCCCTTTTCTCAGATTACCTTAGAATCACTTAAATTCTCTCAGATTCTCACAGGATTCCTCATATTCTATCAGATTCTTTCCAAATTTCTCATATTCTCTCAGATTCCTTCAGTTCGCTCAGATTCTTTCCGAATTTCTCAGATTCTCTAGGGTTTTGTCAGATTCTCTTAAATTCTCTGAGATTATCTCAGATTCTTTAAGATTGTCTTAAATTCTCTCAGGTTCCCTCACATTTTCTCAGGTTCTTTCACATTCTTCCAGATTATCTCAGGTTCCTTTAGATTCCCTCAGATTAATTTTTAAATTCCCAGTTTCTCCAAGATTCTCTCAAATTCTCTCAAATTCGCACAGGTTCTCTCAGATTCTCTCAGATTTTCTCAGGTTCCTTCAGTTCCCTGAAATTCTGTTGGATTATCTTATATTCATTGAAATTATGGTAAATTCTCTCAAATTCCCGTAGGTTCTGTCACACTTTCTCAAATTCTTTCAGATCCTTTCAGATTCTCTCAGATTCCTTCAGATTACCTCAGATTATTTCTGAAACTCCAAGCTTCTTGCAGATTTTCTCAAATTCTCTAAATGCCAACTACCTTAATTTTCTCAAGACGGGGTTACTGGCCAGCTTGGAGGTGAAGGAGATGATCCTGAACGGGAATCCGTGGAAGTGTCCCTGTCTGGACGAGATTCACCAGTGTCTGTTCCAGATTTTTCCGGATTTTTGCAAAGGGCGCGATATTCCGGTGTGTTGTTCGCCGTCTACGTATTCGCATACGTGCAGAGAGATGATAGATGACGAGCTTACAGGGTATTATTTCGGGAAATTGAAGTTGATGAGTCCGCCGGTGAACGAGCATTGTGCGAGGCTGGACAGGGTGATGTGGCAGGGGAGATAAGGGGTTTTGTGTGGGGTTAATTTTTAGCAATAAATACACTGGTTTATTTTTTAATAATATAAAGTATGACAACAAGTTTTCTTAAATTAGTCAGTCTTTTACTTAGTCCAATCTTGCGCAATACTTCTCCAAAGGAGGGTCAATTTTCCTCAGTGCCTGCAAGTAAATCCTGACTACGTCCTCCTCCACTACCTCCCGACAAGTCCTGGAGAAGGAATCAGGGAAGACGCATACGGGTACATCATCTCCCAGACACTTGTTCGACTTTGTTACAGTGGCATTCGTGTCATGCAACCAAAACAGGATTTGGTCTAAGCATGAGCACTTCCATGGGTTTCCGTCAATACCCATCTCCCTCACGGTCACAAGTACCATGATCTTCTTTGGTATGAAAGTTAGATAATTGGCACTGAGTGATAGTACCCTTATGTCAATATCATTGGGGAAGACTCTTGAATGAATGTGTTTTAGTCGGTTGTACCGTAATCCTAGGTGATCCAAGTTCGTCATCTCCTTAAAAGCCTCAGACTCTATCACCTCCAATTCGTTGTAATCAAAGCAGATCTCTCTTAGTTGAGAAAAATCACGGAACGACCGCCTCGGTAAGATTTGAACTCTCCCAGATTCTCCCAGTTTCTTATTAGAAGTTCCCAAAGATTCTCCTAGATTCCTTCACCTCCCTTCAGATTCTTTCCGAATCTAAGATTTCTCTCCGGATTTCCCAGTTTCTCTTAGATTCCCTCAAACCCATTCAGAATCTTTCAAATTCCTCCAGATTCCCTCAGATTCCTTCAAATTCCCTCAGATTCTTTCAGAATCTCTCAAATTTTTGTCGAAATTCGCGAGATTTTTCCGAATCTCCCAATTCTTGCAAATTCTCTCAGATTCCGTCAGATTCCCCCCCCCCCATTCTTTCAGATTCTCTCAGATTCCCTCCGATTCTTCCCCAATCTTTCAAATTCTCTCAGATCCTCTTAGATTCCCTTCAGATTTTTTCAGATTCTTTCCGGATCTGTCAAGTTCTAACAGATTCTCTCACATTTTCTTAGATTCTCTTCAATTTCATTTAGATTCTCCCAGTTGCTTAGAGGTTCCCTCAGATCGTCCCAGATTTCTTCACATTCTTTCAGTTTCTTCCCGAATCTCTCAGATTTTTTCCTAATCTCCCAGGTTCTCTCACATTTTCTCCAATTCTCTGGGATTCTTCCATTTTCCTTTAGATTCGGTTAGATTCTCTCAGATTCTCTAAGATTCTTACAGGTTCTATTAGATTTTCGCAGATTCTCTCAGATCCTCTCAGATTCTTCCAGATTTTCTTAGTTTCTCAGACGTCCCTTTAGATTTTCTCAGATTCCTTCAAATTGTTTAAATTCCTACAGATTCTTCAGAATCTCTCAGAGTCTTTTGGATTCTATTTGATTTCTTTCGATTCTCTCAGATCCTCAAATGTTCTCTCAGATTCCTTCAGATTCTTTCTGAATATCTCAGATTTTTTTCCCAATTTCCCAGTCTCTCTCAGATTCCCTCATATTCCGGCAGATTCATTCAGATCATTTCAGATTCTCTCAGATTCCTTAAAATTGTTTCAGATTCTTTCCGAATCTCTCAACTTGTCTCAGATTCTCTCAGATTCTGTTGGATTCTCCCAGTTTTCCTTTGGTTTTCACATATTTTCTCAGACCCTCTCAAATCCTTCCAGATTCTCTCAGTTTCTCAGAGGCTTCTCCAAATTTGCTCAGATTCCTTCAAATTCTTTCAAATTCCTGCAGATCCTTTCAGAGTCTCTCCGATTCCCTCAGATTATCTCAAAATCTCAAAGGTTCCCTGAAATTCCTCCACATTCTTTCCGAATATTTCAAATTTCTTTCCAATTCCCCATTTTCTCTC
Organism: Zophobas atratus; assembly: GCA_022388445.1. Lineage (NCBI taxonomy): Eukaryota > Metazoa > Arthropoda > Insecta > Coleoptera > Tenebrionidae > Zophobas > Zophobas atratus. Next base: position 8,408,991 of record CM039447.1, on the reverse strand, counting down.
AAATTCCTTCAGATGCCGGCATGTTCTTTCAGATTATTTCAGATCCTTTCAGATTCTCTCAGATTCCCTCAGATTCTTTCCGAATTTCTTCTCTTAGATTGTCTCACATTCTCTTGGATTCTCCAAGATTCTCTCCGAATCTCTCAAATTTTTGGCGAGACTGCTAAATTCCTACAGATCCCTTAAGATTCTTTCCGAATTTTCTCAGATTCTTTTACATTCTTCCAGATTATCTCAGATTCCTTTAGATTATTTTTTAAATTACCAGTTTCTCCCAGATTCTCTCAAATTCTCGCAAATTCGCACATGTTCTCTCCGATTCTCTCGGATTCTTTAAAATTCCCTCAGATTCTTTCCGAATCTCTCAAATTTTTGGGGAAACTCTCCTAAATTCCTACACATCCCTTAAGATTTTTTCCGAATCTCACAAATTTTTTCCTAATCTTGCAGTTTCTCTGAATTTTTTTTCAGATTCTGTTGGATTCTTTCATATTACATTAGATTCTCTCAGATTCTCTAAAATTCTCACAGGTTCCCTCAGATTTTCTGCGATTCTTTCAAATCCTTTCAGATTTTCGCAGGTTTCTTCGAAATCCCTCAGATTCTTTCCAAATATCTCAGATTCTCTAACATTCTTTCTTAAATTTTGTCAGATTCCCTTAAAATTTCTAAAATAATTTTAGATTCTCTTTGGTTCTCTCAGATTCCTTCAGATTCCCTCAGATTATTTCCACATCTCCTGCTTGTCCCAAATTCCCTCAAATTCTCTCAGATTCTTTCAGATTTCCTCAGATTCTCTCAAATTTTTCTAATCCTTTTCAGGTTCTCTCAAATTTCTTCAAATTTTTTTCAGATTCTTTCAATCTTTCAGATTCTCTCAGATTGCTTAAGATTTTTTCCGAATCTCTCAGATTTTTCCGAATCTCCCAGTTTTTCTGAGATTCTCTTGATTTCTCTCAGATGCCCTTTTCCCAGATTACCTTAGAATCACTTAAATTCTCTCAGATTCTCACAGGATTCCTCATATTCTATCAGATTCCTTCAGACTCCCTCAAATTCTTTCCAAATTTCTCATATTCTCTCAGATTCCGTCAGTTCGCCCAGATTCTTTCCGAATCTCTCAGATTCTCTAGGGTTTTGTCAGATTCTCTTAAATTCTCTGAGATTATCTCAGATTCTTTAAGATTGTCTTAAATTCTCTCAGGTTCCCTCACATTTTCTCAGATTCTTTCACATTCTTCCAGATTATCTCAGATTCCTTTAGATACCCTCAGATTACTTTTTAAATTCCCAGTTTCTCCAAGATTCTCTCAAATTCTCTCAAATTCGCACAGGTTCTCTCAAATTCTCTCAGATTCCTTCAGATTCTTTCTAAATCTCTCAAATTCTCTCAGATTCCTTCAGTTCCCTGAAATTCTGTTGGATTATCTCATATTCATTGAAATTATCGTAAATTCTCTCAGATTCCCGTAGAGTTCTCTCACACTTACTCAGATTCTTTCAGATTCTCTCAGATTCCTTAAGATTTTTTCCGAATCTCTTAGATTTTTCCGAATCTCCCAGTTTTTCTCAGATTCTCTTGAATTCTCTCAGATGCCCTTTTCTCGGATTACCTCAGAATCACTTAAACTCTTTCAGATTCTCACAGGTTTCCTCATATTCTATCAGATTCCTTCAGACTCCCTCAGATTCTTTCCAAATTTCTCGTATTCTCTCAGATTCCTTCAGTTCGCCCAGATTCTTTCCGAATCTCTCAGATTCTCTAGGGTTTTGTCAGATTCTCTTAAATTCTCTGAGATTATTTCAGATTCTTTAAGATTGTCTTAAATTCTCTCAGGTTCCCTCACATTTTCTCAGATTCTTTCATATTCTTCCAGATTATCTCAGATTCCTTTAGATACCCTCAGATTACGTTTTAAATTCCCAGTTTATCCAAGATTCTCTCAAATTCTCTGAAATTCGCACAGGTTCTCTCAGATTCCCTCAGATTCTTTCCAAATCTCTTAGATTCTCTCCGATTCCTTCAGTTCCCTGAAATTCTGTTGGATTATCTCATATTCATTGAAATTATCGTAAATTCCCGTAGGTTCTGTCACACTTTCTCAGATTCTTTCAGATCCTTTCAGATTGTCTCAGATTCCTTCAGATTACCTCAGATTATTTCTGAAACTAATAATAATAATAATAATAATAATAGTAATAAGTTTATTAGTGCATAAGAACTACAACGGTTTTTGCATAAGTCAAGATACAAAATTAAAATTAAATACATTTAAATAGAAAAGTACAGCACATCATTTAGAAACTCTTCAAAGGTGTAGAAAGCCTTTGAGAGCAAATACTGTTTCAAAGTAATTTTGAATTTACGCATGGACAGAGTTTGCACGTCATGGGACAACTTGTTAAAAAACTTTATGCCATAATATTCGGTACCATTTTGAGACTTGTGAAGTCTCAGTTTTCTCAAGCGTAGTTTAGACTTGTACCGAGTATCATGGTTGTGGACATCACGATGACACAAGTAGTCACTTAAATTTTTTTTTATAAAAATAAGGCAATGAAATATATATCGTGAGGTTAGAGTAAGAATTTTAAGTTTTATAAATTTGTCTTTGCAATCTTCTCTGTACCCAAGTCCCGCAATAATCCTAACTGCCTTACGTTGGAGATTAAAAAATCTATGCCGTATTGGAGAATGACCCCAAACTATTAGCCCGTAAGTAAAATGACTCTGACAGAGAGCAAAGTAGGCATTTTTTAAGAAATCGGTAGGCACTTTGGTGCTGAGGTTTCTCAGTAGAAATATATTTTTACAAATAGTTTTGGCGGTCATTTCCTCATGCCAGTTCCATTGAAGATGGTTATCAATATAGAGCCCTAGAAATTTAGCAGTTGTGTCAAAATCATCGTGGAAATCATGTTCTTTCAATGAGAATAACATTTCAACCGTTTTGGCTTTATTTAGAAGCAATCTATTAGCTGCAAACCAAGCTTCTGCTCTTGACTGTGTCTCTTTATGTCTGTGAATTACGTTATTGACGTTAGTACCAGTGCTCACTATAGTCGTATCATCGGCAAATAATATACTATTCTCCTGTAAATATAAGGGAAAGTCATTTATAAAGATTAAAAACAGGAGTGGCCCAAGAACAGATCCTTGGGGCACTCCAATTTTTATAGGAAGGAGTCCGGAAATTGAATCACCTTCTTTAACTAACTGGTGGCGTCCGGAGAGGAAAGAAGAAAGTAGCTAGGCTACAGCTATGGGGACTGATATTTTATTTTATTTTTCAACAAGATGTCGTGGGAGACACAGTCAAAAGCTTTGGTCAGATCAAGAAGGCTGATGACTCCAAATTCATGTTTCTCAAAGCATTGCAATATTGTGTTTGTTAGAGATAGTGCAGCGTCAGTAGTGCTTCGTCCTTTGCGAAAACCAAACTGGGAGTCAGCAAACAGTTGATTATTTTCAAAAAAATTTCCTAACTGTGTGTATAAAGTTTCTCCAGTATTTTGGAAAATACTGGCAGGATGGAGATGGGCCTGTAGTTGTTCGGATCATTAACATTCCCTTTTTTGTGAATAGGAATAACAAAGGCAACTTTTAGACAGCCAGGAAAGACGGAAGCTTTGATACATAGATTGACAAGTTTAGTGAGCGGAGAGATGATGAGATCTCTAATAGTCTTAATAAGATTAACGTTTAGATTATCTACATCTTTGCAGTTCGAATTCTTTAAATCGTTTATTACGTCTCTGACCTGCACCATTGATGCTTCAGTGAATTCAAAAGCATTATTAGAGCACAAAGACATAAATTTGGAATTATCGGACATTAATTGTATAGGGTTTTTACAGTCTGTAGGGAGATCATTAATTAAGCATGGTGCAATATTCGTAAAGTAATCATTGAAATTATCACTAGATATATCACAGGCTTGCTTGCTATCACGATTGTTGGAGCCAAGATTATTGCGAGATTCGTTTATTACTGTCCACATAGCTTTACATTTGTTTTTAGCAGTATTAATGAATTTTTTGTTATAGTTAATTCGAGTTAACTTTATTTTCTCGCGATAAACTTTGCGGTAGCTTCTTGCAGATTTTCTCAAATTCTCTAGATGCCAACTACCTTAATTTTCTCAAGACGGGGTTACTGGCCAGCTTGGAGGTGAAGGAGATGATCCTGAACGGGAATCCGTGGAAGTGTCCCTGTCTGGACGAGATTCACCAGTGGTTGTTCCAGAACAATGGCACAGTGACAACGCCGGATTTTTGCAAAGGGCGCGATATTCCGGTGTGTTGCTCGCCGTCTACGTATTCGCATACGTGCAGAGAGACGATCGATGACGAGCTTACGGGGTATTATCTCGGGAAATTGAAGTTGATGAGTCCGCCGGTGAACGAGCATTGTGCGAAGCTGGACAGGGTGATGTGGCAGGGGAGATAAGGGGTTTTGTGTGGGGTTAATTTTTAGCAATAAATACATTGGTTTATTTTTTAATAATATAAAGTATGACAACAAGTTTTCTTAAATTAGTCAGTCATTTACTTAGTCCAATCTTGCGCAATACTTCTCCAAAGGAGGGTTAATTTTCCGCAGCGCCTCCACGTAAATCTTGACCACGTCCTCCTCCACTACCTCCCGACAAGTTCTGGAGAAGGAATCAGGGAAGACGCATACGGGTACATCATCTCCCAGACACTTGTTCGACTTGGTTACAGTGGCATTCGTGTCATGCAACCAAAAGAGGATTTGGTCCAAGCATGAGCACTTCCATGGGTTTCCGTCAATACCCATCTCCCTGACGGTCACAAGTACCATGATCTTCTTTGGTATGAAAGTTAGATAATTGGCGTTGAGTGATAGTACCCTTATGTCAATATCATTGGGGAAGACTCTTGAATGAATGTGTTTTAGTCGGTTGTACCGTAATCCTAGGTGATCCAAGTTCGTCACCTCCTTAAAAGCCTCAGACTCTATCACCTCCAATTCGTTGTAATCAAAGTAGATCTCTCTTAGTTGGGAAAAATCACGGAACGACCGCCTCGGTAAAATTTTGATTTTGTTGTAACTAAAATCCATGAGTACTAGATTCGTGGAATTGGTGAACCACCCCCTTTTCCAGTCCCGTAGGTTGTTGTGGTCGCAGTGAAGCCTCTCCAACGTCTCCACGTTCGCAAACCCTTCATTATCCACATGTCTGAGCTTATTGCGACTTAAAACCAAACTTTCTAATTTAGGTACTATCGAAAACACTCCCTTCGGTACTATTTCCAAATCGCTCCGTATTATTTTGATGGTTTTGAGGTTAGGTACGTTGCGAAACGCACTGGGTTCAAGTACTCCAGTTCCACTATTCTCGAACACGGCACTATGCAGATGCTTCATGTTTCTTATCGAGTCGCGCCCTAACCTCGGTACCACCTGATTTCTAATATGCACTTGAGTTATCGTGGTGTTGAACGCAATCCGTTCTATGCATCCAGTCACATTAAGGTAGTACGATTTGGTACTTTCAGCCGGGTACACTTTCACTTTAACGTTATCAAACGAGTCACACTTCGATGAAATGACTGCCGCGAAAGAGATTGTAATAAGTGTCAAGGTTAAAACGTACTTCATGTTTATTCTGCAGCGGATCGAGCGCAACTGTGGCGTCTGGTTGGTGACTGGGTCGACACTGAGGTCAAGATACGCGGAAATCCCGATTGTTTAGTTCGAGGAATGTCTTCTGTAATTACCGGGTTTTTGAGTTGTTTATTTAATAAAAAATGCAGCCTGAAATGAGTAAAAATCCCGAAGCTTGCCGGGGTGTGGGAATTTGTCGTCCCAGTGTCCTAAAAAGCCAGCTAATACCCCTTAGAGCCACATTCGGCTCATTTCTGTCAACAGGTCCTCCCCCTCCCAAATCCCGGAAAGCCGGGCGCCATGCCAGCACTTAGTCCTTCCATCATCGCTGATTTAACTCTTTTGTTCCAGGTCTCAAAACCATCATCAACGCTTTGCTCCATTCCTTCAAACAGCTCGCTGAAGTCATGACGTTAACCATTTTCTGTTTGATGGTGTTCGCATTATTCGCCCTGCAGGTCTACAAGGGGGAACTCCGCAACAAGTGCGTCCTCAAAATGGAGGACCACAACGCCAGCTACGAAACTTGGTTCAAGTACGTTGAAAAATTATTGTCGTTGTGCATGATGGATTCTTTCGCCCGAATGGGGGAAGGGAACACCTGTTTCGCAGCGTTCCTTTCATGCGGAGACTTTGATTCATTGGAAACCGAATTGCCTCATTTATCCAATGAAAACGCCTGTGTTTGTGGATAAAAGCGGGTGAATGATGATGTGGACGCCATGTCGTGTTGACAAATGGCGTGTCACTTTGCGTAGGATCGCGTTTAGAAATATTTACGTGTAATTGAGTCCATGATGTAAGTTATGATTTCATGAACATTTGATTTAGCGTTGCCGAAAAGAGGGGTAAGAAGTTGTGTGTTTGTGTCTTCGAACTAATTCTTGTGGTCCCGGAATGCGGGCGCATTCGCTAAGGTTCTGGGTGTAGGAGGTCACAGATTAATATTTCAGAACCTTGCCGAATGAGCTTATTGTAAGTAAAACACGCTGACGACCACAGGTGCACGAGGCGGACGTACTGGTAGAAGATCATATAAATCATTTCCTTGACGTTCGACCTCTAGGCTACGAAAAGTAGGTCTCCTGTTCAGTTTAAAATTATCAACCCAGAAGAAACAATTAATGAAAAAATATCAAGATTCAAAATTTAGTGTCCACTGAAAAACAATTATTAGCGTAAATCGAGTGGTTAGGAAATTACACCGAAAATTTGTTGACAGAAAGAAAACGCATTTATTAATTATTAAAAAAATTAACAGTGTAAATTTAAGACATTTAAAAATTAAACTGGGAAGGCTCCGAGACTGTAGAAAAAGCGCTGTCGTATTGAGGTTTTTCAGACTATGAATTTTTATTAAAATTAAATCATTTGTTGCTATCTTTGACTCGGAAAATAGAGCATATCAAATTCTACCCAGGTATATATTACACGAATTTTTTTTCTTCAAAATTTCATTTTTAATCCAGCTGATGAATAACAAATATATTCTTCTCACATTTACAAAAATATTAGCTGCTTTGGTAATTAAAAAAATTATGATAATAACGGACGAATAATTCGTTACTAAATATGCATTACCAAGCAATGAGGTTAACATTACATACACTGAGGATTTTGTGAAATTTCAAGAAAATTTCTAGTTAAAAATGGTGCCAAAATTAAGTAGTGATCTTTACAATCAAATCTTTTACTATTGCTTGGTTTATCAAAATTTTAACTAAATGGTCTACCAGATCTTATCAGATTATTCAGATTCTCTTAGTTTCTCAGAGGTTCCTTCAGATTTTCTCAGATTCTTGCAAATTCTTTCAAATTCCTACAGATTCTTTCCGAATATCTCAGATTTTTTCACAATTTCCCAGTCTTTTTCAGATTTTCTAAAATTCTTTCCGAATCTTTCAAGTTCTCTCAGATTCACTCACATTTTCTTGGATTCTCCCAAATTCCCTTCGATTTTCCCAAAACTTCTCAGATTCTTTCAAATTTTCTCAGTTTCTGAAAGATTCCTTCAGATTTTCTCAGATTCCTGGAAATTCCTCCAGATTCTCTTGGGTTCTATCAAATTCCCTTAGATTATCTCCAATTCTCAAAGGTTCCCTCAGATTTCCCCACATTATTTCCAAATATATCAGATTTTTTCCAAGATTAGATCATTTCAGATTATTTCAGATTCTCTCAGATTCCTTAAGATTCCCTCAGATTGTTTCCGAATTTCTACTCTAAAATTATCTCACAGCCACTTGAACTCTCCCAGATTCTCCCAGTTTCTTAAAAGTTCCCCCAGATTCTCCTAGATTCCTTCACCTCCCTTCAGATTCTTTCCGAATCTAAGATTTCTCTCCGGATTTACCAGTTTCTCTCAAATCCACTCAGAATCTTTCAGAATCCCTCAGATTCCTTCAAATTCCCTCAGATTCCTTCAAATTCCCTCAGATTCTTTCCGAATCTCTCAAATTTTTGTCGAAATTCTCGAGATTTTTCCCAATTCTTGCAAATCTCTCTCAGATTCCGTCAGACCCTCCCCGATTCTTTCAGATTCTCTCAGATTCCCTCATATTCTTCGCCAATCTCTCATATTCTCTCAAATCCTCTCAGATTCCTTCAGATTTTTTCAGATTCTTTAAGATTCCCTAAGATTCTTTCCGAATCTCTCAAGTTCTCTCAGATTCTCTCACATTTTCTTAGATTCTCTCAGATTCCCTTAGATTCTCTCAGATCCTCTCAGATTCTCCCAGTTGCTCAGAGTTCCCTCAGATTGTCCCAGATTTCTACAGATTCCCCCACATTCTTTCCAAATATATCAGATTTTTTTCCAAGATTAGATCATTTCAGATTATTTCAGATTCTCTCAGATTCCTTAAGATTCCCGCAGATTCTTTCCGAATTTCTTCTCTTAAATTATCTCACAGCCACTTGAACTCTCCCAAATTCTCCCAGTTTCTTAGAAGTTCCCCCAGATTCTCCTAGATTCCTTCACCTCCCTTCAGATTCTTTCCGAATCTAAGATTTCTCTCCGGATTTCCCAGTTTTCTCTCAAATCCACTCAGAATCTTTCAGATTCCCTCAGATTCCTTCAAATTCCCTCAGATTTCTCCAAATTCCCTCAGATTCTTTCCGAATCTCTCAAATTTTGATCGAAATTCTCGAGATTTTTCCCAATTCTTGCAAATTCTCTCAGATTCCGTCAGATCCTCCCCGATTCTTTCAGATTCTCTCAGATTCCCTCAGATTCTTCCCCAATCTCTCAGATTCTCTCAGATCCTCTCAGATTCCTTCAGATTTTTTTAGATTCTTTAAATTCCCCCAAATTCTTTCCGAATCTGTCAAGTTCTCTCAGATTCCTTTAGATTCTCTCAGATCCTCTCAGATTCTCCCAGATTCTCCCAGTTGCTCAGAGGTTCCCTCAGATTGTCCCAGATTTCTTCACATCCTTTCAGTTTCTTCTCGAATCTCTCAGATTTCTTTCGATTTTCTCAGATCCTCAAATGTTCTTTCAGACTCCTCCAGATTCTTTCTGAACATCTCAGATTTTTTCCCAATATCTCTCAGATTCCTTCATATTCCCACAGATTCTTTCAGATCATTTCAGATTCTCTCAGATTCCTTAAACTTCTTTCAGATTCTTTTCGAATCTCTCAAGTTCTCTCAGATTCTCTCACATTTTCTTAGATTCTCTCAGATTCCCTTAGATTCTCTGAGATCCTCTCAGATTCTCCCAGATTCTCCCAGATGCTCAGAGGTTCCCTCAGATTGCCCCAGATTTCTACAGATTCCTCCACATTCTTTCCAAATATATCAAATTTTTTTCCAAGATTAGATCATTTCAGAGTATTTCAGATTCTCTCAGATTCCTTAAGATTCCCTCAGATTCTTTTCGAATTTCTTCTCTCAAATTATCTCACAGTCTCTGGATTATCCCAGATTCTTTTAGGTTCTCTCAGATTCTCTCAGATTCTTCCGAATCTCTCAGATTTTTCTGTGGATCTCCCAGTTTCTCTTAGATTCTCTCAAATCCGGTCAGACTGTATCAGATTCTCTCAGATTTTTTGAAATTCCTCCAGATTCTTTCCGAATCTCTCAAATTTTTGGCGAAACTCTCCTAAATTCCTACAGATACCTTCAGATTATTTCCGAATCTCACAGATTTTTTCCTAATCTTGGTGTTTCTCTCACATTTTTTTCAGATTCTGTTGGATTCTTCCATATTCCATTAGATTCTCTTAGATTCTCTCAGATTCTCTAAGATTTTCACAGGTTCCCTCAGATTTTTCTTCTTTCAAATTCTTTCAGATTTTCGCAAAATTCCTTCGAATTCCCTCAGATTCTTTCCAAATATCTCAGATTCTCTAACATTCTTTCTTAGATTTTGTCAGATTCCCTTAAAATCTCTAAAATTCTCTTAGATTCCATTGGGTTCTCTCAGATTCCTTCAGATTCCCTCAGATTATTTCCACATCTCCTAGCTTCTCCCAGATACTCTCAAATTCTCTCAGATTCCATCAGATCCCCTCAGATTCTTTCAGATTTCCTCAGACCCCCACAAATTTTTCAAATCCTTTCAGATTTCTCAAATTTCTACAGATTTTTTTCAGATTCTTTCCGAATTTTTCAGATTTTTCCGAATCTCCCAGTTTTTCTCGAATTCTCTTAAATTCTCTCAGATGCCTTTTCTCAGATTACCTCAGAATCACTTAAATTCTCTCAGATTCTCACAGGTTTCCTCATATTCTATCAGATTCCTTCAGACTCCCTCAGATTCTTTCCAAATTTCTCATTTTCTCTCAGATTCCTTCAGTTCGCTTAGATTCTTTCCAAATCTCTCAGATTCTCGAGGATTTTGTCAGACTCTTTTAAATTCTCTGAGATTATCTCAGATTCTATTGGATTCTCTCATATTCTTTTAGATTGTCTTAAATTCTCTCAAGTTCCCTCACATTTTCGCACATTCTTCCAGATTCTCTCAGATGCCTTTAGAATCCCTCAGATTATTTTTTAAACTCCCAGTTTGTCTCAGATTCTCTCAAATTCTCTCAAATTCGCACAGGTTCCTCAGATTCTCTCAGATTCCCTCAGATTCTTTCCAAATCTCTCAGATTCTCTCAGATTCCTTCAGTTCCCTAAATTCTGTTGGATTATCTCATATTCATTGAAATTATCGTAAATTCTCTCAGATTTCCATAGGTTCTCTCACACTTTCTCAGATTCTTTCAGATCCTTTCAGATTCTCTCAAATTCCTTTAGATTACCCCAGATTATTTCTGAAACTCCAAGCTTCGTGCAGATTTTCTCAAATTCTCTTTGATTCTCTCAGATTCGCACAAGTTACTTCAGATTAGCTCAGATTTCTTCAAATTCTTTCAGATTCTCTCAGATTACTTCAAATTTCATCAAACTATTTCCGAATCGCCCGACTTCTAAATTTTCTCTCAAATTCTCTTAGATTCCTTCAGATTCTTTCCGAATCTCTCAAATAAAATAAAAAGGAAAATTTTAGAAAAACGGTGTGAATCTAGAGAAAGTCGGAGTTAGGATGCTTTATTTGTTGATCACCATTATAAATATAATTAAATCAGTTTTATACGTGTTCAAATATACTTTTATTTTTAATCAACAGATGTTTAATGAGTGGTATATCATAGTCCAAATTTTGTACACTGATTTTTTCGATAGCTCAAAATTTCCCTTTGTGTGTGAAGGCAAGTTATAATACAAAAAATTGCTGCATAATTATTTCCATATAGTATTTCTAGCTTTGTAGAGACTTTCTCATGAATGTATAACATGATTTTTGTAGCGATATACCACTAAATGTTTAACTGAAACCTGGAAGTTAATGGATAATTTTGTTTTTCAATAATACCTACTGGTTCTGGGCTTAAACCAGAACTGGGGTACATCTCTTACCATTCATTCGTAGCTGCAAGCTATTTTAGTGACGAAGAGAACTAAAATCTATAGCTATACTGTTCTCAAGGGTAGCAAAGGACTACCATATACAGGGTCGCTAGAATGTATGGAAACGGTTAAATATCTTGAGAACTAATTGTTTTTTTTTTTTCATTTGTTTTCGAGATGCAAGGCCAACTTGATTTTTTTCAATGGCACTAGCATATAATTAATGCATTTTTGAAACGAGGTTTTTCCTTAATTCGTTGATAAATGATACTTTCTTTCTGACTGAAATAGCAAAACTCGTACAACTGGTTCTCAAGATTTCTGTACACAATACGTCAAGACCCTCTACCTCGCTCCGGCGTCGTCAGCGGCCCTTTATCGCCTCCAATCTGTATCACTTCTCGCCGATCAATTCCCGCTCACCCTCTTTAAACTTCAATTAGGCCGCCCCGCGCGGTTTCACTTATTCCTCCGCTAATGCCGCCCCCGCTTTTTTAGCTGGACAAGCGACCCCAACAACTGGATCGTCCGCAACGAAACCGGCGAGCCGCTGCTCTGCGGCAACGTGACGGGCTCGAGACACTGCCCCTCGACGCACACGTGCATCTGCGTTGGCGAGAACCCCAACCACGGATACACGAGCTTCGATAACTTCCTATGGTCGATGCTCACCACCTTTCAGCTCATCACGCTCGACTATTGGGAGAACGTTTACAATATGGTGCTGTCATCGTGTGGTCCAATAAGTGTATCGTTTTTTACAGTGGTAGTTTTTTTCGGTTCGTTTTACCTTATTAACCTAATGTTGGCTGTGGTAGCGCTAAGTTACGAAGAGGAAGCGGAAATTACGCAAGAGGTGAGTGCTGCGGTCGTTAATATCAAAACTGGCGGCGTAGGCGGGAAGTGGCGAAACGTATGAGGGGCTCGTGTTGTGCTTAGCCGAGCAGAAGACGCCGCTGGGCTTGTATCATCTTAATCCGAGGGGGAGGTCAACAATAGGGAACAACCGCGCCGGAACATCGTTGTATGTACTAGCAGTCAGTACATCATCTCCAAGTTAGAGAGTTCCCAGTAAACACAGTTACGTCGTAGCGATGTTAATGCCACTTAACTCTGTCTACGATCTTGTTAGCTGTTACATCCCAAACTGCGTACATTTGCTTTCCCTGTGCTATGTAATGTAATCAACAGTGATCCATGCTTGTAACATACTGGTGACATCCACATTGTTTCAGACTAGAGACGTGCTCGCTGGTACATCATCATAACGTTGTGTTAGTATGTCGCTAGATTTTCTATATTTTGATGTATCTGTTACGTTTTATTTTAAACGCCAATATAACGTATTAAATGGACATAGACGTTACGTATATATCACAACATCGTAAACATATGACTCTCAGTATATTTTATTAATATGATCTATGCGATATGAATAGGCATTTCAAAAAGTCTAGTTACCATTTATATGTATCATTTAGGATATGGATATGGAGAGTAAAATTTAGAGCTTACAGTAAATTATTATTTTATTCAATGTTTGAAAAAATATAATATGTAATAAGTAATAAAATACAAAAATTAATATAAATTCATAATGTAAATAAATAAATATATATATGATTTCCTAATTCGAAAATAATACAATATAATTTACACTTAAAAAAAGACACAAAAACTATAAACTGTCGTTGTTTTTTCTTTGTTCAGGCGTTGACTAGAATGTCGTAGCCACTCTGAGCAGCGTTGTTCTATTTCTTTTTCTATTGCGGAATGGGTCTTCATTGTAATTTCTTCAAAAATAAAAATTGTAATAATTATATTATTATATTTGTCCCAGCCATTTTGGAATTTTCCTACCGAACAAACAAGCTACAGCAAATTCGCTAATTTTTTTTTTTTTAATACACGCCCCACATTGTTCTTTTTCCCATTACCACCTATCTGGGACAATAGCAGTTCCTGAAATAACAAAAGAACAAAATATTTGTATGTGTATATATCGAGTGACTCTGAAATAAGTTCGGAAAATAAAACCACAACATCACGAAGTAGAGAAAATTTTAAGTAATTTCTTTTATCTAGTCCTAATTCGGGGGAAAAAATATTAAGATCTACACCTCGTTCAGTGCCATTTGTTTTCATCTAAGCAACACACGGCAAAAACAAAGAAAAAATTTAGTCACAATGGAAACTGAATAAATCATTCCCGCATCATTTACATTTAACAAGATGTTCCGTATTTGTTTCTTGAAACTGGAGCAGCATTTAATTACTTTGAATCCGTGTGACAATTAAAGGATTTTTTTTCCGAATCTATTTGGAAGTCACCGCGTATGTATAACATACAGGGTGCTTCACTTCAGACTTTTCTGCAACCCACTATGTATGTAACGTGTTAAGCGAAATGTGTCATGTTTAGTAGGTTCCTAAAAAGTGTTATAGTATTACAGGCATCTACCTGTATATAATATCCAAAATTATGTTACATGTAAGTACATATAAATTTATTGTATTTTTTTAACTTACAAAAAAACCTGCTTGTTGTGGTAGGCAGCGATAATCTTCTAATTCCTCAAAATTTGTTTACCTGTGGTCTTGGCGGCATATCTTCTATTATTGTTTTCTTTTTGATTTGTCACATTTGATGACGTTTTCATATTGGAGATTTGTTCACTCGTTTCCTTTAGAATGTCTTTTGTTTCGCACATATTTTTTGTATTTGTTTCAAGTCTAGAGTATAATTATGTTCATTAGCACCTAGTTCATAAAAAATTGCAGTAACATACCTTTGCAACATGTCATGGCAAAGCGCCTCACTTTCAAAAACAATCACCGTAAGTTCTTCAAAATCAGCGGGAGTATCTTCAGTAATTAATGGTGGTATTTCCAGCTTATCTGAAAAAACTGTTGTTGTTATTTACGTACAGTTATCAAAAACAACAGAAGCATGTAAAAATTAAAATAATTACTTCATTAGAATTATATTAACTTACCTAGTGAAAATGCAACCCACACTGAATGGCACAATTTTCACAAAACTGCATTAAAAGTGAAGTGTGTTACGGATTCATGAGAAAGGCTCGGTGGTTGTGAACCAAATGCCCAAATGGAATTCGACAGCGTCACTGTGAGTGGGAAGTGCAATAACATAAATACGGAAAAAAGGGATCGTCCGATTCATAAACAAACCAAACCAACAAAGGTCCGACTGCACCCCCCAAACATCTGGTGGATAGTAAATGCAGAAGTTGAGCGTTATTTTTTCATTAGATGAAATAATTTTAATAAAATCAAAATTAACCACTCTCTAATTTTTTTGCTACCCATCATCGCTTTATAAACATCTTTATAAAATCAAAATTCGCCGAATGAACTCTTCAAAACCTTGTCCCGTTTCAGGGACAATGGGCAAAGAATTTTTACGGCTTTGTTTGTGTCGTTGGGTCTTCCCTATATTACCCCAGATCTTTAAGGTGACCAGACGTTCCGATTTGATCGGAACTGTACCGATTTCAATACTCTAATGCCGATTTTAAATTTCGTCCAATAAATGTTCCGATTAAAACATTCGTTCCGTGAATGTTCCGATTTCTATAAATCTGATAAGAATAAAGATAAATAGTCGGATAAATCACTAATTTTCATGAATAGTAATTTTATTTTGTCAAAAATTGGGAACAAAACTTGTATCGATACGGTTGTCAGCACTGTTTTAAATGTCAGCAGATGTCAGTACTGTTAGTATATTACAACTAAAAATTTTCAAAGCAGTTATATATCAGATTACGATGGAAATGGAAACTAATGTTCCGATTTCGGACTTTTGAAATCAGGTCACCTTACAGATGTCCTATTTATAATTTGCCAAGCAGGTACTTACAAAATAAAATTTCAAGTGAACAAGTTTACAGAAATAATTCTTAGAAATTATTACAATGAAAAAAACTTGTCTTTGGTGTATTTCTAATAAAGCCGTTGTATTTTTCGCTCTGAATATAATTATTAATTAAGCATACGAACTCACTGACGAAGGTCACTTTTTAAAGAATACGACGACCCACATCGGATTGACCATATAATCTTTAACAATAAATTTCAAATAATACCATAGTGGTTTTTTTAAATTTTGATAAGGTGTTGTAAAACTATTTCTGTTTCTGTCTTCATTCCAGATACTGTATTTACGTAGGCAAAGGATGCCGTACGTGGGATTTTAGGGGCGGAAACGTATACCTGCTTAGATACTGTAAATACAGTGGTGTCGAACGAAGACAAAAACAGAAACATACCCGAAGTATTGGTTATTATTAGAGAGCGGATTTTATGAAATTTGCATATCCGTTATTTTTTGCATATGAACGAATCATGCTAATTAAAAATGAATACAGCTATAAAAAAGTTGCATATTTGCATATATTTGCCTTCTGCTGCATATTTCACGTAACGGGTGCATATTTTGCATTTTTGTCAATTTTTGTGCTACTTTGAAAAAAAAAAGCCATTCGATCGGCATTTTTCTAGAAAGATGAAATTTCATCAATCATATTGCAACTATTGTCCTGAGCTTCAAATAATTGGGAAAGGTTTGGGTTTTATGGTAGTTTGGAGACACCACTGGATGTTAAGCCATCCTTCCAGGTAAATTCGTGTCCTAATTACTTTTGGAAATACCGTTCATTTCAATATTTTTGTTCGTTACTTAAGTGTATTAATGGTATGTTTTATAGTGGTCGAAGGGACGTTATCCTATTATTTTTCATCGTGAGTTTGCATTTAAGTATTTAAAGCGATAGAGATGTGTGTCAATATGTAGATAACTCAAATTAATTTATTAATTAAACCTTTTCCTGAACTTATTCTTCAAGAAGGAACTGTGTTTTGTTGTGCCTGCTCTAATCCGATAAGTATTTTTACATCTGTGGACGCAGTACGCAGTTTTTCTATTTACAAATACATACTTTAGAATCACCGGAAAAATGTTTGTTAGAATATTTCGAAAAATATTTAAAAATAAATTGTTACCAAAATAGTAATTAAATAGTCGATTACTACTATTTTTTAATTCGTTCTGTTTACCTATATTTATTTTTTAGTATAAGAAAATTATCTTCAAAAATGTCATTTATTTGTCAGTGAGATCTAATTAAACACTTTGCAATGTGATTTATGTATTTTTTGTAATAAAAGGTAAGGTGTTTTTGCAATTTGTAAATAAATTTAGTTCGCTTTTTTTATTTTTGGAGCATATGCAACTGCATATCTCTGCATATATTAAGAAAGTTATTGCATATTTGCATAAATTTGATGCATGTCATATGATCATATTTCCCAAAATTTTGCTGCATATTTTCCGCTCTCTAGTTATTATACATACACTCTATTACCGACATTAAAAAAGTCTACACTATTTCGTCATATCTGCTGCTTTATTATCAGTTTTCAGTTAGCTACATATTGGATATGAAATTAAGCGAATTTTTTGAATAAATAATAATTTAAAGATCAACCACGAAAATACTCAATTATAATTATACATTATACATTACCAGTTTATTTTAGAGCCCAAGATTACATTGGAAAAATCTAAACTTTTGAAAATTTAATGTTAAACAGATATACCTATAACTGAGTGCGAAAGTCAATACACAAAACTCGATGATCAATTATTGTTTCGTATTCAAATTATTATTTATTTTCCTTACGATCAAAGTGAAGAAATTATTTAATTCATTTTTATTTAAGAACGATATCGCTGACCTTGAAATAGATTAGTTTTTAATTTCGATTTTTTTCTTTGTGTTGCTTTTGTTGCCGATCAACATATTTTGCATTAGAATTAATAAAATAATGAAATATATCATTTTATTTTTCGAGCTCATTTCAAAATTCTGTATATGTATAATTGTTCCTTTTTGGCAGTGACGCATAGGCAGAGGTTAAAAAATAATGTCTCATTACTAGTCTTAATTCGTATTACCAGTTAGATGGGACATTTTTTATTCTAATCATAAACTATGTGCATTAAGTCTCTTGTTCTGTTTTATAAAGCGCAGGTCGTTATGGACGTATAAAAATAAAATTATAAATAAATATAATTACAGGAAATATAATACAAAAAAAAAATTAAGAGCAACTCACTATTGGCGTCATCTCGCTTGTGCAAGTTTTAAACAGGGAAGAAGTTCCTTTTTTTAAGACTCAGCTGCTTTTGTTTATGATATACTATTTACTTGCAACACAAACATAAATAATAAATATAAAATAGAGCTATATAAACTTGATATGTATGTTTTTAAATGTTTTTTGCTGTTGTCCTGTCAGAAACGTTAATTTTCGATTTAACATGCCATTTTGTAAAATGAACTGAAAAACACTTTACATAATTAACTAATAAAAATAAAACATTCCGAAGCATGTATATATATATTAATCAGATATCTAGCAACTACAGTTAACATTACTTATTGGTTACATAACCGTAGTACTCCATTGTGATGTTACAAGGCTTACCTGCCAACTATATCGCTGCGACATAATAATGAGATATCTAGTAAATGTAGTCAACATTACGTGTTGATTACTAGCATGAGTACTCCATTGTGATGTTATATAGCTTACGTTCCAGGTGTATCGTTAAGACATAATCATGCGATGTACTTATTGTTCTTTTGTGAGTACGTATCTGTCACGTCAACATCACAACTGTGTTTACTGGGATATACACCGAGGGGTTGACCACCTAGTATATTAGATTTGTTGCTAATGTGTTTGTGAATGATTTTGGCTGCGTTTGTAGTGCATCGTAGATTAAAAGAACAAGGCTTATATCTGTGGCGGCACAATAATAGGTTGGTAACGAAGAAAGATAAGCCGCTCTGTAGTCTAGTGGTCAGGTTACCCGCCCGGCAAGCGGCAAACGTTGGTTCGATTCCCACCGAGGCAGCAACATTTTTCTTCGCCTACCTACATATCCATACCACCTTCATAAAGTGTAATTTACTGCGAATGGTTGTTACAGCAATGTAAATGCGGTGTACGAAAATTTCCTTGGTGGTTAACCCCTCGACAAACACACTAAGACAAAAACCCCTACTACCGTCACAATAACTGATATCCCCTTGCGCTCGGTCAAGCACACAACCCTAGTTCGTTATCACCCGCATCCGTGCCGCCCCCACCCACCCTCCCACTAACCCCCCTCTTCCAGGAACGCAAAAAAGAGCTCGTGGATCACCGCGAAGACTCCACGTTCAGCTTCGACCCCTCAGTCTTAAACGTGAAGAAACTGTCGAAGCACAAAATCAAAAAAATCGACGCCCGCAAGGGCGTCCTCCTGTCGTCGTACACCCGCAAGAAAACGCGCCGGAGAAAGCGGAACCGGAGCACCAACAACCCGAACAAGTCACCCAGCTCGGCCGCCGTGGACGCCGCCAACGCCAAGGAGGAGCCAAGGACTCGGCGAAGACGTCGCCGAAGACGGGCAGCCGGTCGGTGACGCCGAGTCCCCAGCCCCAGCCCGCGGCACAGCCGGAGTTCGCCGCGGCCGCAGATGCTGCCGCTGCCGCTGCCGCCGCCGAAGCAGTGCAGCTGGCGGGCGCCACGCTGCACCCCTCCAACATGCTAGGTGAGTGGCGGGTTCGCTCAGGCGGCACTTGTGACGCGAAGTTCGCAGCTCCCGCGAGGCCGGGGCTGAGCAGCCGGCAGGCCAGCAGCAACAGCGGGGAAGGCAACAACCGGGAGTCGTCCCTGGACGACTCGGGGGTGGTGGACGACCACGAGACGGAGGGGGACGCGACGTCGGAGGACGTGGCGTCGCACGTACCGCAGCCGCCGCCTCGGGTATGCTCAGGGACAGGAATTCGGGATGTGAGGGCTGTGCGTTTGGGGCGGTTATGTCTGCGGGGCGAAGTTTATGCCAAACCTTCGAAACCTCTTAACAATCCGTGGTGAAATGAGGGCTGGAAATGAGATTAAAGTGTGTGGGAGGAAAGGTTGCCCTTGAAAATTCTTAGTGGCCCGTGTGGTTTCTGGCCAGCGAATGTCTTAGTGGCGTTTTTCTTATATTTTGGAAATCCTTGCTGTGGGTTTTCACTAATTCTGGACTGGGTTAGTTCCAGGAAAAAATTAAATTTTAGAAACGTTAAGTCAATAATGTGTAATTTTTCTATGCCAGAAATTCTAATTTGTTCTTGATTAATTTAATATCAAGATTATCGGAAAAGATTTTCCTTAATTTTGTTGTTTATTATTCATTTCACTTCCTTTACAACGCTCCGACGATAAAATATCAGTTTCAAGATTTCCATAAATAATAAAGTAGATCTTTTGAGGTCTCTGCAAACTGTTCCAGATTCGTCCTGTTTTTTTCTAAATTTTTCTAGATTCTCCTACATTCTCTCAGATGCGTCCAAATTCTTTAAGATGCTTTCAAATTTTTCATTTTTTTAAGATTTTTCCCGAATCCTGCAGTTTCTCTCAGATTCTCCCAAATTCCATCAGATTTTTTTCCGAATTTCTAAAGCTCTCTCAGATTCTCTCACATTCTCTCCCTTTGATTTTCTCAGATTCTCTCAGATCCTCTAAGATTCTCCCAGATTCTCTCAGTTTCTCACAAGTTCCTCAGATTCTCTCAGATTCCTTCACATTATTTTAGATTCCTTCAAATTCTCTCAGAATCTCTCACATTCTCTTGGATTCTATCATATGCCCTTACATTCTCTCAGATTTTCTCCTTCAGATTCCGACAGATTATCTCAGATGCTCTCTGATTTTCCCAGATTCTCCCAATTTCTCAGAGATTCCTTCAGATCCTCCCAAATTCGTGCACATTCCATCAGATTCTTTCCGAATCTCTCAGGTTTTTCTGTGGATCTCACAGTTTCTCTCAGATTTTCTCAAATTTCCGCAAATCCCAACAGAATCTTCCAGATTCTCTCACATTCCTTCAAATTCTCTCAGATTCTTTCCAAATATCAGATTCTTTCCGAGTTTTCTACTTTATCTCAGATTCTCTGAGATTGCTTCAGATTTCTTCAGATTCTTTCAGATTTGTTCAGATTCTTTCAGATTTTCTCAGATCCTCTCGGATTCTCCCAGTTTCTCAGAAATTCCCTCAGATTCGCTCAGATTCCATCACATTCCTTCAGACTCTTTCTGAACCTCACAGATTCCTCCAGAGTCCTTCACATTCTTTCCGAATCTCTCAGTTTCTCTCAGACTTTCTCAGATTCTCTAAGATTCTTGAAGGTTCCTTCAGATTTTCTCAAATTCTTCTAGGTTCTCTCAGTTTCCTTCAGTTTCCCCAGATTCTTCCTAAATTTCTCAGATTCTCTTGGATTTTGTCAGATTCCCTTCAATTCTCTAAGATTATCACAGATTCTAACAGATTCTCGCAGGCTCTCCCAGATATTCTTAGATTCTCCCATATTCTCTTAAGATTATTATGTTAAATTCTCTCAGGTTCTTTCAGATTCTTCCAACTTCTCTCAGATTCCTTCACATTCCTTCATATTCTGTCCGGATTTCTAAGATTTTTCTCCGAATCTCTCAAATTCTCTTTAATTCTATCAGATTCCCTTATATTCTCTCAGAATTTCTCAAATTCTCTCAGATTCCGACAGATTCTTTCAGATCATTTCAGATTCTCTCAGATTCCTTCACATTCCTTCAGATTCTTTCCGAATCTCTCAGATTTTTCTCTGAATCTGGCAGTTTCTCTCAGATTCTCTCAAATTCCCTTAGATTCTTTCGGATTCTTCCAAGTTCCTTCAGATTCTCTCAGATTCTTTCCGAATCTCTCAGATTCTTTCCGAATCTCTCAGATTTTCTCCGAATCTCTCAGATTCTCTCATGTTCCCTTAGATTCTGTTAGGTTATCTCAAATTCTCGCAGATACTATCAAAGTCTAACAGTTTCTCTCATATTCTTCCAGATTCGCACAAATTCCCTCAGATTCTTTCCAAATCTATCTCATTCTCTCATATTATGGTTTAGATTCCTTCAGATTCCCTTATATTCTTTCAGATCATTTCAGATTCTCTCAGATTCCTTAAGATTACGTTAGATTCTCTCAGATCCTCTCTAATTTTCCCAGATTCTCCCAGATTCCTTCACATTCCTTCAGATTCTTTCCGAATCTCTCAGATTTTTCTCCGAATCTTGCAGTTTCTCTCAGATTCCTTCAGTTTCCCCAGATTCTTTCCGAATTTCTCAGATTCTCTTGGATTTTGTCAGATTTTTTTTCTCAGATTCTCCCAAATCCCCTCAGACTCTTTCGAATTCTCCCAAATTCCTTCAGATTCTTTCAGATTCTTTCAAATTCTTTCCAAATCTCTCAGATTTTTCAGAATCTCCCAACTTCTCCCAGATTCTCTCAAATTTTTTCAGATTCTCACAGGTTCCCTCGAATTTTCTCATATTATTTCAGATCCTTCCAGATTATCTCAAATTCCTTCACATTCCTTTAATTTTTTTCCGAATCTCTAAGATTTTTCTCCGAATCTCCCAGTTTCTCTCAGATTCTTAGATTTCCTCAGTTTCTCTCAGATTCCTTCAGATTCTTTCCGAATCTATCTCATGTTCCCTTAGATTCTGTTGGGTTATCTCAATTTCTCCCAGAGTCTAACAGTTTCTCTCATATTCTCCCAGATTCTCACAGATTTCCTCAAATTCCTTCACATTCCCTCAGATTCTTTCCGAATCTCTCTCATTCTCTCATATTATGGTTTAGATTCTTTCAGATTCCCTTATATTCTCAGAATTTCTCAAATTCCCTCAGATTCCGACAGATTCTTTCAGATCATTTCAGATTCTCTCAGATTCCTTAAAATTACGTCAGATTCTCTCAGATCCTCTCTAAGTTTCCCAGATTCTCCCAGATTCCTTCACATTCCTTCAGATTCTTTCCGAATCTCTAAGATTTTTCTCCGTATCTTGCAGTTTCTCTCAGATTCCTTCAGTTTCCCCAGATTCTTTCCGAATTTTTCAGATTCTCTTGGATTTTGTCAAATTTTTTTTCTCAAATTCTCTCAAGTCCCCTCAGACTCTTTCGAATTCTCCCAAATTTCTTCAGATTCTCTCAGATTCTTTCCAAATCTCTCAGATTTTTCAGAATCTCCCAACTTCTTCCAGATTCTCTCAAATTCTTACAGATTCTCACAGGCTCCCTCAGATTTTCTCAGATTCTTTCAGATCGTTCCAGATTACCTCAAATTTCTTCACATTCCTTTAAATTTTTTCCCAATCTCTTAAGATTTTTCTCCGAATCTCCCAGTTTCTCTCAGATTCTTAGATTTCCTCAGTTTCTCTCAGATTCCTTCAGATTCCTTCAGATTCTTTCTGAATCTACCTCATTCTCTCATATTATGGTTTAGATTCCTGCAGATTCTTTCCAAATATCCCAGATTTTTTCAGTATCTCCCAGCTTCTTCCAAATTCTCTCAAATTCTCTCAGATTGTCACAAGTTATTTGATATTTGATATTTAATTGTTCCCTCAGATTTTCTCAGATTCTTTCAGATCCTTCCAGTTTCTCTCAGATCCCTTCAGATTCTTTCCGAATCTCTTAGATTTTTCTCCGAATCTCCCAGTGTCTCTCAGATTCTCTCAAATCTCCTCAGATTCTTTCGGATTCTTCCAGATTCCTTCAGATTCTCTCAGATTCTTTCCGAATTTCTCAGATTCTCTCAGATTCTCCAAGATTCTCCCAGTTTTTCAGAGGTTTCCTCAGATTCTCTAAAATCCCTTCACATTCTTTCCGATTCTCTGAGATTTCTACAGATCCCTTCAGATTTTTTCCGAATCTCCCAGTTGATCTCACATTTTCTCAGATTCTCTTGGATTGTTTCATATTCCCTTAAATTCTCTCAGATTTTCGAAGCTTCTTACAAATTCTTCCAGATTTTCGCAGATTCCTTCAAATTACCTTAGATTCTTTCCAAATCTCTTAGATTCTCTTAGATTCACGCAGATTCCCTCAGATTCTTTCCGAATTTCTCAATTTTTTTTCCAATCTAACAGATTCTCCCAGTTTCTTTCAGATTCTCTTGGATTTTATCAGATTCCCTTAAATTTTCTAAAATTCTCTCAGATTTTCTTGGGTTTTCTCATATTCCCTTAGATTACCTTAAATTCTCTCAAATTCTAGCAGGTTTCCTCAGATTTTTTTCAGACCCTTTCAGATTCTCTCAAATTTCTTCAGATTCTTTCCAAATCTTTCAGATTCCCTAAGATTTTTTCCGAATCTCTCAGATTTTTCCGAATCTCCCAGTTTTTCTCAGATTCTCTTGGATTCTCTCAGATGCCCTTTCCACAGATTACCTCAGAATCTCTTAGACTCCCTCAGATTCTTTCCAAATCTCTCATATTCTCTCGGATTCCTTCAGTTCGCTCAGATTCTCTAGGATTTTGTCAGACTCCCTTAAATTCTCTAAGATTATCTCAGATTCCCGAAGGTTCGCTCACACTTTCTCAGATTCTTTCAGATCTTTTCCAGATTCTCTCAGATTACTTCAGATTACCTCAAATTATTTCTGAAACTCCCAGATTCTTTCAGATTTTCCCAGATTCCTTCAGATTCCCTCAGACTCTTTTCGAATCTCTCAGATCCCCTCAGATTCTCACAGGTTCTTTCAGCTTCTCTTAAATTCCTTCAAATTATTTCCGAATCTCCCAGTTTCCCCCAGATTCTCTCATATTCACTTAGATTATGTTAAATTTTCTCAGATCCTCGCAGATTCTTTTAGATTCTCGCAGTTTTTTCTCAGATTCTATCATATTTTCCCATATTCTCGTAGATTCCCTCTGGTTCTCCCATATTCGTCACGGATTCCCTCAGATATTCTCAGATTCCCTCAGATTTTTTCCAAATCTCTCACATTCTCTCAGATTACTTCAGATTCTTTCCGAATTTGTCAAATTCCTTCCAAATGTATCAGATTTTTTCAGAATCTCCCAGATTCTATTAAATTCTCTCAGATTCTCGCTGATTTCCTTAGATTCTCTCTGATTTTCTTAAATTTTCTTTCCGAATCTCTCAGATTCCCGCTGATTTCCATTAGATTCTCTATGATTTTCTTAAATTTTGTCAGATTCTCCCAGATTTTCTCAGATTCTGAAAGGTTCCCCAGATTCTCTCAAATTCTTCCAAATACTTTTGAAATCTCTCAGTTTCCCTCAAATCCTCTCAAATTCCCGCAGATTCCATCAGATTCTTTACGAATCTCCCAGATTTTTTCCGGATCTACCAGTTTCTCCCAAAATTCTCTTAGATTTTCTTGGATTCTGTCAGGTTCCCTTAGTTTCTCTAAGATTCGCTCAGATTCTCTCAGATTCTCCCAAATGCTCGGACTCCCTCAGATTCTTGCACGTTCTTCCAGATTCCTTCAGATTCTTTTAGAATCTCTCACATTCTTTCATGTTACTTCTGATTCTTTCCGAATCTCTTAGATTTTTTACGAATCTCCCAGCTTCTCCCAGATTATCTCGGATTCTATTAGATTCACTTGAATTCTATCACAGATTCTCTCAGATTCTCCTAGATTCTCCAATATTTTCACGGATTCCTTCAGATTCTTTCCGAATCTTTTACATGCGCTCAGATTACTTCGGATTCTTTCCAAAGGTATCAGATTTTATCAGAATCTCCCAGATTCTATCAAATTCTCTCAGACTCTCGCTGATTTCCCTTAGATTCTCTTTGATTTTCTTAAATTTTCTTTCCGAATCTCTCAGATTCTCGCTGATTTCCATTAGATTCTCTATGATTTTCTTAAATTATGTCAGACTCTCCTAGATTTTCTCAAATTCTGAAAGGTTCCCCAGATTCTGTCAAATTCCTCCAAATACTTTTGAAATCTCTCAGTTTCTCTCAAATCCTCTCAAATTCCCGCAGATTCCATCAGATTCTTCACGAATCTCCCAGATTTTTTCCGAATCTACCAGTTTCTCCCAAATTTTCTTAGATTTTCTCGGATTGTGTCAGGTTCCCTTAGTTTCTCTAAGATTCGCTCAGATTCTCTCAGATTCTCCCAGATTCTCTTGGATTCTATTAGATGCACTTGAATTTTATCATAGATTCTCTGACTCTCGCTGATTTCCCTTAGATTCTCTCTGATTTTCTTAAATTTTCTTTCCGAATCTCTCAGATTCTCGCTGATTTCCATTAGATTCTCTATGATTTTCTTAAATTTTGTCAGATTCTCCCAGATTTTCTCAGATTCTGAAAGATTCCCAGAATCTCCCAAATTCCTCCAAATACTTTTGAAATCTCTCAGTTTCTCTCAAATCCTCTCAAATTCCCGCAGATTCCATCAGATTCTTCACGAATCTCCCAGATTTTTTCCGAATCTACCAGTTTCTCCCAAATTCTCTTAGATTTTCTCGGATTGCATCAGGTTCCCTTAGTTTCTCTAAGATTCGCCCAGATTCTCACAGATTCACCCAAATTCTCAGACTCCCTCAGATTCTTGCACATTCTTTCAGATTCCCTCAGATAATTTGAATCTCTCACATTCTTTCATATTACTTCAGATTCTTCCCGAATCTCTTAGATTTTTCACGAATCTCCCAGCTTCTCCCAGATTCTCTTGGATTCTATTAGATGCACTTGAATTCTATCATAGATTCTCTCAGATTCTCCTAAATTCTCCAATATTTTCACGGATTCCTTCAGATTCCTTCAGATTGTTTCCGAATCTTTTACATGCTCTCAGATTACTTCAGATTCTTTCCGAATCTGTCAGATTCTTTCCAAATGTATCAGATTTTTTCAGAATCTCCCAGATTCTATTAAATTCTCTCAGATTCTCGCTGATTTCCTTAAATTCTCTCTGATTTTCTTAAATTTTCTTTCCGAATCTCTCAGTTTCCCGCTGATTTCCATTACATTCTCTATGATTTTCTTAAATTTTGTCAGATCATCCCAGATTTTCTCAGATTCTGAAAGTATCAAATTCCTCCAAATACTTTTGAAATCTCTCAGTTTCCCTCAAATCCTCTCAAATTTCCGCAGATTCCATCAGATTCTTTACGAATCTCCCAGATTTTTTCCGGATCTACCAGTTTCTCCCAAATTCTCTTAGATTTTCTTGGATTCTATCAGGTTCCCTTAGTTTCTCTAAGATTCGCTCAGATTCTCTCAGATTCTCCCAAATTCTCAGACTCCCTCAGGTTCTTGCACATTCCTTCAGATTCTCTTAGATTATTTTCGAATCTCTCACATTCTTTCATATTACTTCAGATTCTTCCCGAATCTCTTAGATTTTTCACGAATCTCCCAGCTTCTCCCAGATTCTCTTGGATTCTATTAGATGCACTTGAATTCTATCATAGATTCTCTCAGATTCTCCTAGATTCTCCAATATTTTCACGGATTCCTTCAGATTCCTTCAGATTGTTTCCGAATCTTTTACATGCTCTCAGATTACTTCAGATTCTTTCCGAATCTGTCAGATTCTTTCCAAATGTATCAGATTTTTTCAGAATCTCCCAGATTCTACTAAATTCTCTCAGATTCTCGCTGATTTCCTTAAATTCTCTCTGATTTTCTTAAATTTTCTTTCCGAATCTCTCAGTTTCCCGCTGATTTCCATTACATTCTCTATGATTTTCTTAAATTTTGTCAGATCATCCCAGATTTTCTCAGATTCTAAAAGTATCAAATTCCTCCAAATACTTTTGAAATCTCTCAGTTTCCCTCAAATCCTCTCAAATTTCCGCAGATTCCATCAGATTCTTTACGAATCTCCCAGATTTTTTCCGGACCTACCAGTTTTCTCCCAAATTCTCTTAGATTTTCTTGGATTCTATCAGGTTCCCTTAGTTTCTCTAAGATTCGCTCAGATTCTCTCAGATTCTCCCAAATTCTCAGACTCCCTCAGGTTCTTGCACATTCCTTCAGATTCTCTCAGATTATTTTCGAATCTCTCACATTCTTTCATATTACTTCAGATTCTTCCCGAATCTCTTAGATTTTTCACGAATCTCCCAGCTTCTCCCAGATTCTTTTGTATTCTCTTAGATTCATTTGAATTATATCATAGATTCTCTCAGATTCCTTCAGATTCTCTCTGATTCTTTCCGAATCTCTTACATGCTCTCAGATTACTTCATATTCCTTCAGATTCTTTCCAAATCTCTCAGATTCCTTCAAATTCCATCAAATTCCCTCAGATTCGCTTGGATACTCTCACATGCGCACAGGTTCCGTCAGATTCTCCCAAATTCCTTCAGTTCCTTTAAATTTTTTCCGAATCTCTTAGATTTTTTACGAATCTCCCAACTTCTCCCATATTCTCCTAGATTCTCTTAGATTCACTTGAATTCTATCATAGATTTTCACAGATTTTCACTAATTCTCCCAGATTCTCAAAGATTTTCACAGATTCCCTCAGATTCTCTCAGATTCCTTCAGATTTCATCAAATTCTTTTCAAATCTCTAACATGCTCTCAGATTACTTCAGATTCTCTCAGATTCGCTCAGATTTTTCCGGAATCGCTCAGATTCTCTTCAGATTCCTTCAGACTGCACTAACTTTGCATACGCAAATATAGAAACGTTTGGTACAAAATTGTTGTGATATTTGAATAAATGATCAACGGTCTAATTTTGAATACTCTGGATTTTATTAGTGCGAAGACAGCCTACATACTAAAAAGAATCAATTTTGCATACACCACAGAAACAAGATTCGAGTCTGCCTCTGAATCGTATTGTTTAATTGTGGGAACAACAAAGACGCACGTACCAAAATAAGAATATCAATCATTTTTCACATTTATTTTTAAAATATTACAAAAAAAAAACATTTTATTAGCCAGAAATGTACTGGATAGAAATAGGATAGGACACCCCGCCCCTGGTTAGTGCAGGTCGAACTTTAGCGAATTAATGAGGGTCCTCGTCGCCGCCTCAAATGCACAGAATTCGAGGCTCATGTCCCGGAGTAGATAATAACAGAGCTGCGCGTTATCGATTAGATAATCTGTTGCAGCAAAGGATAGAGGTGACACCTGTTACGGTAGCGCTGAGCCCGAAGGAGATCAAAGTAATCAAGTGCAATGGCGTCGGTAGCTGTAAGAAGAAGAAGCACATGTACACGCTGCCGCCGGACTACCTATCACACATCGTGGTCATCGGTAATTGGACGTCCCTTTGAGTTATACACGCAATTACTCGCTGCACGATTTATTCGTTCCAGTTTCATTATGCTCCCAGAGACCTAAACAAGTAAATTAATTTAGTGATGTAAAAACGGCATTTTTGCTTCGAAGAACACCCGGAATTCTTACCACATCACTAAGTTTCTCTGCTTGCGACATTTGCTTATTGACCGAACTTAATTACAAATTTACGACATTCGACGGCCATTAAGCGCCCAAATTCGCCCCTTAATTGAAAAACTCGTTTCAGACGACCAGATTCCGGACCGGAATTGTAACGGCTGCGAGCAGTGCTGTGTGGACTACGATGGATGGCTGCAGTTCCAGCAGGCCTTGTACCGGATAGTCCGCGATCCCCTCTTCGAGCTCGCTATAACGGTGTGCATCGTGCTCAACACCATGTTCCTAGCCATGGAGCACCACGGCATGAGCGAGGAAATGCTCAAGGCCCTAGATATAGGCAATAAAGTGCGTACGAAACAACAGGAACACCAAACCTTGACACAAAGAACAATTTTGTGCCAAAGTTTGGTGTTCCCAGCCACCCTTTTTAACACCCATCCCCGCAGGTTTTTACTTCCATTTTTACGTTCGAGTGTTGCCTGAAGCTGATGGCGCTCAGCAAGGAGTTTTTTTACTGCGGCTGGAACATCTTCGACTTGATCATCGTCTCGGCCAGCGTGCTGGACCTCATTTTCGAGCTGGTGGACGGGCTGTCGGTGCTGCGGGGCTGCGCCTGGTGAGCGAACCGAGCGAGGGGAATAATCGCGTGACGTTGTTTTTGCAGTTGAGGGTCCTGAAACTGGCGCAGTCATGGATCACGATGAAAGTTTTGCTCAGCATTATAATTAGCACGATAGGGGCTTTGGGGAATCTTACTTTCGTTCTCGTTATCGTCATTTATATTTTCGCCGTGATAGGGATGCAACTGTTCTCGAAAGACTACACCCAGGATAAGTTCTACCCCGATCCCGTTCCTAGGTAATTCGGGCTGTTTCATATTTAATCCGACGACAAAATGACAGGGACAAGGGTTTTACGAGGGTGATGGTTTTTACGAGTGATGAAATTGTTCAGTCGGGATAATTAAAAACGGAACGGTCGAACGTACAGGGAGAGACGGATGTTCCTGAATATCTTAGGGCTTCGTCAATTTGTCGTCGCCGGATCATGTAATTCCAGTATTATCTTACGGTGTTTCAGATGGAATTTCACCGACTTTTTTCACTCGTTTATGATGATCTTTCGCATTCTGTGCGGTGAATGGATCGAGCCTTTGTGGGACTGCATGCGAGCCGAGAGTACGAGGTGAAAATCGCCTTCGCGCCCGTCTCGGTCTAATTATCCGTTCGTAGGGTCCCGGGACGTGTCTAGCCATCTTCCTTCCGACCCTCGTAATGGGCAACTTTATGGTCCTCAACTTGTTCTTGGCGTTGTTACTCAACAGCTTCAATTCCGAAGAGCTCAAGACGAGAAAAGAGGTACCGAACTCATGCACAGCGCTCGCCTGCATGCCATTTATGTTATTTTATGTTTCTTTCTTCTTCACAGGATTATTATTTTTTCTCGACACACAGTTTATGTAGACCAGAACCGAGTTTATGTTACCCACTTGAGGAACCGGAACGGGTTCGTGTGTGGACGGTTTTTGTTGTCTTAACAATCCTACTTTTGTTTTTCAATATTGTGTGCATGCACTCTCTAACATGGATAATGTCGCACATATTTCTAAACCCTTGTAATATTGTCGTTTGCAAGCGAAATGTAAATATATGTGTTAATGTATTAGGTAAGTAACTTGGATTTACTTCTTACACGTGCTTCGCTTCATTAAAAGTCACCTACCACCACAGTGCCGAGCACACAAGCGCTTAGTACAAACCGCAAGGACACAGGGTACTGCCAAGTACTCTGTGTCTTCGACGATGTACAACCCAGTAAACACAGTTACGTCGTAGCGATGTTAATGCCACTTAACTCTGTCTACGATCTTGTTAGCTGTTACAACTCAAACTGCGTACATTTGCTTTCCACTGTGCTATGTAATGTAATCAACAGTGACCCATGCTTGTAACATACTGGTGACATCCACATTGTTTCAGACTAGAGACGTGCTCGCTGGTACATCATCATAACGTTGTGTTAGTATGTCGCTAGATTCTCTATATTTTGATGTATCTGTTACGTTTTATTTTAAACGCCAATATAACGTATTAAATGGACATAGACGTTACGTATATATCGCAACATCGTAAACATATGACTCTCAGTATATTTTATTAACATGATCTATGCGATATGAATAGGCATTTCAAAAAGTCTAGTTACCATTTAGGGAAATGGATATGGAGAGTAAAATTTAGAGCTTACAGTAAATTATTATTTTATTCAATGTTTGAAAAAATATAATATGTAATAAGTAATAAAATACAAAAATTAATATAAATTCATAATATAAATAAATAAATATATATATGATTTCCTAATTCGAAAATAATACAATATAATTTACACTTAAAAAAAGACACAGAAACTATAAACTGTCGTTGTTTTTTCTTTCTTCAGGCGTTGACTAGAATGCCGTAGCCACTCTGAGCAACGTTGTTCTACTTCTTTTTCTATTGCGGAATGGGTCTTCATTGTAATTTCTTCAAAAATAAAAATTGTAATAATTATAACAAACAAGCTACAGCAAATTCGCTGATTTTTTTTTTTAATACACGCCCCACATTGTTCTTTTTCCCATTACCACCTACTGGGACAATAGCAGTTCCTGAAATAACAAAAGAACAAAATATTTGTATGTGTATATATCGAGTGACTCTGAAATAAGTTCGGAAAAAAAACCACAACGAAGTAGAGAAAATTTTAAGTAATTTCTTTTATCTAGTCCTAATTCAGGGCAAAAAATATTAAGATCTACACCTCGTTCAGTGCCATTTGTTTTCATCTAAGCAACACACGGCAAAAACAAAGAAAAAATTTAGTCACAATGGAAACTGAATAAATCATTGCCGCATCATTTACATTTAACAAGATGTTCCGTATTTGTTTCTTGAAACTGGAGCAGCAATTTAATTACTTTGAATCCGTGTGACAATTAAAGGATTTTTTTTCCGAATCTATTTGGAAGTCACCGCGTATGTATAACATACAGGGTGCTTCACTTCAGACTTTTCTGCAACCCACTATGTATGTAACGTGTTAAGCGAAATGTGCCATGTTTAGTAGGTTCCTAAAAAGTGTTATAGTATTACAGGCATCTACCTGTATATAATATCCAAAATTATGTTATATGTAAGTACATATAAATTTATTGTATTTTTTTAACTTACAAAAAAACCTGCTTGTTGTAGTAGGCAGCGATAATCTTCTAATCCCTCAAAATTTGTTTACCTGTGGTCTTGGCGGCATATCTTCTATTACTGTTTTCTTTTTGATTTGTCACATTTGATGACGTTTTCATATTGGAGATTTGTTCACTCGTTTCCTTTAGAATGTCTTTTGTTTCGCACATATTTTTTGTATTTGTTTCAAGTCAAGAGTAAAATTATGTTCATTAACACCTAGTTCATAAAAAAATGCAGTAACATATCTTTGCAACATGTCATGGCAAAGCGCCTCACTTTCAAAAACAATCACCGTAAGTTCTTCAAAATCAGTGGGAGTATCTTCAGTAATTAATGGCGGTATTTCCAGCTTATCTGAAAAAACTGTTGTTGTTATTTACGTACAGTTATCAAAAACAACAGAAGCATGTAAAAATTAAAATGATTACTTCATTAGAATTATATTAACTTACCTAGTGTAAATACAACCCACACTGAATGGCACAATTTTCACAAAACTGCGTTAAAAGTGAAGTGTGTTACGGATTCACGAGAAAGGTTCGGTGGTTGTGAACCAAATGGCCAAATGGAATTCGACAGCTTCACTGTGAGTGTGAAGTGCAATAACCATAAATACGGAAAAAAGGGATCGTCCGACTCATATACAAACCAAACCAACAAAAGTCCGACTGCACCCCCCAAACATCTGGTGGATAGTAAATGCAGAAGTTGAGCGTTATTTTTTCATTAGATGAAATAAATTTAATAAAATCAAAATTAACCACTCTCTAATTTTTTTGCTACCCATCATCGCTTTATAAACGTCTTTATAAAATCAAAATTCGACGAATGAACTCTTCAAAACCTTGTCCCGTTACAGGGACAATGGGCAAAGAATTTTTATGGCTTTGTTTGTGTCGTTGGGTCTTCCCTATATTACCCCAGATCTTTAAGGTGACCAGACGTTCCGATTTGATCGGAACTGTACCGAATTCAATACTCTAATTCCGATTTCAAATTTCGTCCAATAAAGTTCCGATTAAAACATTCGTTCCGTGAATGTTCCGATTTCTATAAATCTGATAAGAATAAAGATAAATAGTCGGATAAATCACTAATTTTCATGAATAGTAATTTTATTTTGTCAAAAATTGGGAACAAAACTTGTATCGATACGGTTGTCAGCACTGTTTTAAATGTCAGCAGATGTCAGTACTGTTAGTATATTACAACTAAAAATTTTCAAAGCAGTTATATATCAGATTACGATGGAAATGGAAACTAATGTTCCGATTTCGGACTTTTGAAATCTGGTCACCTTACAGATGTTCTATTTATAATTTGCCAAGCAGGTACTTACAAAATAAAATTTTAAGTGAACAAGTTTACAGAAATAATTCTTAAAATTATTACAATGAAAAAAACTTGTCTTTGGTGTATTTCTAATAAAGCCGTTGTATTTTCCCTCTGAATATAATTATTAATTAAGCATTACGAACTCACTGACGAAGGTCACTTTTTAAAGAATACGACGACCCACATCGAATTGACCATATAATCTTTAACAATAAATTTCAAATAATACCATAGTGGTTTTTTTTAAATTCTGATAAGGTGTTGTAAAACTATTTCTGTTTCTGTCTTCATTCCAGATACTGTATTTACGTGGGCAAAGGATGCCGTACGTGGGATTTTAGGGGCGGAAACGTATACCTGCTTAAATACTGTAAATACAGTGGTCTCGAACGAAGACAACAACAGAAACATACCCGATATATTGGTTATTTTAGAGAGCGGATTTTATGAAATTTGCATATCCGTTATTTTTTGCATATAAGTCTTGATATTTAATATGTGAACGAATCATGCTAATTAAAAATGAATACAGCTATAAAAAAATTGCATATTTGCATATATTTGCCTTCTGCTGCATATTTCACGTAACGGGTGCATATTTTGCATTTTTGTCAATTTTTGTGCTACTTTGAAAAAAAAATGCATCGGCATTTTTCTATAAAAACGAAATTTCATGAATCATATTGCAACTATTGTCCTGAGCTTCAAATAACTGGGAAAGGTTTGGGTTTTATGGTAGTTTGGAGACACCACTGGATGTTAAGCCATCCTTCCAGGTAAATTCGTGTCCTAATTACTTTTGGAAATACCGTTCATTTCAATATTTTTGTTCGTTACTTAAGTGTATTACTGGTATGTTTTATAGTGGTCGAAGGGACGTTATCCTATTATTTTTCATCGTGAGTTTGCATTTAAGTATTTAAAGCGATAGAGATGTGTGTCAATATGTAGATAACTCAAATTAATTTATGAATTAAACCTTTTCCTGAACTTATTCTTCAAGAAGGAACTGTGTTTTGTTGTGCCTGCTCTAATCCGATAAGTATTTTTACATCTGTGGACGCAGTACGCAGTTTTTCTATTTACAAATACATACTTTAGAATCACCGGAAAAATTTTTGTTAGAATATTTCGAAAAATATTTAAAAATAAATTGTTACCAAAATAGTAATTGAATAGTCGATTACTACTCATTTTTAATTCGTTCTGTTTACCTATATTTATTTTTTAGTATAAGAAAATTATCTTCAAAAATGTCATTTATTTGTCAGTGAGATCTAATTAAACACTTTGCAATGTGATTTATGTATTTTTTGTAATAAAAGGTAAGGTGTTTTTGCAATTTGTAAATAAATTTAGTTCGCTTTTTTTTATTTTTGGAGCATATGTAACTGCATATCTCTGCATATATTAAGAAAGCTATTGCATATTTGCATAAATTTGATGCATGTCATATGATCATATTTCCCAAAATTTTGCTGCATATTTTCCGCTCTCTAATTATTATACATACACTCTATTACCGACATTAAAAAAAGTCTACACTATTTCGTCATATCTGCTGCTTTATTATCAGTTTTCAGTTAGCTACATATTGGATATGAAATTAAGTGAATTTTTTGAATAAATAATAATTTAAAGATCAACCACGAACATACTCAATTATAATTATACATTATACATTACCAGTTTATTTTAGAGCCCAAGATTACATTGGAAAAATCTAAACTTTTGAAAATTTAATGTTAAACAGATATACCTATAACTGAGTGCGAAAGTCAATACACAAAACTCGATGATCAATTATTGTTTCGTATTCAAATTATTATTTATTTTCCTTACGATCAAAGTGAAGAAATTATTTAATTCATTTTTATTTAAGAACGATATCGCTGACCTTGAAATAGATTAGTTTTTCAATTTCGATTTTTTTCTTTGTCTTGCTTTTGTTGCCGATCAACATATTTTGCATTAGAATTAATAAAATAATGAAATATATCATTTTATTTTTCGAGCTCATTTCAAAATTCTGTATATGTATAATTGTTCCTTTTTGGCAGTCACGCATAGGCAGAGGTTAAAAAATAATGTCTCATTACTAGTCTTAATTCGTATTACCTGTTAGATGGGACATTTTTTAATTCTGATCATAAACTATGTGCATTAAGTCTCTTGTTCTGTTTTATAAAGCGCAGGTCGTTATGGACGTATAAAAATAAAATTATAAATAAATATAATTACAGGAAATATAATATGAAAAAAAAAATTAAGAGCAACTCACTATTGGCGTCATCTGCTTGTGCAAGATTTAAGACAGGGAAGAAGTTTCTTTTTTTAAGACTCAGCTGCTTTTGTTTATGAATATACTATTTACTTGCAACACAAACATAAATAATAAATATAAATTAGAGCTATATAATACTTGATAAGTATGTTTTTAAATGTTTTTTTGCTGTTGCCCTGTCAGAAACGTTAATTTTCGATTTAACATGCCATTTTGTAAAATGAACTGAAAAACACTTTACATAATTAACTAATAAAAATAAAACATTCCGAAGCATGTATATATATATATATTAATCAGATATCTAGCAACTACAGTTAACATTACTTATTGGTTACATAACCGTAGTACTCCATTGTGATGTTACAAGGCTTACCTGCCAACTATATCGCTGCGACACAATAATGAGATATCTAGTACATACAGTTAACAATAGTGTTAGTTACATAACAGGAGTACCACAGTGTGATGTTAAATGCTTATATGCAAGCTATATCGCTGCGACATAATAATAAGATATCTAGTAAATGTAGTCAACATTACGTGTTGGTTACATAGCATGAGTACTCCATTGTGATGTTATATAGCTTACGTTCCAGGTGTATCGTTAAGACATAATCATGCGATGTACTTATTGTTCTTTTGTGAGTACGTACCTGTCACGTCAACATCACAACTGTGTTTACTGGAAGTACCTGTAACTTAGGTCACCACCAGACCCCAAAATTTTACCCATTACGTAGGTTAACCACGGAAACATGCATTTTCACTGTATCAAAAGTTAACCCACTCGACACCTACAAGGTTCGGCAAGCACACGGTCAAAAACACCCGATTCAGTTGTGGTTCATAGACAGTACTGTTCAACAAATTAACCTAAGTATAATTAAACTTTAAATGGCAGCACTGATCATGAACCGCCAGGGACCGACAATAGTTTTTCTGAAATTCTGTGCCCGACACCACAAAACGATAGAACTTTTGAGCAATTCAACAGAATGCATGTGTACTTTAACCCCCGCGCTAAATCTAAAGACCGTGCTGTTAAACAGGAAGTCGGCGATGCGTCGAAACTAGCTCAGAGTTTTGAAAGGATCCGCGACCTGGTGCGAAAAAGGCGCCAGCAGCGCATCCAGGAACAAAAACAAAACGAGAACAACTCCCGACTGGAGCAGATAGTCAGAGAGGTGATGCAGAGGCGAGCCGAAGAAGAAGCTTTCAAAACAGGTGAGGCTTCGGTTACTTAAGCCGACGTTTATTAAACGCCATGAATTAGTCATTCGGGAACAAAAGCGGGAATTAGCATTTCTGCGATCAAAGGCGAGGTCCGGGATAATTCAGAAATTTAATGAAGGCCTACTAAAGCGTGCGGATAGTCGGCATTCAATTGTGTAATCTCCGGTCTAGATGTCCCGATTATATCCGAGCGTGTGGCTCTTTTTCGGCGCTCGATTCGCAGATAAGAGCGTGAAAAACCTGCGTTTATGTCGTTGGAGTTAAAATCATTTCCGGCCGTTATAACGAGCTTGAAGGCTCCATTTGCATGATTTCGTTATCCTTTTTACACTCGGTAGAGCCGACTATCGATTTGTATGATAAAGTTTGGAGCGACGGTAATTGCACGATGGACGCTATGATCCGGCAGATTTATGCGCGAATCTCTCCACTAACCTGTTGACAAAATTTATTATCTTGGCTCGAACTCAACGCGCTCTTTCTTCCCTCAGGCGTGACGACGAAAGCTGTACAACAGACAGTGGTCGGGTTTCCGCGCGACAAGCGCAGCTACCAGGAAGCCATGAATCGACCCATCTCCATCATAAGTTACGACCACCCACCGGACTATCAGGTGAGGACTTGTCGTGGCGCGAGCGTCTCAAGCACCGGCTTTCTTCCAGACAATACAAGAAGGGGAAAACGAGGGCAAATACTCTAAGAGGTATTCGACGTTGATTAACGGCAACTCGGAGGAGAGCGACAGCGCTGAGAGAGCGCAACTACTCGAGAACAAAAAGACTGACGTTAGGTTGCTGCAGAACATGTCGTCGGGCCGGGGGACGACGACTGACAGCAAAGGTAGTAGCCGGACGCGCGATTGGCGCAGTCGGTAGGATTCGGTCTCGATTTGTTTCAGACGACAACACCGAAAGCGTGGAGATGAAGAACATCGACAGGGGGACTTCAGCAGACACGGAGCACGACGAAGAGTCGGCCTTGTGTCCCGACTCCAGCAAGAACTGCAACACCAAGAGCGACCACAACGACGAGGACAGCCAGCAACCGTGGCAGACTCTGGTCTCGTACGTGGACGAGCTGACGGTCGGCGGTCGCCGGAACTCCAAGGGGCAGTACATCGACGGCATGGGCAGCTTCCCGATGTTCGGTCACAAGAAGCCGCCGAGGACGCCGCCAAACTGTTTTCCCCAGCATTGTTACCAGCAGTAAATGCAGTACCCTGGCGATTTCCCCAACTCATTTCGGCTTTTCAGGTGTGCTTGTTTCAACGCTTGCATTAACACCAGAGTGGGCAAGAAATGGACCATGGTGCGAACTATGGTGTTACGCGTGGTGGATACGCCGAGTTTCGAGTGGTTTATTCTAGTGCTAATTTTCGCGTCTAGTGTGACTCTGTGCTTCGAAGACATTCATTTGGACGAAAATCCCGACTTGAAGTCGGTGCTGTACTGGACGAATCTTGCGTTTTCGGTTATTTTTATCATCGAAATGTTTTTGAAGTGGATCGCGTTGGGGTTTCACAAGTATTTTACCAGCTTCTGGACGCTGCTGGATTTTTTAATCGTTTTTGTAAGTATTGTTGTCTGTCAGTTAGACGTAAAATGTCACACGAAGATACGAGATCGCGACAACCTCAAACCGAATGTTTGGTTTCGAAGCTGCTGAACTTCTGCAAAACGCCGTTGGGTTGTTTGAGAGCATGGCAACTTGTTTTTGGTATCACGTGTATGATTTTGTTACATACAAGACAGGTTTTGCTGATGATTACGCTGAGTGTATTTCTTGGTACTTTAATATGGTTGGTGTTGCACGTTATAGCCATCGAGTTCCTGTTTGGACAAATTATCTTCGATGTAGCTTGTTGTGTTGCGTATTTAACCGTCATGATTCTATACTTTGTACAATCACCAGGACCAGAAGCACACGATACAGTCACTTGGATTACACCTGCAATCATTGTAATCATAACCGGTATTCTCTATGGGTTTAGTATCAAAGTTTCCTATACAATATTTCGAAACTAGACAATAAGATAGATGTACGTTTATTATGAATAAAGAACGACAGACTCACTGTCAAATTGACATGTTGTACAAAATAGTATGATAAAACCGGCATTAAAACCTTTACAGATACGAGAACAAAGCCAATCAGGACCCCTTCAAATCCAAGAACCACGTCCCAACTGCAGAAAACGATTTATAAACCAACTAGTAAAGCTGATAACACTTCGCGAGATACTCAAATTCCTAGAAATCGTGACAAGTATTTGTGCCATCATTTATTTCCCCAAGAAACATTTTTAAACATGTTACCCATCATCTCGTTAATTGGTACCCTGCTGTGGCTCGTTCTGCATATTCGAACAACAATCTGACTCTTCCGGAACTTATTTTTACTTGTACTTGTTTTATACTGTACTGTGTAGCGACTGCCACCGAATTTGTACTCCACCCTTCTCTCAGTAGGTGGGTACGTCTGATTGGAATTTCGGCCAGTACTGTCTACGGGGCAGACGCCTCTGGTTACTCGTGGACTACAGAA
Source organism: Zophobas atratus (assembly GCA_022388445.1). Lineage (NCBI taxonomy): Eukaryota > Metazoa > Arthropoda > Insecta > Coleoptera > Tenebrionidae > Zophobas > Zophobas atratus. The sequence continues at coordinate 8,369,548 of CM039447.1, read as the reverse complement.
ACGAAATACGAAGCAACAGATGATTTTGTACCCTTTTAGAAATAATAAAACCTAAAACAAGACCCCTTTTTGTCTCTTTTACGACGATGATCATAATCGGAATTTCACTCTAACGATGATCTTTCAGGTCTCCCTCTTCAGTCTATTAATCGAAGAAAACGAAAATTTGCGCGTTTTGCGTTCGCTGCGGACCCTTCGTGCCCTTCGACCTTTACGCGCCATTAGTCGATGGCAAGGCATGAGGATCGTAGTGAATGCCTTGATGTACGCAATACCCAGCATCTTCAACGTATTACTAGTGTGTCTAGTCTTTTGGCTGATTTTCTCCATCATGGGTGTACAGTTTTTCCGGGGGAAATTCTACAAATGCCTGGACGAAAACGATGAGCTCGTAACCGTAGATGTAAGAACACGATTACTTTAGGCCTGAATTAACCCCGACGTTCTAGATTGTAAATACACGCCAAGACTGTTTAGATCGCAACTATACTTGGATCAACTCGAAAATATCCTTCGATCACGTAGGGATAGCGTACCTCGCTTTGTTCCAAGTGGTAAGTGTTGCCTAACTGAAGAAGTGTTTTGATTTTCGCCTTCAAGGCCACGTTCGAGGGGTGGATGGAAGTGATGGCGGACGCCGTCGACGCTCGAGGGGTGGATCTCCAGCCACAGCGTGAAGCTAACCTCTACGCCTACATCTACTTCGTTATTTTCATAGTGTGCGGTTCTTTTTTTACGTTGAATCTGTTCATTGGAGTCATCATCGACAACTTCAACATGTTGAAGAAGAAGGTATGTCGCGAATGGTGGACTGACTGATTTAATCGCTTGTTTTAGTACGAAGGTGGCGTGCTGGAGATGTTCCTCACCGAGAGCCAGAAGCACTATTACACGGCCATGAAGAAACTCGGTCGGAAAAAACCCCAGAAGGTCATCAAGCGACCCATGAACCAGTTTCTGGCCATGTTCTACGACCTGTCGAACTCGCGTAGGTTCGAAATTGCAATATTCGTGTTGATTTTCCTCAACATGTTGTCGATGGGGATCGAGCATTACAATCAGCCCCACGCTGTGTTCTTTATTTTAGAAGTTAGTAACGCGTTCTTCACTACAGTATTCGGTTTAGGTAACGAAACGAAAGTGACTTGGTTCGTCCCGATCTCACGCTAATGATTTGCAGAGGCCATCGTCAAGATTATAGGTCTAAGGTATCACTACTTCACGGTTCCGTGGAATGTGTTCGATTTTTTACTAGTGCTGGCTTCCATTCTCGGCATCCTGATGGAAGACATCATGATTGACTTCCCCGTGTCGCCGACCCTGCTCCGAGTGGTCAGGGTGTTCAGGATAGGGCGCATCCTGCGCTTGATCAAGGTCAGCGACCTCACCCTCTCCTTCCTCGATTAACAGACAATTGCAGGCCGCCAAGGGCATCCGGAAGCTCCTCTTCGCTCTCGTCGTGTCCCTGCCGGCCCTCTTCAACATCGGCGCCCTCTTGGCCCTCATCACCTTCATCTACGCCATCATCGGAATGTTCCTCTTCGGCCACGTCAAGCAGCAGGGCGCCCTCGACGACATGGTCAACTTCCAAACGTTCGGAAGGTCGATGCATCTGCTCTTCAGACTGATCACCTCGGCGGGATGGAACGACGTGCTGGAATCCCTGATGATCGAGCCCCCGGACTGCAACCCCACGTTAGGAACCAGTCGAACGGCGACTGCGGCTACCCCCTCCTGTCCATCATCTACTTCACCAGCTTCATCATCATCAACTACATGATCGTCATCAACATGTACATAGCTATTATCCTCGAGAACTTCAACCAGGCCCACCAGGAGGAAGAGATCGGGATCGTCGAGGACGACCTCGAGATGTTCTACATACGGTGGAGCAAGTACGTAGTGGGAATAGTCGGGGTGGTTTTACGTTTGCGTTTCCCGCAGATACGATCCTCACGCTACTCAGTTTATCCGGTTTTCGCAACTCTCCGACTTCATCGCTTCTTTAGATCCTCCCTTAGGCATTTCGAAACCCAACACGGTAGCGCTAGTGAGCTTCAATTTGCCCATCGCCAAGGGCAATAAGATACATTGTTTAGATATTCTACACGCGTTAGTTAAGCACGTGCTTGGGCACGTGGAAGAGACTGATAACTTTAGACAGGTGAGTGGAGACAGCGGGGAGTAGTGAGATGAACGAAAATTATGTGTTCCAGTTGCAAGAGCAAATGGATATCAAATTCAAGAAGCAGTTCCCGACTAGGAAGGAACTGGAGATTGTTTCCTCCACGAGGATATGGAAGCGCCAGGATAAGGCCGCAAGGCTGATTCAGAAGTCGTTCCGGGATTACATCAAGTGAGTGTTTTTATAATCGAGTCCGTTGAACGAATGGCTACTTTTATGTTTTACCGCTTTAGTTTTCCGTTTTTTAACACATGTATAGATAGCGAAGCCGACTTCATTCTCGGGCACCATTTTTTTAAGCACTTCAGGGTGAGTGGTTCCGGTGGTGGGTTCAATTGGAGGAAAGAGTGGTAGTGGTGGATTTTGATTGTCTTTGTGTCCGCAGGCGCAAGCGCGAGCGCGAGCGCGTCCAGGAGGAGGTGGACGAGATGACGCAGACGTCGTCGCCGGGCGGTGGCTGGCAGGGCCGCCTGTCCGCTTTCCTTCATGTCCATCGAGGGAGTCGCGCCTCTTCTCGCAAGTCCTCTAGGGCCTCTGACGCGAGCGACCTCAGCGAGCTGGGCGGTCCGTGGTTGAACTTGCCGCTGTTGTTGCTCTCGAGCGCCACCAACATGGACCCAGAGGAGCTGGATTTGAGCCGCGACGCCGCCGATGTCCACATCAAGGTGAGCGAGGCCACGCCGGAGGCGACGACGCCCGCCTCCGACAAGCCGGCGCCGCGCCGCCGCAGCATCTACAACTTCCCGTTCTTCCTCCGGCACCAGGACGCCGTCGAGACGCCGGACGAGACGGCGTCGCCGCCGCCGGCCAAGCGGTCGTCGGCGCAGTCGCTGCACCCGGCGATGGCCGAGGAGGCGAAGCCGAAGCGGGGCAGCATCATCCGGAGGAAGCGGGTAGGTTCGGTCAAGGCGAGGACGACGGGGGGCGGCGGGGCCGCGGCCGCCCACCGCCCCGACTCGGAGCCGTTAAACAGTGCGGACGTTAGTATTTTAGTGACGGAGGCCTCGCCAGAAGCACCCATCCTTAAGCCGCCTCTGCAAAGACAACAGAGCGAGGCGACGGTGGTTCAAGTGTTAGTTCATAGGGAGAGTGAGGAGTACAATCAGGACGATGACGCGGAGGCGGCGCCTAAGATTGAGGTGACGCCCGGCGACTCGGGGACGGCCGAGGCGGCGGCGGCTGCAGGGCCGGACTGTACGATTAACGTTAACACCACAGATAGCTGATCTGAACTCGCACACACCGAACTATTGCAATAATTTTTAACGTAGGGTTAGGGCGGGGGCGGGACGGACGCCAGCGGGGGCGGGGATCCTGAAACCGGAAAACAACAATCTCCACGCGAGTTTTTTTCTTAATGCAGAGGGTGTTTACTTCGAGCTTGTTTTTTATTTATGAAGATAAATTGCTGTAATCTTCTGATACACTTACGGCGCACATTCCGGAACAAATTACAGAAAATCAAGGAAAATCGAAAGTCGTTTTATATCGGAGAAGATAAATTAAGTTAATGCACTAAATTTTCAGAATTTAGCTAAATTCTCTCTATGCACAAGATAATAATGAGTTTCAAATCAAAAAATAAAAAATTTTCGTCATCACAAATTTCGAAAATTTCTTATGCGGACAATCAATTTGAGGTTCCATCGTGGTCTTCCCTAGGTATGTTTGAGTATGATGAGGGATTCTTTATGACATTAATTGACAAATGAATTTAATTTTAATTATGACCAGGATTAAGATGATGAATTTCCAATTAAAAAATCTAGATTTATTTTCTAGGGAACTGCATACAGGAAATATGGTAAGCTACACAGCGCGATGCAAAAAAAGTCGTCTAGAAACCGTTGAAATTTAATGTTAAAAAATTATGTTGGCAACACTACCGCGTTCCTTGCGGTGCCAACATTATCATTTTAAAAATAAATTTCACGGTCTACTAGACGACTTTTTCGATCATCTAGGTTTTTTTTTTGTCAGATTGGAATCTAGGGTAACGATTTGTTGATGTATAGGAAGGCCAGATTCAGGCATGTGTGGGTGAATGGTGAGTAACGAGGGGTGGGTTTAATTTGTGGTGGTTTGTTTAATGGTGAATTATCCGAGCTCCACGCGACGTCCGCCTAGCCCCCGCAACTTTTTTATTTGAAACAATTAGAAGTTAATTTTTTAAGGTTATTGTAAAAAGAAAATGATAAAGCGAATTAATTCTAATTCAGATGCTTTGGGCATATTGTACATAAAAAGAAAAACCAACAAAAATGCATTTTTGTAGATAGCGCATAAATCGAGTGATTTTGAATTTTTTTGATCAAACAGTTTGTATAGCTAAGAAACTTAATCAATAACTTAACGTACAGGTTATTCTTAAGTCAATTACTTAAACTATGACTATATCTCAACAAGAGACATCGTACAATCAGTAGGAAGAATAGCATCTAGATTAAGGGATAAATAAAAAAATAATTAGCATGATATTTTCGTTGGCGTTATTTTATTAAAACTAGACGAGAGTTGATGTAAATATATGTTGACAATATGATTGTACATTACTCAAAGGCCTACACAAAAAGACTACAGTTTTGTACGCCTTCGCGGCCCCCATCGAACCCCTTTTCTTCTCTCATCACATATCAGCCTGTAGAAACATTCCTTCTGTACATAGCCGTTGGATGGGGGCCGAGAACGCACCAACACATTGTTACGAGATTTAAATAGGGTTAACTGCTACTCTCAGTTGTTTAGTGCACCCAGACCCACCGATTTCAACTCCTCGCACTTTTAGTTGAGACGAAACTTGTTCTTCCTAAAATTCTTCTTTGACGAATTCCAAATTCCGCTTTTGTTCGCTTGACTTGACAAAATTGAGCTAATCAGGGGGCCAGACGTGTGCATTGAAACAGTAGTGTACATACTGACGTAGAGAATAACTAGTCTGTCTTTGCTTGGAAATAAATTATAAATTGTTTACATGAATTCTTCTTCCTTATTACGCAAAGAGGTTTTATTCATTGTGATATTGTGCATCTAGAGGGGTCCCCACGGGAGGACAACTCCTCCCGTTGCGACTTTCATAAATTGTTACAAATTGTATTGTTGCATTTTATGAGGCAGATTTAAATAAAGTTTATTGCCAAAATATTTAATAAATGTATATAATCGCCAAAGTTATGGGGCTGCGTGCTCGGAATTGCGTCCCGGCACGCAGCTTTTGCTGTTTTGTTAGCTATTTATATTGCTAGTGATAACGTTTACCTAGATTGCCTTCATCAGATATTTTAAATATCATTGTTAATTTTAATATAGTAGCGGAAACACTAGAGTAGACTTGTGTACAAATCTTTAAATTGTCAAAGTTATAGCTTTTAAATTAATAAAACCAGATTAATCAAACCCGGCTTTAATTCAACTACTTCGTAGATACACGCGTACGCTTATTCCACGAAAAATTAACCCCATACGACTTAGGTTTGAACGGTTTCTCAAACGAACTCTCCTGGATGTACCACTCCCAACCATTTTTCTCACAATGTCGGATGGCTTCCTCCTTCGAGCTAAACTGAACTTTCATATTGGACAAGGGGTCGCCGCTAAGACACACCTTCATTAACTGCTCGCTAAACACCGCCAAACTCACCTGGAGCACCACCCCATCAACGGGTTCTCCCACCTTTCACGGGTGTCAAAATCCATCTCCCAGTGACCTGTATTGTCAGTGCCACTTTGCATAGCATTCTTAGCTGGTTCATATATGCGCACCAAGCGCCCCTTCACGTGTTCTTCAGGCTGCCCGGTTATGGGGGCCACGTTGCTCTAAAAACAACACTAAGTGTCTCAAAGTCACGAAACTAGTCTTACTTGAGCATCGACTGTTATGTAACCCTGCAAACGTTTCCGCTGCTCGATTTCCTCAGGGTTCAAAAGGGCCGTGTCGTGAGTGATCTGAGGGGCTTCTTTTTGCTTGACGGCCTTAGACACGTCGTCGCTAAGTCGACTTGATGTTGTTGAAAGACTAGCAATAGACCTAGAAAGTGAGGTTATAAGAACTGAAGTAACGAATAAGAGCCGCACCATTTTAGATTGGGGCACTTTTTGAGTGCCCCCGAACGAAGGAGGAGTGATGCCATAAGCGTACGAGGCTCTTATTCAACAATAAATAATTTACAAGGGACAGTCGTTCTTATGTCAGCTGTCACCTGTCACTCGCAGAGTACCAACCCATTTAATTTTTTTTTTTTTTTTTATTGTAAAATTGGCCTTTTCACATCGCCTAATTTAATAGAAATGTATTTTTAACACCAACCCTAGACTCATATTACGAAAAAGAACTTTAGTAAATTTTTAACAGCAATCCGCCGATACGCCAGTTTGGCTAAAGCCAGTGACCCTCAACATAGTCTCAGTTCCAGTGATGCCCAACAATTTTTTTTCGAAATTAACTAAGGAAATAAAAAACCGAAGCGACTTTTAAAATTCCAAGATTTTAATTTTTATTGTTTAAGGACAAAAGCCAGGTCCGTTCGGGGGCTGAGCCGCAATTCCTCTCTTGTTCATCCTGCAAGTGTGCTCCTCCAGCCGTCGCGCTGCATCATTGACATCGGTGACCTCTCGGTCCGACCAAAGTCGCTCAGCTACCGCACTAGCCCTAGGCCAGACTCTCGGGACTATGCTAAATTCGTTGACATATTCGCCCCACATGCACGCTTCGCCCCCCACAACCAAATCTAATTCGGCTTCATCATCGATTAGGGCCACCGGTTCGCAGTTGTAGAAGCCATTCCAGTCGCCACCACTCTGCAGATCTGATAGGTACCAACAAGAAGAGTAAACAGCGCGTTTACCGGCTTGGACGACCTACAACAAGATTATGACAATTGCAACTTTGAAAAAAATATTGCATGCATTACGCTGCGTAAAGTGGTGAGACCATTGTTTTTCCAAACATGGACGACTGTAGAATTTGGTAGAACCACCCCGTTGACGAAAACTTCTTCCCAGACGAGGTACTGCGATTCTAGATTATCTAAAATGTCGACAACGTGTTGGATGTAAAAACTTTCCAGTTCTTTGTAAGTGGCGATGTTGTTTTCTCCCATGAAAGTACCAACGTCGGGGTTATTTTGCCAACAGGTAAAATCTACTTCGTCTCCACCGATGTGGAAGTAATTGTCGGGAAACACATCTACGATTTCTGTGAATAGTTGGGTAACGAAGTCGTACGTAGAGTTTTTCGTGGGGTCCATGGGTCCGAAGTTACCATTGGGTTCGTTGTTGGAGTAGCAAGCGGTCAATAATTCTGGGTGAGAAGCTCCCCAGGAACTGGTGTGACCAGGAGTATCAAACTCTGGGATTACTCGAATTCCACGAAGTCTGGCATACTCAATTACTCGAGCGACGTCACTTTGTTCGTAGATTTTTGAGAACGGATGGTACGCACCTTTATCACTACACACGTAAGTAGTATCTATGTTATTTGAGAAAGTTCAGTTTTGACTTACCTAAGTTCAGGATAAGTACGACTCTTGTAAGGAAAACTATGATCATCAACTATATGCCAGTGGAAAACGTTAAATTTATTGTAAGCCATAGCGTCCAACATTGCAAAAATAATAGTAAGTGGTTCGAAGTGACGGGAGGTGTCAATTAACAACCCTCTGTAAGTAAATCGGGGACCATCGGTGATAGTGGTACCATTAATGATGAGCTACGTGAAAGACTTAAGTCTCCAAATGGAATTATTGTAGTGGTACTTACTGAGTCTTGCTCGACGTATATCAACTGCGAGAAAGTTTCCAAACCGCGAAGTACCCCCCAAATGGTGGACGCCGAGAGGGTGGCTCCTTGTGCATCAACAACCAAAGTATCTGAAACAACAACATTAAAACTAGACTACCAAATTTTGCTCCTTACAATTTTCGGAATCCCCTTCCTTGGGATAAATGTCTTCGCTTTCGCACCCTGCTTCTAGATCTATGTTCAAAGTTTGTAAAGTTCCCAAAAAATTTCCATCCGCTTGAAACCGCGTCCACGAATTTTGCGAAACCTTTGAACCAGCCGTCGCTATAATCGTCCAGTACCTCGTCAAAGCATCGTTGAGGAAATTCGGGCAGCCGACGTTGTCAGGTACCTAGAATCCTCACTATATCCGGTACCACCTAACTTTTCTATTACCTTAAAATTAAAACCATGTGGTAGTATCGTATAGTAGTCTTGGGTTTTTTCCTCGGCTTGTGGTTTTGGCCATACCGCCCCCTTGGTCGCCAACACAGCAGGACCCAGAGCTAGGGCACACCCCACCAAAAACGAAAAAAGAATAATTGACTTAAGCATGGTTGAAACTGTATGGTTAATCAGTACGGATCTCCATTTATAAGAGCTGATCTTCGAATCTAATCTGATCTTGAACCTGTCTAAGTCATTTGGTAGCTGGTGACCTTTGTTAAGAAGACACATAAGTACGGAAACAAAAACAAAAATCTCAAGGTGTTATCAGAGATAATCAATTATTCGGCACTATTACATACCACTTATCTTTTATCAGGTACTTATCTAGTCGGTACTTCAAAAACGTTTCGCAATTTTGCAAAATATGTTAAAATTTATTTTGGTTTGTGTTTTGTTTTTCGCAAAAATCGCGTGTTTCGAATTTATTTTTAAGCCCGGACCTTTAATACCTGCTTCTAGGGGAGAAGTGTGGCCCAAACCTCAACACCAAGACGCTCTAGATGATGGATTCTTCACACTATTGCCGTCGTTCTTTCAGTTTAATGTGAGTGCAAGTTTTGTGTTTATATTTCATAGTAGACGAATTTCAGTCAGTCGGTACCACCTGTACTATTTTGAACGAAGCCCTACGTAGATATAGGAACCTAATTCTTTTTAACAATCGACGCATCAAAGAAATTTACTTCAAAGTACGAACGTGTTACGAGAGTTCCGATTCTAACTTCTTGGGTTACTTGACTAGTTTTGAAATTGACTTAACCGGTCCGTGCTCTGACGAAGAATTGCCGTCTCTCGAGATGCTAGAAGAATGTAGGTGACCACTATAACTCACTCTGATTAACGTTTGTGTAGATGAATTGACACTCAGTTCTAGTACCCGAAAACTATCATCTAGTACCATCTGGGGTATACTTCGAGGTCTTGAAACCTTCTCTCAACTCATCTACTTAACAGAAGACCATAGTTGTGTAAGTTTTAGTACCATGTAAGACTTGAATAACCACGAAACAGCACAGACTTGAAAGTACCCACATCCACGACTATCCCAGATTTGCCCATCGTGGTCTTCTTTTGGACACCTCTAGGCACTACCACAGCAAAGAAAACGTTTTCAAACTTCTAGATGCAATGTCGTACCACAAGCTCAACGTTTTTCATTGGCACATCACCGACGACTATAGTTTCCCTTACGTGAGCAAGACTTTCCCTCAGTTAAGGTACGTATAGACCCAGTGGTACTCTTCTTCTAGTAGTGTTTATAGCGAAAAGGGCGCATTTCATCCTACTCTTTGGGTCTACGACCAAAATTTTGTCAAAGAGGTACAAAAGTACGCACAAAGAAGAGGAATTCGGGTAATGGTAGAATTTGACACTCCTGGACACACTCTGTCTTGGGGTTTAGGTCAACCGGATTTACTCACGGCTTGTTATGGCGTACCACAACTAGAATGGGGACCCATTAATCCCACCAGAAACTCTACTTACGCTTTCATGTTTAAGTTACTCGATGAGATTAAGAGTGTGTTTAAGGATAAGTACACCCATCTTGGAGGTGACGAAGTTGATTTTGCTTGTTGGTACTTACATAAGTTCTCGTGTTGACGGTGATTTCACTATACGTTTTATAGGAAAAGTAATTCCGAAGTTAATCAGTTTATGGTTGAAAATGGCATAGAAGGCGACTATGTGGCTCTTCAGAGTTACTACATCCAAAAAATCATCAACTATGTTGATTCTTTAAATATGAGTACTGTGGTGTGGGAGAAAGTCTTCACCAATGGTGTTACGTTACCCAAAAGCACAGTGGTTCACGTCTGGAAAAGCACCAACCCAAAAACTACTCTAAACCAAGTGACGGAAGCCGGTCATCCAGCTATTCTATCCTCGTACTGGTACCTAGACCAGTTGAACACAGGTGGCGACTGGTTGAAGTTCTACAACGCTGACCCGCACGATTTTCCAGGAACCGACGAACAAAAAAGTTTGGTCATAGGAGGTGAAGCTTGTATGTGGTCGGAAGTGGTCGACGACAACAATCTAGAATCTAGAATTTGGCCCAGAGCTAGCATCGCGGCCGAAAAATTTTGGTCACCCCCTGACTCCATCAAGACTGAGATGGAAGAATTGTGGCCTATCGCCACCAGGTTACAAGAGCAGACGTGCAGAATGAACAGAAGAGGGATAAAGGCCCAACCACCTACAGGCCCGAGTGTATGCTTTTAAATAAAAAACATCTTCCTGATTAAAATTTATTATTTAAACACAAAACCCAGGTCCGTTGGGGGGTTGTCCTTCAATTCCACGCTTGTTCATCCTACAGGCATGCTCTTCTAGTCGTCTTTTAGCGTCTTCGACGTCTGTGACGTCCGCAGGAGACCAAAGTCGTTCGGCGACGGCACTGGCAGCAGGCCAAACTTCTGGAATTATGTTGAACTGATTGACGTACTCGCCCCACATGCAAGCTTCACCGCCCAGAACTAGGTCTCTTTGATTTTGGTCTTCTATTAAAGCTAAAGGGTCGCAGTCGTAGAAGGCGGTCCAGTCTGCACCAAAATACAGCGAGGCGAAGTACCAGCAAGAGGAATACACAGCGAATTTGCCCGCGGCGACTACCTAGAACCGCGATTTCTTGACAAGGTAGTACCGATGAGGAAACTTTACGTTTCTTAGGGTAGTCAAACCGTCGTCTCGCCAAACCTGGACGACACTAGAGTTGGGTAGTTGTACCCCGTTGACGAAAACTTCTTCCCAGACGAGGTGGTTGGAGTTGGAAGTACCTAAAATGTCAATCACTTTTTGGATGAAGTAGGTTTCTAAATCTACATAGGTGGCGATGTGGTTTTGGTCCATGAAGGTGGATATGTCGGGATTGCTTTCCCTAAACACTATGAAGTGACAAAGAAGTGTATACTAACTAAGACTATACTAACCAACAACCAGAAGCTACTTCGTCTCCTCCAATGTGGAAGTACGAATCCGGAAATACGTCCAAGATTTCTTGGAATAGTTTGGCTATAAAATCATACGTGGTGTTTTTAGTGGGGTCCATAGGTCCCAATTCTCCACTGGGTTCGTTGTTTTCGTAGCAAGTAGTGAGTAATTCTGGATGGGAGACGCCCCAAGATCTTGTATGACCAGGGGTGTCGAATTCCGGTATGACACGAATACCTCGCAGTCGAGCGTACTCGATAACTAGACGAATGTCGTCTTGGTCGTAGATTAACTCAGTCGGGTGGTACGCACCTTGTTCACTAAAAACGACTTACAAACGTGTTTTATTTAAACCGAAGTGTATACCTTAGTTCTGGAAAGGTGGTACTCCGGTATGGAAAACTGTGATCATCTGTGATATGCCAATGCAAAACGTTGAATTTGTTGTACGCCATAGCATCCAACATTTGTTGAAGGATGGACACGGGTTGGAAATGTCGGGAAGTGTCAATTAGAATACCTCTGTGATGAAAGCTGGGGTAGTCTTCGATGAAAGTGGTACCAATGATCAACTAATTAGACAATTTGATTTGGAAATCTAGTTTTTTAAAAAAGTACTTACGCTATCGTCTTCCAAGTGAATCAACTGCGAAAAGGTTTCTAGACCCCGCAGTACCCCCCAGATCGACAATGTGTATAAGTAGGCACCATCTTCGTCAACACTCAGTGAATCTGGAACTTCGATTTCGCAAAAGTACCACCATATGGGTGTTACTTACAATCCTCATATTCTCTTAAACCTGGAACAATGTCTTCACCGGAACACTCATTTTCGATATTTACGGTCATGCTTTCCAAATATCCGAGGAAATTCTCATCACTGATTTCCTTCTTGTCGGGTACGACCTTCTCCCAGACACCTTTCTTCAATTTTAAAGCAATGGTACTATTGATAATCTTTACGTATCTATCAAAGGCATCATTTACGAACTTTGGGCAACCTGTTTCTTTAAGTAGCTACAAATACATGGTTATTATCTAAAGACTTGCCAGAAAACTTACCTCAAAATTGAAAGCCCTTATAGGGTCCATTAAATAGTATTTGCCGTATTTTTCTTGCTTTAGGGGCTTAGGCCACACCTCTCCTTTGGTGGGTTGAATATCAGGACCAGGATTTATCCCGTACACAAAAATAAACGTATTTAGTAGAATGTACAACCTCCACATCGTCTAGTACACGTTTCGATAGTTGCACAAATGATACTATGATTGTGCAGTAAAAAAAGTAAACAAAATTCTGAGATAACATTTTGCTATAAAGCAGATAAATAGTTTAGTCGTGCACTGAAAAAGGTGCGTAAATTTTGAATTGAGTAGTTCTTTGAAAATATATGAAAATTAGAAGAAGTACCTATTTCACAAAGGTGCAGGATTTAGTTAAAGAGTTTTCTAATCTACTATAAAAGATCAAATATATTTGTACCTCTGGGCAAAGAACACCAGAAACGTAAGTCCTTCTCTAGTACCCAATTGTCCATTTCCCCGGAAAATGATTGTTGACAACAAAACAATCAACTTTAAAGTCAAAGTTTCAACGGTACTCTCCATTCGAGTGTTTGTTCAAAATCCTCTAAACCTTTCCGTCGAGAACAATAACCATAACAATAACGAAGATAACAAAACGTACGACCTAATTTTTTTGAGGAACGATTGCTTTATTTTCGCGTATCACAAGGACTTAACACGCTGTCAGTGTCCGATTTGTGTTCCTCAACAGCTGATTAGTATCTCCTCTTTCCATATCGACCGATCTCAATCTCCTCGCTCTTGAATATAAATACTACTGCTGCCCGCATCCCTGCGCTAGTACGTGATAACCCGTAATCATGTTCAAACTATTAATAGCTTTATCCGCACTCGTCGTTATCTCCAGCGCTTACGGTCCAGCCGTGAGGGCTACGAAAGGAGAAGTATGGCCGAAACCCCAACAGGAAGAAAAAACTTCGGACTACTTTATAGTACGACCACACACCTTCAGTTTCCAGGTAAATAACCCACCAAGAAGTGTCAAATGTCAAGTGTCAGATTATAGGGTCCCGCAGACATCGGCTGTCCGAGTTTACTCGACGATGCTTTCACTAGATACTGGTCGATTATTGCTACCTCGGCCTCTCTGGAACGACGAGGACGACTGGCAGAAATGGGAAAAAAACACACGAAGTTCTGGCAGCTAGACGAAAGCTTCTTGGGGAATTTGGAAAGTTTGAAGGTGGAAGTGAGCGACGAGTGTACGGATGACGCTCTCCCCGACTTCGGGGACAACGAAAATTGTAAGTACTTTGAAGCTGTGTGTTAGTACTGATGGTGGTTTGTAGACACACTGACCGTGAACGCCGATGGGGCCACCCTTTCTGCACAAACCATCTGGGGGGCGCTGCGAGGGTTGGAAACCTTCTCACAACTTATCTACCTGGAGCAAGACGCCGTAAGTACCCCCACGTGTAAAATAGTACCGCTGCAGCACGTGAATTTTAGCTCGTCATAAACGCTACTACCATCACAGATTTTCCCCGATTTTCGTTCAGGGGGCTGCACTTAGACACCAGTAGGCATTTTCTTCCGGTATATATCATTCTACAGACTTTGGATGGAATGGCTTATAACAAATTCAACGTCTTCCACTGGCATCTCACTGATGACCAGAGTTTCCCGTACAAGAGTCGCGTATATCCAGAGTTGAGGTAAACAAGGTTGAATTTTTTTGGGTGTGTGTTAATTGGTGACCTTAGTGAAAAAGGTGCGTACCACCCGGTGTCAAAAGTGTTCGAACCAAGCGACGTAGCTAGAGTTATTGAGTACGCTCGAGTCCGCGGGATTAGAGTCATCCCTGAATTCGACACCCCTGGACACACGAGCTCGTGGGGTGCAGCCCACCCCGAGCTACTAACAACTTGCTACTCCAACAACCAACCCAATGGTTACCTCGGTCCCATGGATCCCAGCAAAGACACAACCTACGACTTCATCAACAACCTCTTCACAGAAGTCGTGGGGGTATTCCCGGACTCGTACTTCCACATCGGTGGCGATGAAGTCGACTTCTCGTGCTGGTACCACCACACTACTAAAACTAACCCTCTTTTCACACTTCACATTCCAGGCAAAGCAACCCCGACATCACCACTTTCATGAGCGACAACAACATCAGCTCGTACGAAGGCTTGGAAAACTACTTCATCCAGCACGTCGTCGACCTCCTCGACAAGCTAAATTCCAAATACCTCGTCTGGGAGGAAGTTTTCGTCAACGGAGTCACTCTCCCGAACACCACCCTCGTCCACGTGTGGCGAGGCGGAGGCTTCGACACCCTCAGAGACGTACCACTAGTACTCTTTCAAAGCCCGATCTAACTTGTACCATTTTAGGTGACTAAAGCCGGCAAGTACGGTGTCTTCTCTTCCTGCTGGTACTTAGACCACTTGTCCAGCGGCGGCGACTGGCAAAAGTTCTACGAGTGCGAACCTCTAAACTTCGATGGTACCGATGAACAAAAGAAGCTGGTTTTGGGTGGGGCAGCCTGCATGTGGACGGAATCGGTGAACGAGTACAATGTGATGCCTCGAGTATGGCCTCGGGCGTGCGCAACAGCCGAGAAACTTTGGTCTGCGGAAAGTGTTAATGATTTTGGTGCTGCTCAACCGAGGCTGGAGGAACACGCTTGTAGGATGAATTTGAGGGGGATTGCGGCGCAGCCACCCAACGGACCTGGAGTCTGTTTGTAAATGTAGCAATGAATAAAAAATAGCATATTTGAGGTTTTTTAATGAGTTACTGATAAAGTTCGGTCGCTAATGAGCGTTAGTACTCGTTCGAAACACCTAAAGAGTAGTTCGGTGTCACGATGTTAGTTATTTTCGTTTTTGGTTTCTTGTTTGCTTTAACTGTGGACAAAGTTTCTGGAGTTAAAGAGGATTACTATTGGAGGGACTACGATGGTACTATTCCTGACGATGCTGTAGTCGGGGGTCAATCTTTCGGTCACGACATCTTCATAGGTCAGGCTTATATTCGAGACGAGGGGGTTTTTCCAGTAACGATCAATCCCGGGGTGATAGAGGTAGCTGTGCCCATTAAAGGCGTCAAAAGGACAGATAAGTACGTCAAGGTGAGTACCAAGTCGTACCAATTTAGACGTGCTTAAAAACGTGTAATGTTAGATCTTGTGTGGACCACCGGCGAATTTCCAATGGATTCCTGCTAATGTTACCAATCTGCACGTTGTATTACTGAACAAACATGCGGTTTTTGGAGGACATGAAGACAGTAAGGGATATGTTTACATAGGAAAGAGTACCACGAAAGGTGGTACCCAGATTGGGAAAATCAATGCTTTCGCTTTAGGAAACGCCAAATTTTTCTATGCTAGTAAAGATTCAGAGAACAACTTGAGTGTATACGATGTTCTGTATTACGCCGATTTTGGGCAAAAACTTGATATAAGGGAGACGCTTATACCTCAGATGTTCCAAAAGGATCAACAAAATATTTAAACCTGTACTCGAATGTTGGGTTTTTTCTGCTAATTATTAACGTTTGACCTTACTATAATCAACCTATAAAAACAAAATTATTGACTTTTAAGAACTTGAAATAAAGACAATTAAAAAAGCATTACTTGATGACTTATCAGTACCACTTCCACAAAATTCGTTCAGTCTCGTTGCAGCTCTACGATGATTCGTTTTAAGCTTCTTCTCGCAACAACACTTTTCTTGTCTTATATTTGTTGTACTTGTGGTTACCGATATTTCTACTGGATAGAATACACGGGTACTATCCCTTCGGATGCTATCGTTGCAGGACGAGACATTAGCGGCAAAGATCTCTACATCGGTCAAGCATATGTTAAAAACGGAGGCTGGCAAGTGGTACCCATTTATCAAGGAATCAAAGAGGCAATAGCGGTACTGAACGGACCCAAGAAAACCGACAAATACATCAAAGTAAGTACCGTTCGATAGAAATCTTTCACTAAAACACAGTTTGTAGATTCTATGTGGTGAACAAAATCATCTTCGTTGGGTTGTAACTACCGCCAAGGATTTTCACGAGGATATGGAAGACAAAGTTGGGGTGATTGGGGGACACGAAGATGGCTGGGGGGAGACCCATATTGGAAGAATAAGTTACGAAGGGGAGACGAGAATTGGAAAAGTCAATTCCTTCAGAACTGGGAAAGCGAATTTTTATTTCCATGATAGAGGAACGGAACGCGATATTGGGGATAATTATCTTTTTGAAGTTTTGTATTATAACGATGACTATGTAATAGAACCACGCAGTTTGCACTAGGGGGTTAGAACATTTTGTAGGGTGGTACCACTGTAATATACTGATTCAGCAAAATATACCAAATTTTTATTTTTTCTGTTTGATTCAAAGGTTGCTATTATTATGTTCATGTTATTGTGATGTGGAATTTTGCTGTCCCAGTCTCCATCTGGATTACCCACATAGAATAAAGAAACAAATAAAAAGGTTTATCAACAAGGTTAAATGAAGTCAGCTATTAAACGCGATGATAATAAATACAAATTGGAAGAATTTACTGTGACTACGGGGTGTGTATTGGAAAAGTTCTCGAAAAGGCATGGCTTGACAAGACTATATTTCTTGGTGTCGATAGAAATGGACGTGAACTGCGGGCCGAGTCTTACGAGTTCTTGTAAGTGGGATTTATGTACCCAAATAAATAAAAAAATAAATAAATAAATGAGTTAACGTAATTTCTGTGTATTCTTTGTGCACGCGATTAATAATTTTCTTGCGGCTTGAATTTGAACATTTATTCTCGAATACCTCGAGCGTTTCCCGAAACCGCGTTTTGTGAATTTTATTAACATTTGGTAACAAGATAAGAGGAACGAAGTTATAATCAATGCAATAGTGCAAGTTGATATAACAATTTCCCGCTTTTTGAGAAATTGCTATAAAAATACAATAATCACCAACTCTAACTTTTCTTGTGTCCAATTATCTCCTCATGAGATAACTAGAGCTTTTCGAAATAACACTAATTGCTCTGAATTATGTTCTCTTTATTTCACTATAACGTAGGTACATTAACTTGCTCCAATGAGCACTTCTGCAGAACTAGTCACCTCTCATGACTCTTAACTATCGAAGTACTCACTTTTACATTAACTTGCTCTATTGAGCACTTCTGCAAACTAGTCACCTCTCATGACTCTTTTCTCTCGAAGTACTAACTTTTCTTAAACTGACTTAGAATTATAAAGATTCGCATTCTCCCTCTCAATCATACAAAGTCCCAATCATATTCAAAATATTCATTCGACAGTTGATCCTACAACCAATCTCATTTAAACTTTTAAAAATCTTAACCGATATTGTCAAATCCGTTGTAGAACCGTCGTTTCCCAATTCGCTCTGGTCATAATTATGCACTAATTGTAGAAAAGTTCGTTTGTAATGATTTCATTGCTTTCAACGGTTTTAACGAACTCTCCCAGAAATATCCTAATGAAAAATATTATAACATTACTTTCAACGGTTTTAACGAACTCTTCCAAAAATATCCTAATCAAAAATATTATAACACCCATATTATTTAAGGGGGAACGCTAGACGAGAGACGAGTTTGAATTGGGCGCCATTTGTTGCCTTAAACGCAACCAGCAATTCTTCTTAAAATCTACCTGACGCGCTGAGATAGACGACTACCGGACGTGCGTCATAAAAGTATCGTAAGCCGATAATGCAGAATAATGATAATTTATGACAGGCGGCCCACAACATACCTTCAGCACAGAATAATCATTTCTCGTATTCTTTTGACATATTAATTTTAATATTCGAGAAAATTATTATACCTACTTATTATTCAAACACAATTTAGACACTGTAGAGCAAACAAGGCTTATCAAGCCCGTCTATTAGTTTCTTCGCCTAAATGTATTATTAATACCGTTTTCAAATTACACCAAAATTGAAAAATCGAAAACTTAATAATTGAAAAATTGAAACATTTTAAATGAAAAAAATTGAAAAATTTATAAATCGAGAAATTGAACAATCTAAAAATTAAACAATTTAAAAATCGAAACATCAAGGAAAACAAAAAATTAACGGAACATCTAGAACTTAAAAATTGAAAAATTAAAATACCTATCGAAAAATTGAAAAACTGAGAAATCGAAACATCAAAAAATGGAAAAATTGAAGAACCGAAACATTGCAAAATCTCAGAACTGAAACACTGAAAAACTGAAAAATGCAAGGAAAATTGAAAAATCGAAAAAGTGAAAAAATTCAAAACTGAAACATTGAAAAATCCAGAAATCGTAAAATTGAAAAATCACAACTGAAGAAAGAATTGAAAAATCAAGAAATAGAGAAATGGGAAAATCGAAAAATTTAGAAACGTCAAAAATTAAAAACTGAAAAATAAAAAAAAATTAAAATCGTAAAACTGAAATATCGTGAAGTTAATAAACTGAAAAACTGAAAATTTTTGAAAAAAAAAAAATCGTATCAAAAAATAAAAATTCAAAAAATCGAGAAATTGAACAATCAAAAAATCAAAACATTGAAATCCCAGTAAGTTGATAAATAGGAAAATTTAAAAAACAAAAATTTTAAAAATCCAAGAATTGAACAACAAAAAAAATCTAAGCCTGAAAACTCAGAAAATTGAATGGTCGAGAACAAAAAATCTAAAATTTAAAAATTCGACAAATTGAAAAATCATGGAACTGAAAAATCGAAAACTCGAGATAGTGAGAAATCTAAAAGCCTAAAACTTTAAAAACTGAAAAATTAAAATATCGAAACATTTAAAAACCGAGAAAACACAATATCAAAAATTTGAAAAATTGAAGAAACGAAAAATTGCAAAATTCCAAAGCTGAAATATTGAAAAACCTAAAAATGGAAGGAAAATTAAAGTATCGAAACGGTGAAAAAATCCCAAACTGAAAAATTGAGAAATGGAAAAATGGGAAAATCAAAAAAATTGGTCTAAAGAGTTTAGACAGTACTTCCCTCGCTATCGGAAAGGTGACGACTGCATGCCTATTATGTTTTTTTTTCACATTAGATTTCAAAGCATTCGGTTTTGTAGTTCCTGTTTAAATCAATAAAATAAATTTGCGCATTCATTAAATTTTTTGAGTCACTCTGTATATCCGAATCCAAAAAATATGAATGGAATGATAAATTACAAGAAGAGACTCATCAAATTTTGTAAATTTTAAATAGGATTATACGGCAAACTTTTGAGCTGACGTCATAAATTTTTTGGAGGGGATAAGCAAATATATTTGGACTAAAAATTTATTATGCTTTTTATAACCTTAAAACATTTGCAAGATTTCAAAGCATTGGGTTCTGTAGTTCCTGATTAAATCAATAAAATAAATTTACGCATTCATTAATTTTTGGGGTCATCCTGTATATGCAAATCCAAAAAACATGAATGGAATGATAAATCACAAGAAGAGACTCATCATATTTTATACAATTTAGATAGGATTTATTCAGCAAAATTTTGAGGTGACGTCATCAATTTTTTAGAGGGGATAAGTAAATATATTGTGATTAAAACGGTCCTAGTTTAATAACAAAAAAATATTGTTCGTCTATAAAACAAGCTCGTCTTAGACAAAGTATTCGTAAAAAAATATGTCCTAAAAAAATTTACGTATGCTGGTCCCGACTGCGATTATAGTTTAAATATTTTTTAGAAAATCCTGTCATGGATGTAGAAACATTTGTGACAGCCAAAGAGGTTTTTTTGAGAAAATTATCTTTGAATTTAGACCAAATTTAAATAGACACTAGGCAACAGGCACATTTGGGCAAAAGAAAGAGAAATTAGGGTTACGGCTTCAAATTTTTGACGTATTTACAAACTTAGACCAACTACAGCAATAGCTAAAACTGTGGAGTCTCTGTTGTACAGTACATTTAGAGGTAACAGTTATACATACTATGGACAGCAAAGTGAGGAAAAAGCTGTCAAGTGTTTTGAAATAAATAAAAATATAAAAACTGAACGGTGTGGCTTGTTTATTTCAAAACAATTTCCTTACTTGGCTGCTAATCCAGACAGGGTTCTAGAGGATAGGAGTGCATTAGTCGAAATTAAATGCCCTTCAAAATCGCAAGATTTGTCTACCGAAGAAGCGGTTAGAAAAAAAAATCAAATTTTGTACATTGACAGACAGAGAATTGAAACTAAAAAAAAAATCATGATTACTACTTTCAAGTCCAGGGACAAATGCTTGTTACGGGTATTTCACAAGTTTATTTTGTTGTATGGACACCCAATGGAATAAATATAGAAAAAATTTATAAAGACGAAGAAATATATGTAAAAAGATGGCAGATAAACTTGGCAGATTTTGCTTTGGCGCATTATTGCCCGAAATAATTGATTCAAGAAGAAAGAGGAACCTGCCTTTGCGAGAGATTTTTTTAATATAAATAAAATTTGTTTCTATTTTTTTATATACTTTAATAATTTATTAGGAGTACATTTTTCATCACCAAGACTTGCATATTTTTATTATAAATATATTTTGAAAATGATCTCTCGGCAAATGAAAACATATACGAGCACTTTTTTCGAGTAAATATATATATAGACTTTATTAACGGACTTGGCCATTTTACATATACCTAAATATAATGACTTAGTATATAATAAATATATATATGAATATACAATAACATTTCAATATACAATAACATTTCATAATCCTAAAACAGCTTTACATTTGTA
This sequence comes from Zophobas atratus, assembly GCA_022388445.1. NCBI lineage: Eukaryota > Metazoa > Arthropoda > Insecta > Coleoptera > Tenebrionidae > Zophobas > Zophobas atratus. The sequence continues at coordinate 8,348,402 of CM039447.1, read as the reverse complement.
CTTGAAAGAATTAGAAGATACACCTACGAAATCTACGTGTGATAGAGAATTTACTAGTCTCGATAATCTGGTAGTACAGGAATTTTTGCCATAATTGGTTCTATGGTATGGTACATCTAAAAATCTTGTATTACGAACACAGCGACTGGGTACATGTAAAGAAAACATGGACAAAATACTACTACAATTAATGTGACCAGTAAAAACTTTAAACACGAAAGTAGCGTCAACAAATTCTCGTCTTAAAGATAAGGGTGCTAGACCCAAATATTTTAAGAGGTTGTCATAGTTGTTTCTATGATAAATAATGTTAAAATGAAAACAAACAAACTTAACAAACCGTCTTTGTACGGCTTCTAATCTATCAATATGTATATTGAAATGCGGTGACCAAATCACAGAACAATATTCTAATATAGGACGAACGTAAGCATTATATAATACAGTCACAGTACGAAGATTGGAAAATTCGGCACAGCGTCTTTTAATAATACCCAATGTTCTATTCGCTTTGGATAACAAAGCATTTACATGTGTGTTAAAGTTTAATTGGTAATCAACAGTCACACCCAAGTTACAAAATGTTTTTACGGATTTTAAGTTTACTTTCGAAATGACATAGTTAGGTAATTGATAGTCTGATTTTTTTGAGAATCTAATGGCTTTGCACTTACTGATATTTAGCTCAAGATGATTAACTTTGCACCAGCGTTCTAGACGATAAAGATCCTCTTGTAATTTAAGTTGGTCATCATTGCTACTTATGGTTTTATATATCTTCAAGTCATCGGCGTATAACAGAAACTTGGAGTTAAATATAACAGACTTTACATCGTTAATATAAATTGAAAAAAGAACCGGACCCAGGTGGGAGCCTTGTGGCACACCAGAATTTGGATATATAGCATGTGATGTTACATTATTAATGACAACATGTTGTGTGCGATGCGTTAGATAGGAATGCATCCAACTCAGAACAGAATTTCCAAATCCCAGTTTGTCGAGCTTTGAGATCAGAAGATTGATGCAGACCTTGTCAAACGCTTTCGACATGTCTGTGAAGACACAGTCAACTTCAAGACCTTGCTCAATATTATTGTTCAAATATTCTGTAAATACGAACAAATTTGATGCGGTTGATCGCCCTTTGTAGAAACCATGTTGTTCATCGATAATGAAGGGAGAAGTTACTGGGCGTAGGGCTTTTTTAAAACACCTCGTTTCTGGGATAAGTAGTAGATACACTTAGCTACTTATACGCAGTGGCGTAACAATCAAACTGCGGGCCCGTGTTCTACAACACTGTGGGGCCCCTAATGAACAGCGAAATAAAAATATTTAAAAATACGAGTATAATGAGTAAAGAATGAGTAGATTGCAATTAGCGCTAACGTTTTATTAAAATCATTCTACCTGAAACATTGAATTAAAAAAATAAAATACAATAATTACCTGAAGACATATAATTAAAATATATACAATATTGGATACTAGCCGACCCGCCAAACGTTGTTTTGGCATTTCTAGTGAATATTTTGGTACATAGTTAAATAAAAAATTAAATTAATAATAATAATAATAATAATAATAATGTCTTTATTGCCCAACAGTGTAAAATACACCAATTACAGGTACAACTTAAAAGAACAATTGTATGTAAAAAAAAAGAACTAAATAAAAAGAAAAATAAACTACCTCGTACTTCTCTTCAGTTTTCTCGTACATTTCGTCGGCGAAATATTTGTCTTCGAATTCCCTTTCATGGACGTAGATTTCTTCATGCAGTTCCATGATGCTTCTCCACTGACCTTGTATTTTTTCGGCTAAAAGTTCATACCTGGCTCGGCTGTAGTCCTGATCTAAATCGCTCTTTATCTTGGTCAGCTCGGTGGATATTTTCTGTAGTCTGAATAATTGACGTCGGATGCGGGCTTCTTGTTCCGGGTCGACGTCGGGCGACGTCTGAACTGATTCGAGGTATTTCTTCGCATCTTCGTGCAACGCTTTCAGCTGATCAAAATACTTCACCTCGAAATAATTGTGGGTAGTTCTGAGGGTGGGCCCTAGTACCTTCAATTCTTCATGGTTTTGCTGAATCTCATTCCAAAATTCTTGGAGTTGCTCTGCTCTTTTGGATCGCCAATTCTGGGTTTTTCTTTTTGCAGGGTCTTTCCTCGCGTTGGTTAGGAGAGTTTGAATTTTCTTCCCCAAATCCTCTTGCTCTTTGGCTTTCTTGTTGAATTCTTCCATGACGAATTTTTTCTTGCACCCTTAATTTTGCGAAGGCGTGCTGGGGATAAAGGGCACCGCCGACCGAAATTTCTCTCGGAAGTGGTGCTTGTGTAAGGATGGTACCACCGGACTGCAGTCTCACAGCCCGAAATTGTAGACTTGGAAATGGTACCGGATTAGGGGATGAACACCACCGAACCGCAGTCTCACGGCCCGAAAATTGTAGACTTGGAAATGGTGTTCTAGTAAAAAAAAGGAGTAGTGCCACTGGACTGCAGTCTCACAGCCCGAGTTTGTAGACTTGGAAGGTGGCACTGGGTAAAAAGGAATAGACACCACCGAACCGCAGTCTCACGGTCCGAAAATTGTAGACTTGGAAATGGTGCCTATGTTAAGGAAGGTGCCACTGGACTGCAGTCTCACAGCCCTAGTTTTTAGACTTGGAAGGTGGCACCTGGTTCAGTAATGGCTCGAAGGACCATGAACAATTCTGGGGTAGAATTGTGGGAGTGAGTAAAAAGCCAATAAAGCTTAATACTAATTTTATTCAAACCAACCTAACTTATTTATACAAATCTAATTATTTACAGCCTATGAGTGGTTCTAAACTAAAGGTAATGCGACATATGAATTTGTATTGCGACCCAGTTTCTTGCATGTTCTTTTGTTTCATTACCGCTGCCTTCTTAACGCTGACGATGGTGCTTGTGCGGTGGTCAGTTCTGGTGCTTGCAATTCCCTGTTTCAGCGTTCTACATTCTTGTAGTTGATCCTGACCTCCTTATTCGTGACGTAAAGCGGAAGTTTAAATTTTAGAAATTATTGTTTAATTTTAGGAATTAATTAGAAACTAAATTAATACAAAAATTAATGAATACTACTAAATATTACCTACTTTTTCAAAAAAAAAAATCTTTCAACACATTTTTTAAACGTTGAATATCTCAAATGAAATATGTCAATATCATTACAAACTTCATTATATAAAGATGACATCAGATACAGCGGCGATCTAACAATCATATTTGTCCTGGGGATATTGTAGGTGAAAGTTGAATGATGTCTGGCATATATTCGTGGGACCAAAAAGTTCAGTTTTTCAAGCATTTGAGGTATATCCAATTGGGAGTGAAGTAATTTATATAATAGAAGTAGAACATTAGTTTGACGCTTTACTAAAACAGGGATAAACTTAAATTCAACTAGGAGAAGATCGTGGTTATATCCTCTGGGGGGATAAACTTTATGAGATTTTAAGAATAAGTATTTTAGGAATTTCCGTTGGATGTTTTCAATTATGACATTGTAGGTTTGATATATAGAATACCACACAATGGAAGCATATTCAAGCTTGCTCAAAATAAGTGTTCTGTACAAGGCTACGAGGCAATCAGTATTATAGAAAGATTTACTATTACGTATAATAAAACCCAGCGTCCGATTACAGGATGAAATAATATTAAAATAATGTTGATCAAATCGAAAAGCCTTATCAAAGTATATACCTAAGTCTTTAACAGTGTTATATCGGGGGAGTATGCTTTGTTCTATTTTATAATCATAAGTAATAATGTTCTTTTTTCGAGTAAATGAAATAATTTTGCATTTAGGAAGGCTCAATTTAAATTTATTGCTGATGCACCACTCATAGAGCCTGGTTAAGTTTTTTTGAAGAAAGATAGCATCAGCTAATGAGTTAATATTATGAAATATTTTCGCGTCATCTGCAAATAACAAAATTGAACAGTGTATGCTGGAAGGTAGATCATTTATGTATAAATTAAAGAGAAGTGGCCCTAATATAGATCCTTGAGGAACTCCTGAGCTAGCAATAAAAGAACAAGATACAAAGTTGTTATACTGCACAAATTGTGTACGGAGTGCAAGATAGGATCGAAAAAGGTTTAATAATTTACAAGTGAAACCAAAATTTACAAGTTTTTTAAGAAGAATATTGTGGTCAATACGATCAAATGCCTTTGTAAAATCCGTATAGATGACATCGACTTGTGATTGATTTTCCAAACTTTCAGATACAAATTGTGAGAACATTATGAGGTTTGTTGTTGTTGATCTATAATTTAAAAAACCATGCTGATACTTTGATATATAATTTTTCACTTCGGGGTAGATACGGGAATATAGAATTAATTCAAAAATTTTAGCAAAATTAGAAAGCAGGGAGATTGGTCTATAATTTTCAATTTTAGATGCATCACCGGACTTCAAGACAGAACAGATCTTAGATTCTTTCCATTTATTAGGAAAAACCCCTGTTTCAAGGGATTTATTAAAAATTAGTAGGAGTGGCTTAGCAATTTGAAACTTATAGTCCTTAATTATGAAACTTGGAATCTGATCTGAACCTGATGTCATACCTGGTTTCAATCTTGTGATGGCTTTTATTATGTCATCTTCCGTGATCTTAAATATATTTACAACACATGAGGTAGAATTTACAGTATCAGCTAAATAATATTCATCAAGCGGATCAGATTCAGTATAGGTGGATCTAAAGAAATCACTAAAGGCATTTACTATTTCCATAGGATTTTCAAACTTATTTATACCAAATGACATTTAATAAATAAATAATAAATAAATATGATTTATTTGCCCAACAGAAATAATTCCATTTACAGGACAAATCAATTAGGTACACCTCTTAATCTGTAACACATCACAATAAAGAAAAATATAAATTCTTTGAATACATCCCAAAGCTACACTTCGCAAATGTAATTACCCAATAAAATTATATTAACCTAATTTTAACTCAAACATTAAACGTTTCATCCTGCGTAAACTACAACAAAAAATATCAATTCTATCTCTACTCTCTAACATATTTAAATAAAAATTCATAACATACAAAGGCGCTTTCCTTCCAATATTAGTGCGCGGACATCTGTTGTAAAGAGTTACTGCATATCTAGAATTAATCCTGGGCACATAAAATAGTATATTATTAACTAAGGTTGTGAAGACAGACATTCTAGACCGAGCGCAAATTAGAACCTGAGACGCGCAGCGTCGAGGGCTCTAAAGCGCGAGGTCTAGAATTGGCTTCACAAACGTGGTTAATATACTATTTTTTCCACTAGTAGCCCATTTGAGGTTTGCGAATTTTCAAAATGTTTTTTCTGAAGTGCATCAATAAAAACGTGTACTCACGTCATTTTAGTAAGCTTTGGAATTTTATTATTTTTTGACAATCCAGAAATGGTCCAGAACTTTTGTTTTAATTTCCTCCATATTTCCCGTTTTTAATAAATTTTTGTGTGAAAAATGTTGTAAAGTGAACCATCATGTACCCCTCCTCATTCCGTCGTACTTACGCGACCGCGACAAATTTGGCTGAAAAAGGTATGGACCTTTTATCGTTAAAGCGACACGGGGAATGGAAATCCTCCAGCATAGCAGAAGGATACAACGACGGCTCGATCTTCAATAAAAAAAAAATCGCCGAAATCGTCCAAAGCTCATCTACGGCAAATCAAGTCAAACCAAATCGGAACCATGATTCAGTTTCAGTCCCGTAAACTTCATTTTCACTCCCATCAACTTCATCAACTTAGTTTCACCAGTTTATCCTCAATTTATAATCAATTCAGGGTTTGGAAATCATTCCAGGGCATAATTTAAAAGCAAATTTTCCAAAATGATCGTTTTCAGGTTATGTCTCAGTTTTTCTGACAGTTGTGGACAGTTGTCACATTAGGTGGCCAACTTCACGTTTACATTATTGACCAAGGTTCACAATTTTCCAAATTACAGACCTCTAGACAAGTCGACAATTAGCCATTGTAATGCTACTAGTGGAAAAATGTAATTTTTCCAATAGCTCACTACAGTCTATAACATTGTTTAACAATTTGTGTAAAAATAAGAGTGCACTACAAATACGCCTGCAATGTAGAGTACTAAAATTGAATTTAGCTAGTAGAGTGACGTGAGGATAATTCCTTTCCGGCCATCTTCTTTCCTCTTTGTAGTATAGATGTTTAAGAAACCTACGCTGCGTATTTTCGAGTATTAAAATTTGCCTGTTATAATAAGGAAACCAGCACAGTGCACAATATTCCAGCTTAGATCTAATTAATGCGTTGTAAAGTGTAATCAGTGCCACAGTATTAAAGTCCTTGCAATTCCTAAGTATAAATCCAATGGTTTCACTCGCTGTAGAAGCGATAGTGTGCACATGTTCATTGAAATTAAGTTTAGAGTCATAGAGCACCCCAAGGTCATAAATCGTAGAAGATCTGTGAACAGCATTACCATCAATGTTATAATTGTGGAGCAAGATTTCATCACATAACCCATAACTAACAACTATGCATTTTTTCCTATTTAATGGCAAACAATTCGATTTACACCAGTCGATTAGGTGATTTACATCAACTTGTAACTTAACACAATCACCAGGATTAGCTATTTTACGAAACAACTTTATGTCATCAGCGAAAATTAAAATTTGAGAATGTTCTATGACCTCCACTACATCATTTATATATATCAAGAACAACAAAGGTCCAAGGATGGACCCTTGTGGAACACCTGAAGTGGCAATATAAGAATTCGATTTAAAACCATTGTAGACTACAAAATTTTTCCGAGAAAATAAATAAGAGCCAATAAAGCTAACCAATGAGGCAGAGAAGCCGACATGTGATAATTTATGAAGTAACAATGCATGATTAACTTTATCGAAAGCTTTCGACAAATCAGTATATACTACATCGAGTTGGCCCCTGTTATCTAGAGCATCAGCTATTGATTGAGTCATGCAAGTAAGATTTGTTAATGTAGATCGATTTGAAGTAAATCCGTGTTGGTAAACAGAGATCTGCCTTTTTATGTTAAAATAGACTTGGTTATATATAACTCTTTCCAAAACTTTCGAAAAGTTTGACACAATCGAAATAGGACGATAGTTACCAACATTTGAGTGATCACCCGATTTAAAAATAGGTATAACTTTAGTAATTTTCCATAAATCAGGGAAGCAAGAATTATGTATGCATAAATTGAAAATATGACACAATGGCTTAACCAGTGGTCTAGCACAATCCCTAATAAAAAAACTGGGAACCTGATCTTCGCCCGAAACGCAATTATTTTTAAGTTGTATAATAGCCTTCAGAACTACTTCATCACTTATTGTAACATTCATACACACATTGCACGGGTTAGGCCCAGATCTAACATCAGGTAATATATTCGAAACTGAGGAGCTAAAAGACGAACAAAACTGACGGGCAAATACATTAACTATGTCTTGTGGGTGATCGAAACAGTTATCATCAAAGTGAACACTATTAGGTAAAGAAGAATGACCTTTCTTTTGTTTTACAAAAGACCAAAAACTCCTCGGATCATTAATCAAAGATTGCTGAGCTTTCTTAATATAAAGCTGAAAATCTCTAGAAATAGTAACCTTGACCTTCCTCCTTACATTTGAAAACTGATAATATAATTCCGGAGTAGAATTGCGTTTCCATTGACTATGAAGTTTTTGTTTTGTCCTGATTAGATCTCTAAGCTCCTTGGAATACCAGCACGGGAAGGAGAATTTTTTACACTTTAGCAATGGAATGTGCTTATCAAACACAGAGTACAATTTTGCATAAAATAAATCACATGCTCGGTTAACATCATTTACTACCAACAAAAAATTCCAATCTATGTTAAGGATGTCATTATAGAGCATTGGAAAGTTAGCCCTCTTAAAATTGTACACTTTCGTTGAAGTGCATAAAGGAAAATTGACATATGAGAGATTTTTAACGGTAAGACTGATATTTAAAGCAGGGTGATACCTATCTTCGGGTAAAAGAGGCTCACTATCACGTGTAACAGAACAGGTATTGAAAGTGCAAAATATCAAATCTAGAAAACGATTATCGCAGTTAGCAATGCAGTTAAATTGAGTGAAATTTAACAGAGACACCAAATTATGAAGAATAGCAGATTTCGGATCACGACCATTACGCATAAAATCACCAACATTAAAATCACCAAATACCATAATATGACGGAGATCAAGGGTAAAATTCTCAAAAGCTTCCATAAATCCTTCAAAATCATGGGTTGACAAATCCGGGGGCATATACACAACAAATATATATATACTAGTGTGTTCAAAATAAAGTTTACAACCAACAATGTCAATTAAAGGAAAATTAGAAAACACAGAAAGATCTAAACTCTTCGTAATAAATCTATTACTGATTGCCAAGAAGACACCACCTCCTCTTCGCCGCCCAGAGTTATGAAAATCTCTATCCGCACGAAATACTTGATAATTTGAAGGAGCGAATTCGTTATTATTTATTGATGGATCGAGCCAAGATTCCGTAATGCAAATTACATCAAACTCGGAGTCAGTTACATTAGAATAAAAAACATTTACTTTGGACCTTAAACTTCGCACATTTTGATAATAAAATGAAATCTGATGAATACTGTTGGGCATGCTTAGTTTAAATTACCTGAAGATGCAGAAACATCAACAATTTGGGGAACGTTATTAACATATTTAATTGTTAAATTGCTAGCACCTTCATTTCTGCGGAGTTCTAGTTCCGAATTTAGATCTTTCAGATACCTAAGTTGCTGCGGGGTTTTATCAGTACCAACTATGACATTCTTGAAATTCTCATTACCTTTTAGCATATTACGTTTTTTCATCACCAGTCTAGCCATTTCTACAGTTTTGAGTCGAAGTTTCAATAAACGTGGTCTACCTTTCTTAAATTTTCCTAATCTGAAAACATTACCTGGTGCAACCGTCACTGAATTATCAATAACTTCTAGTATGTTATTAGCCATATCAACATCTGCACGGCCACTATTTTCCGGAACATTCTTTAGAATAATGTTATACGAACGAAATGATCGCTCCACCGATTCAGAAATTATTTCTTCTTTGCTTGTAGGCGAAGCACCAGAGGTATGGATCAGTTTAACGATGTCGGCTAACCGTGTTTCCAAGGAGGATTTGATGGATTCCATGGTATTCATTATTTTATTTAAAGATGCTAATTCAGCATTGCAGCGGTTGCATAGAATTTTTACGTTGTTGGATTTCAGCTGAAGGAACAAATTTGCTTCATCCTCCGACATATCCAGACAGGCAAAATGTAGATGCAGTCTACAATTAGCACACTTTGCAAAGCTTTGCCCGTTAATTTCCCGAAAGCAGTGACAGCAGTTATAAGACATTATGGTGCATAAATAAAATAAAATTAGGTGCAGCAAAATCAAAGTAAGCGCAGTGACCCCAGTGGTCACTACTGGAATATAAGTTGAGTCACAATGTAGGAAGTATATTATTTGCTGTAGTATAACAACCTATAGAAAATTCAAGAGCACGCCACTGATTAATCACTGTATGTTTTTAGTCGCCGATAGCAGACTTACACAAAAACACATTTGAAACAACAATAATTATCGATTAATCAAAACCAACTAAATTTCGCACAAAACCAGTACAACTATCGCAATCACTGCCAGATACTGAATAAGTACGTTATAAATGTTACATTAAATAAGCAATTTTTATGCACAAAATAAGAGGATAATTATGGAGCACGAACACGCTGGCTCACACCAAAACAGGCTCTTCATTCTTCATTTGGCCTGGAATTCTAGTTTTACCTTTTTTAGCATTAATGTAACCCCAGAATTGCTTAGGATCATGATGTATGTTAATTTGAATGTTGTTAATATACAATTTATAAGCAGTATTTATTTGCTTCTTTAAAAGGGACCTAATTTCTTTAAATTTCAGTAGGTAAAAATGTAGACCTGAAGCTCTGTATTTCTTAAGGTATCGAAATTTAAATTTAATATTGTTTATTATTTCCCTATTGAACCATGGCGGGTAATGCCATGGTTTTGCTTTTGACCGAAAGACAGGTACATGTTTACGGAATAAATTGAACAGGATATCAGTGGCGGCTCGTCAGATGAGGCAAGTGAGGCGGCGCCTCGCAGCATAGTATCTTAAGAACAGATTGACTTAATTTATAATTAAAAAAGAGTTTTCAATGCATTAGTTACAAAAATATGTTGAAATGGGAAATCTGTACATGATTTTTTATTTTTTACGCTTCCTGCTGACATTTTCCGTTGAATACCGTACGATTTATGCCCCTAGTTCTTTAACTGAAGCGGCCAAAACGTCGGTTCACTTGAACCAGCGAAGCCCAATCACAGACACGGATTTCGATGGCTCAGCTCCTATAGTCCTATACATGCGTTCGCTCGGAACTGAGGCGATATCTTCTTCGACGTACTCATTAAACCATTTTTCCATTTATTTTACAGAACGGTAGGGTTGCGGGGTGCGTGGGTAATTAGCATGAACGTGAATAAAAACCCACGTGTTGGTGTTTTGTGTTATTGTCTCTTTCATAGGTACAGGTGAGTGAAAAATGAATCCCGAGTACGACATCGTCATGTTGCTTCTTGAAACGCCGTTTTCACGGCGAACCGAGCTAGAACGTCGGCAAATTTTGCTAAATATCTACCAGTCAAAACCGTTAATTCATTTAACTTCCATTGATAAGCGACAGAATCGTCAGTACTCCAAGTCATTTAAATCAGCTTGGTACCTACGAAACATATAAATGGCTCTGCCGTAATATTTACACAACATCCCGGGATATAACGATTTAACGAATTTCATCCGAAGTGCAAAGTTCCATGAAAGTTCCAAAGTACACATTAAAAATTTCATGGGCTTAAAACGTTTAGAAAAGAACACAGCAACTATTCCCGAGTCCCTCCAAGAAAGTGCTACTTTCAACAAAATTTTGACATGTAAAAACATTGTTGATTCAATGTGTTATGGGTGTTATTATTATTAGGACCTACCACTGACCCGGGAATGACCGGTATTCAGGCAAGACTTCTATCATTACTAACTAGTAAGACCAAGTAATATTACTATTATTGTCAAACTTCTATCATCGCCTCATCACATCAGACAGTCACGAGCCGCCACTGCAGGATATTATAAAAACAATCAACCATCAGATCTACAGAAGAAAGAGTTGATAATAATGACCAATCAGTTAATAGGATATCATTGTAAAGAGAGATGAAGTCAGCTTTACGAAAGTTAAAGGCATTTATATTATGGTTATCATTACCATGGCGTGGAAAATTAATCGGTTTATCAACTGAGAAGGTGCAAACTAAAGATAGTGCTGGGTGATACTTGTCTTCTATTACCATTGGATTATCAAAGTGGCTAACTTCCCATTGAATATTCGAAAATGCTAAATCTAACAATTTATTATTAGAATTGAAAATATTATTTATTTGATTTAAATTTAAAAAATGTGCAAATGTCTGTAGACGAAGAATTGTTTTATTAGGGATGATGTCATTAAAATTTGGAATATTGAAGTCACCTATTAGAATTATATTATTAAGACTCACTAATTCTTCCTCAAAGAAATCACAAACAGCATTTAAACCGTCAAAGGACGGAGTACAAGGAAAATATATTACAAAAACCGAGAGAGATTGAAAACCAAGTTTTAATTTACATCCAACAAGATCTATAGATGGATTAATAGTTTGAAAAGCTTGAGTATCGATTTTTTCAACTGAAATGTTACGTTTGACAGCTAATAATACACCACCACCACGAGTTACGTTATTTGTTATCAAATTTCGATCATCTGTTAAGATAAATTCAGAATTATTTATAGAGTCAATTAACCACGTTTCCGTTAAACAAATTATATCAAAATCAGAATCACTTGAAGAAACCAAAAAATCATCCATTTTGTTTTTGAGGCTACGAACATTTTGGTAGTATAAGTAGAACTTTTTTACAGAATTGGGCAGGCCTAGTTTAAAGAAGGTTTTTTCTGGATTGTCGGAACACCACGTATGTATTTAATAAACAAATCTAGCTCACCTTTTTCACGTCTGTTTGTTATCTGGTTCAGTAACTCCTTATAATACAGCCTTTGCTTATCAGTTTTATCTGATGACGCATGCACAGATTTAAAGTGCGGAACAGCATCAATAATACGACGTTTCCTTTTTATTAAGCCTAATAAATTGAATACATCTTTTTCTTCTTTAAGTGTTAATTTGATAGGTCGAATCTTATTGGTGTCATACTTGCCAAGTCGAATTGGAGTTGAAATTAGTTCTGGGATGGAAGAACGCTCATTACCAAAATCATGTTGTAACAATTTCAGAAAATCGGAAACCAATTCAGCTTCTTTGTTCTTTCTGGTTTCATTATTTAGAGACGGATCTTGTTCAGGCATATTATATAAAATTATATTAGTTTTACGTTTTTGGCGTTCAGTTACCTCTTGTACCATACTCTCGTAATCATGGTTAGAGTCATTTTTAGGTAGATTTCATGTTAAATTTGTTATTTGTTGCTTTAATGCGTCAACAGTTTCACTAAGATTTTTTATTGTATCTAATAAACTTGGTAGTAATTTGCAACAGTTGCACGGTCTTGTGTCACTTTTTGTGGAAAGGCAATCGTCACATTTCCAACAAGCACCACTTAGGGATTTTGAAGGCATCGTATTGGGATTTATCAATACCAACACACTTAATGTGATAATGGTTGGTGCAGGAATTGCATTTAATTCCGGGAATTGTAGGGGTGATAGCACTGTTGCAAGTTATACAATAAACAACCATCTTAAAAAAAAAAAATAGGAAAAATTAAAAAGAGGTAGTTAGATAGATAATTGATTATAATCAGTGTGCTAATTTACACCACTGTACCCTGTGGTAATATTAATCAGCTAAAGTTCAGCCACGTGAATAAAAACAAGTTTAAGAAAGATAATTAAACCCAAAAAAGATACTCTAGCGATAACTGATATTCACACGAGCCAATAGCGTCACAGAGAGCCAACAAAAAAAGCTACATTAATTTGTTAATTGCGAATCCACCTAAAAATTGTTGATAATATAACAGTGCACACACACGTCCTACTGTCCAATTTATATTAAATAATCTGCAACGTAACTATTGAAAAAGATTAAAAACACACGGAGCGCAGCTCACACACGTCCACACACTATCAAACGTTTTTAAAATAAATACATAAAAATTTATCGTACGACAATGATTATATTCAATGGCCATCTTGCAACCCTATTGCGCATCTCTGGATGAAAGCAAAGATACTCATATCGTTATTAAAAAATGGGGGTTGGTGGTAGAAGGGTCAAAATTTAGGGTTATATGTATTTTTTGATGCCAAATCTTAAAAAAATAAAAATAAAAAATGTCTAAAAAATAAAAAAAGTTTGGTGGGTCACCCTTATCACTTAGGGGTTTAAGAAATAGTTTACTAAACCTACCGAATATACACAAAAAATTTCGTAAAAATCGGTCAAGGCGTTTCGGAGGAGATTGGTTACAAACACTGTGACACCAGAATTTTATATTAGATTATTTTAGAAAAAAATTCATTACCATAAAAAAGGTTATACTGAGTCGACCTTAAAAGATTGACGTATGCTGTCGCGCACTTTTTTTTAGAACTTTTAGAAGGGAACAATTCCATCATACACAGGGCCAGCTCTAAGGGACCAGGCGCCCCGATGCAAACTTACTGTTCAACGCCCTTAAAAAAAATTTGTAAACAAAAAACAAATAAAATTTTGTAATCACATATTTTTGTAGAAAGATACTTTTTATTAACAAACATACATAAAATTATGATGAATCAATCTTAATATATAAAAATGTTTGTCTTAACTGACAGACTGACTGATTCATCAACGCAAAGCCTAAACTACTGAAGCTACAAACATGAAATTTGGACAGTAGGTTACTTTTGTGTCATAAGCACCCATTAAGAAAAGATTTCTGGAAATTCCGCCCCTACGGGGACAAAATAGGGGATGAAGCTTTGTGCAGAAATGCAGTGAGTTTTTAAGTCAGACGGGTTCACTGGGGAGGGAGGAGTGAACGAGATGAAAAATGATAATTTCGGAGGCTCTCACGGTCGGAATCAATACATGATCGTTTTCCGGGTTGGAACCGTGTAATTTCTCAAAAGAGTATCGCCTCTGGTATGGTTGACATACTGAGTTACCGTGCTCTTTTGCCTTATTCTTAACCCTGCTCCTGAAGATGCCACTTACGAAAGTGTGCGAAACGTTGAGCCCAAAAACCCAATTTACACGGTTCCAACCCGGAAAACGATCATGTATGAAAAATGATGAGTCCTAATTGCGAATTCCACGCAAACGGAGCTGCGGGCAACAACTTTTCTATAGTTTAGGAAATATCGTTGTACCCTATAAAATTTTCTTGCCAATAACGAGACGGACAGTAGTACAATAGCAAGAGATATTTACAACTTAAAGTTGTCGCATGGCGGTAATCCGCAGACCTTAAATTTCTAAAGTCCGATCCTATGCGTACAATTACCTGCTAAATGTTCTCCTACAAATTCGGGGGGACTGGTGTGAGCCATAAATGTTTCTTACGACTGTACTACTGTCCGCCTCGATATTGTCAATCAAAATTTTATAGGGTACACCGAAATTTCCTAAACTATATAGAGTATAAATATAAAAATATTTATATTGCAAACGTTTTTCAATTTTTAATATTGTAAAATTGATACGATTTCAAAGTTATTTTTAATTTAGACTTACCTCAATGTTAATCGAAATTTAAATTTAAAATTAATGATGACAAAAAGCCACGAAATGATACACACAACCAAATTCGGCTACAAACAGGAACAGTGAAAAATATAACAAAACTGTTGAACAACCACCACAACCAAAACCAACCGACTAGACTTGGAAAATAAAAATAAAATTTTTAAGTATGCCGACATGGACTTTTATGGTAAAAACAAACGTGACAAATGTTAGGAAAAACATCTGGGTGTGGTCATACCACTGTCTCGTCAAATTGTTACCCAGATAATGCATCATAAATCTGGTTATTTTTTGTCGGTATTGATCTAAAGGTCCCATCACCCAACCCAAAGGCGCACTTTTTTTCAATTATTACAGTTTGAAAGTGCCAGGAATTGACTTCTTGGGATCTGTTTTGGTGGTCATAGTGGAATGTTAAAATGTAGCTTTTTCTGAAAAGTTTTCGATGGGCGCCTTGGTCTGTTACTGCTAGGTATAATATTTTATTGGTAGTGATTCAATGCAAAACTAATATTAATTTTTTTTTATAGAGTTAATATAATAGCATAGGCGGCACCCGCCGCCCGGCGCTCTTTGTCACGGGCGCCCCGATGCGGTGCATCTTTCGCTTACCGTGTTAAGCCGGCCCTGATCATACATGATTTTTATGTAACTTTAACCGCTTAATAAGCAGCGTAAGCAACGGAAGCTGTCAAAGGACGAATAATTTTCCCGTTTTTCCGATATTTTTCATTGCTGCTCCGCCCCTATTAATCATAGGGTGATGTTATATAGCCTATAACCTTCCTCGATAAACGGACTTTCCAACACAAAAAGATTTTTTGAATTCAAACCAGTAGTTTCTGAGATTGGCGCGTTCAACCAAACAAACTCTTCAACTTTATAATATTTATAAGTATGGAAGTATAGATAAAATGCCAATTTTTTTTAATCTTAAAATTGTTTTCTTCTTGCTTTTCAATGGGCACAAGTTGATACAAAATTTGGCACATCTAAGCTTCTAGCAAATTGATTTCCATTTGAGAGATTCAATGAAGATAATCTGCATCGGCTCATTGTATCTTAAAAAATTTTTAGTCATTTTTAATTTCGAGAAAGATCTTTCCGCTGAAACCACCGAAAGAGGTATTGTAAGAAAAGTGAAACATGCTGTGATAATTTCAGTGACACTAGTACAGGTAGGTGATTCTGTCATAATTTCCCAGTCCAGTTTTTTTCTACTTAAAAAATTAGTTGTAACATACGTCAGATATATTTTATTATTCCAAAAAAGCACCACAAGAACAAAATCAATAGTATATTAAAGAACGAGTTTCATAAGGCAAATATTGAGGCACGAATCCAAGTTTATAGAACGAGCGGCGAAGCCGCGAGTTATATAAAGGATGAGTGCCTCAATGGCCTTATGAACGAGTTATTTATACTATTTTTTCTACCGCACACGTTTTTTCCCAAAATTTAATTGAAATTTGCATTTTTTTTAATCTGGGGACTTTTGTCGTGGTTGGTGATGGGTTGGTCTGACACTAACCACGAAATATTTGAGGTTCGAATTTTCACAACAACAATTGTAATTCGAATCAATGCGAGTTTTTGTAATTTAAAATTGGTTAAAATGTCTTGCGAAGAAGTTACGCGTCCGGAAACGTGGGAAATTTTAAGTTTAGATTTGCCACTGACATTCACCTGACATTTCTCGTCATTGCTACCAATCTTACCGATCTAAATTACACCAGATCTATTAAAGAACGCCTTTCCGCTATTAACGAACTGCTATGACGTCATTTGCGTGCGTTAATAGCTCTATTAGAAAACCAAAAAACCAGGGCGGTAGAAAAAATAGTTTTGAAAATACGAAAATTTTCATAAAACACAACTGAAACTGATTTTTTTTTTCACGTTTTATTACAGCATGAAGTTTCACTGTAGAACTGAGGACAAAATTTAAGTATTTTGTTGTCTTGCATCATAAATTACCTAGCCATACTTTTGTCGGATAAAGATTGGTAATTTACTACATGGGGTGTTAGATTTGCTACAATGGGATTGCGACACTGCGACAGGTTTATTACAAACAGATGCTGCTGCATTTTCGACCGCCGCGCCGGTCCCTAAAACCCGAGTTTATTGAGTCTATGATATTGAGATGCCGCCCTTTGCAGCAAAAAATTCGTAAATAGCGATCGACCATCGATCCTGGGATTACCGCACATTTTCGAATTTTTTATTTCAGAATGTAATTTGGGCAATAATATAAACAAAATCTAATAAAAAAATGTTCGTGTGACCGGACCGGGCCCCTTGAAGCAGCGGGCCCGTGTTCCGCCGAACACGCGGAACACCGGTAGTTACGCCACTGCCTCTTTCCATATCGACCGATCTCAATCTCCTCGCTCTTGAATATAAATACTACTGCTGCCCGCATCCCTGCGCTAGTACGTGATAACCCGTAATCATGTTCAAACTGTTAATAGCTTTATCCGCACTCGTCGTTATCTCCAGCGCTTACGGTCCAGCCGTGAGGGCTACGAAAGGAGAAGTATGGCCGAAACCCCAACAGGAAGAAAAAACTTCGGACTACTTTATAGTACGAGATTACACCTTCAGGTTCCAGGTAATAACCCACCAAGAAGTGTCAAATGTCAAGTGTCAGATTATAGGGTCCCGCAGACATCGGCTGTCCGAGTTTACTCGACGATGCTTTCACTAGATACTGGTCAATTATTGCCGCCACCTCGGCCTCTCTGGAACGACGAGTACGACGGGGAAAAAAACACACGAAGCTCTGGCATCTAGATGAAAGCTTATTGGGGAATTTGAAAAGTTTGAAGGTGGAAGTGAGTGACGAGTGTACGGATGACGCTCTCCCGGACTTCGGAGACAACGAAAATTGTAAGTACTTTGAAGTTGTGTGTTAGTACTGATGGTAGTTTGTAGACACACTGACCGTGAACGCCGATGGGGCCACCCTTTCTGCACAAACCATCTGGGGGGCGCTGCGAGGGTTGGAAACCTTCTCACAACTTATCTACCAGGAGCAAGACGCCGTAAGTACCCCCACGTGTAAAAGTAGTACCGCTGCAGTACGTGAATTTTAGCTCGTCATAAACGCCACTACCATCACAGATTTCCCCGATTTTCGTTCAGAGGGTTGCATTTGGACACCAGTAGACATTTTCTTCCGGTGAATATCATCCTACAGACTTTGGATGGAATGGCTTATAACAAATTCAACGTCTTCCACTGGCATCTCACTGATGACCAGAGTTTTCCGTACAAGAGTCGCGTATATCCAGAGTTGAGGTAAACAAGGTTGAATTTTTTTGGGTGTGTGTTAATTGGTGACCTTAGTGAAAAAGGTGCGTACCACCCGGTGTCAAAAGTGTTCGAACCAAGCGACATAGCTAAAGTTATTGAGTACGCTCGAGTCCGAGGGATTAGAGTCATCCCTGAATTCGACACCCCTGGACACACGAGCTCGTGGGGTGCATCCCACCCCGAGCTACTAACAACTTGCTACTCCAACAACCAACCCAATGGTAACCTCGGTCCCATGGATCCCAGCAAAGACACAACCTACGACTTCATCAACAACCTCTTCACAGAAGTCGTGGGGGTATTCCCAGACTCGTACTTCCACATCGGTGGCGATGAAGTCGACTTCACGTGCTGGTACCACCACACTACTAAAACTAACCCTCTTTTCACACTTTACATTCCAGGCAAAGCAACCCCGACATCACCACTTTCATGAGCGACAACAACATCAGCTCGTACGAAGGCTTGGAAAACTACTTCATCCAACACGTCGTCGACCTCCTCGACAAGCTAAATTCCAAATACCTCGTCTGGGAGGAAGTTTTCGTCAACGGAGTCACTCTCCCGAACACCACCCTCGTCCACGTGTGGCGAGGCGAAGGCTTCGACACCCTCAGAGACGTACCACTAGTACTCTTCCAAAGCCCGATCTAACTTGTACCATTTTAGGTGACTAAAGCCGGCAAGTACGGCGTCTTCTCTTCCTGCTGGTACTTAGACCACTTGTCCAGCGGCAGCGACTGGCAAAAGTTCTACGAGTGCGAACCTCTAAACTTCGATGGTACCGATGAACAAAAGAAGCTGGTTTTGGGTGGGGAAGCCTGCATGTGGACGGAATCGGTGAACGAGTACAATGTGATGCCTCGAGTGTGGCCTCGGGCGTGCGCAACAGCCGAGAAACTTTGGTCTGCGGAAAGTGTTAATGATTTTGGGGCTGCTCGACCGAGGCTGGAGGAACACGCTTGTAGGATGAATATGAGGGGGATTGCGGCGCAGCCACCCAACGGACCTGGATTCTGTTTGTAAATGTAGCAATGAATAAAAAATAGCATATTTGAGGTTTTTTAATGAGTTACTGATAAAGTTCGGTCGCTAATGAGCGTTAGTACTCGTTCGAAACACCTAAAGAGTAGTTCGGTGTCACGATGTTAGTTATTTTCGTTTTTGGTTTCTTGGTTTCTTTAACTGTGGACAAAGTTTCTGGAGTTAAAGAAGATTATTATTGGAGGGACTACGATGGTACTATTCCTGACGATGCGGTAGTCGGGGGTCAATCTTTCGGTCATGACATCTTCATAGGTCAGGCTTATATTCGAGACGAGGGGGTTTTTCCAGTAACGATCAATCCCGGGGTGATAGAGGTAGCTGTGCCCATTAAAGGCGTGAAAAGAACAGATAAGTACGTCAAGGTGAGTACCAAGTCGTACCAATTTAGACGTGCTTAAAAACGTGTAAGGTTAGATCTTGTGTGGACCACCGGCGAATTTCCAATGGGTTCCTGCTAATGTTACCAATCTGCACGTTGTATTACTGAACAAACATGCTGTTTTTGGAGGACATGAGGACAGTAAGGGATATGTTTACATAGGAAAGAGTACCACGGAGGATGTTACCCAGATTGGGAAAATCAATGCTTTCGCTTTAGGAGACGCCAAATTTTTCTACGCTAGTAAAGATTCAGAGAACAACTTGAGTGTATACGATGTACTGTGTTACGCCGATTTTGGGCAAAAACTTGATATAAGGGAGACGCTTATACCTCAGATGACTCCAAAGGATCAACAAAATATTTAGATCTGTACTCGACTGTTGAGTTTTTTCTGCTAATTATTAACGTTTGACCTTACTATAATCAACCTATAAAAACAAAATTATTGACTTTTTAAGAACTTGAAATAAAGACAATTAAAAAAGCATTACTTGATGACTTACCAGTACCACTTCCACAAAATTCGTTTAGTCTCGTTGCAGCTCTACGATGATTCGTTTTAAGCTTCTTTTCGCAACAACGCTTTTATTTTCCTGTATTTTTTGTACTTGTGGCTACCCATATTTCTACTGGAGAGAATACACAGGTACTATCCCTTCGGATGCTATCGTTGCAGGTCAAGACATTAGCGGCAAAGATCTCTACATCGGTCAAACATATGTTAAAAACGGAGGCTGGCAAGTGGTACCCATTTATCAAGGAATATCAAAGAGGCAATAGCGGTACTGAACGGACCCAAGAAAACCGACAAATACATCAAAGTAAGTACCGTTCGATAGAAATCTTTCACTAAAACACAGTTTGTAGATTCTAAGTGGTGAACAAAATCATCTTCGTTGGGTTGTAACTACCGCCAAGGATTTTCACGAGGATATGGAAGACAAAGTTGGGGTGATTGGGAGACACGAAGATGGCTGGGGGGTGACCCATATTGGAAGAATAAGTTACGAAGGGGAGACGAAAATTGGAAAAGTCAATTTGTTCAGAGCTGGGAAAGCGAATTTTTATTTCCATGATAGAGGAACGGAACGCGATATTGGGGATAATTATCTTTTTGAAGTTTTGTATTATAACGACGACTATGTAATAGAACCACGCAGTTTACACTAGGGGGTTAGAACATTTTGTAAGGTGGTACTACTGTAATATACTGATTCAGCAAAATATACCAATTTTTTATTTTCTCTGTTTGATTCAAAGGTTGCTATTATTATGTTCATGTTATTGTGATGTGGAATTTTGCTGTGCCAGTCTCCATCTGGATTACCCACATAGAATAAAGAAACAAATAAAAAGGTTTATCAACAAGGTTAAATGAAGTCAGCTATTAAACGCGATGATAATAAATACAAATTGGAAGAATTTACTGTGACTACGGGGTGTGTATTGGAAAAGTTCTCGAAAAGGCATGGCTTGACAAGACTATATTTCTTGGCGTCGATAGAAATGGACGTGAACTGCGGGCCGAGTCTTACGAGTTCTTGTAAGTGGGATTTATGTACCCAAATAAATAAAAAAATAAATAAATAAATGAGTTAACGTAATTTCTGTGTATTCTTTGTGCACGCGATTAATAATTTTCTTGCGGCTTGAATTTGAACATTTATTCTCGAATACCTCGAGCGTTTCCCGAAACCGCGTTTTGTGAATTTTATTAACATTTGGTAACAAGATAAGAGGAACGAAGTTATAATCAATGCAATAGTGCAAGTTGATATAACAATTTCCCGCTTTTTGAGAAATTGCTATAAAAATACAATAATCACCAACTCTAACTTTTCTTGTGTCCAATTATCTCCTCATGAGATAACTAGAGCTTTTCGAAATAACACTAATTGCTCTGAATTATGTTCTCTTTATTTCACTATAACGTAGGTACATTAACTTGCTCCAATGAGCACTTCTGCAGAACTAGTCACCTCTCATGACTCTTAACTATCGAAGTACTCACTTTTACATTAACTTGCTCCACACCAAAATTGAAAAATCGAAAACTTAATAATTGAAAAATTGAAACATTTTAAATGAAAAAAATTGCAAAATTTATAAATCGAGAAATTGAACAATCTAAAAATTAAACAATTTAAAAATCGAAACATCAAGGAAAACAAAAAATTAACGGAACATCTAGAACTTAAAAATTGAAAAATTAAAATACCTATCGAAAAAATGAAAAACCGAGAAATCGAAACATCAAAAAATGGAAAAATTGAAGAACCGAAACATTGCAAAATCTCAGAACTGAAACACTGAAAAACTGAAAAATGCAAGGAAAATTGAAAAATCGAAAAAGTGAAAAAATTCAAAACTGAAATCTTGAAAAACTGAAAAATGGAAAGAAAATTGAAGAATCGGAAAAGTGAAAAAATCCAAAACTGAAACATTGAAAAATCCAGAAATCGTAAAATTGAAAAATCACAATTGAAGAAAGAATTGAAAAATCAAGAAATAGAGAAATGGGAAAATCAAAAAATCAGTTAATCGAAAATTTGAAAAATCGGAAAATTTAGAAACGTCAAAAATTGAAAACGGAAAAATAAAAAAATTTCAAAATCGTAAAACTGAAATATCGTAAAGTTAATAAATTGAAAAACTAAATATTTTTGAAAAAAAAAATCGTATCAAAAAATAAAAATTCAAAAAATCGAGAAATTGAACAATCAAAAAATCAAAACATTGAAATCCCAGTAAGTTGATAAATAGGAAAATTTAAAAAACAAAAATTTTAAAAATCCAAGAATTGAACAACAAAAAAAATCTAAGCCTGAAAACTCAGAAAATTGAATGATCGAGAACAAAAAATCTAAAATTTAAAAATTCGACAAATTGAAAAATCATGGAACTGAAAAATCGAAAAGTCGAGATACTGAGAAATCTAAAAGCCTAAAACTTTAAAAACTGAAAAATTAAAATATAGAAAAATTTAAAAACCGAGAAAACACAATATCAAAAATTTGAAAAATTGAAGAAACGAAATATTGCAAAATTCCAAAGCTGAAATATTGAAAAACCTAAAAATGGAAGGAAAATTAAAGTATCGAAACGGTGAAAAAATCCCAAACTGAAAAATTGAGAAATGGAAAAATGGGAAAATCAAAAAAATTGGTCTAAAGAGTTTAGACAGTACTTCCGTCGCTATCGGAAAGGTGACGACTGCATGCCTATTATGTTTTTTTTTCACATTAGATTTCAAAGCATTCGGTTTTGTAGTTCCTGTTTAAATCAATAAAATAAATTTGCGCATTCATTAAATTTTTTGAGTCACTCTGTATATCCGAATCCAAAAAATATGAATGGAATGATAAATTACAAGAAGAGACTCATCATATTTTGTAAATTTTAAATAGGATTATACGGCAAACTTTTGAGCTGACTTCATAAATTTTTTGGAGGGGATAAGCAAATATATTTGGACTAAAAATGTATTATGCTTTTTATAACCTTAAAACATTTGCAAGATTTCAAAGCATTGGGTTCTGTAGTTCCTGATTAAATCAATAAAATAAATTTACGCATTCATTAATTTTTGGGGTCATCCTGTATATGCAAATCCAAAAAACATGAATGGAATGATAAATCACAAGAAGAGACTCATCATATTTTATACAATTTAGATAGGATTTATTCAGCAAAATTTTGAGGTGACGTCATCAATTTTTTAGAGGGGATAAGTAAATATATTGTGATTAAAACGGTCCTAGTTTAATAACAAAAAAATATTGTTCGTCTATAAAACAAGCTCGTCTTAGACAAAGTATTCGTAAAAAAATATGTCCTAAAAAAATTTACGTATGCTGGTCCCGACTGCGATTATAGTTTAAATATTTTTTAGAAAATCCTGTCATGGATGTAGAAACATTTGTGACAGCCAAAGAGGTTTTTTTGAGAAAATTATCTTTGAATTTAGACCAAATTTAAATAGACACTAGGCAACAGGCACATTTGGGCAAAAGAAAGAGAAATTAGGGTTACGGCTTCAAATTTTTGACGTATTTACAAACTTAGACCAACTACAGCAATAGCTAAAACTGTGGAGTCTCTGTTGTACAGTACATTTAGAGGTAACAGTTATACATACTATGGACAGCAAAGTGAGGAAAAAGCTGTCAAGTGTTTTGAAATAAATAAAAATATAAAAACTGAACGGTGTGGCTTGTTTATTTCAAAACAATTTCCTTACTTGGCTGCTAATCCAGCCCTTCAAAATCGCAAGATTTGTCTACCGAAGAAGCGGTTAGAAAAAAAAATCAAATTTTGTACATTGACAGACAGAGAATTGAAACTAAAAAAAAAATCATGATTACCTACTACTTTCAAGTCCAGGGACAAATGCTTGTTACGAGTATTTCACAAGTTTATTTTGTTGTATGGACACCCAATGGAATAAATATAGAAAAAATTTATAAAGACGAAGAAATATATGTAAAAAGATGGCAGATAAACTTGGCAGATTTTGCTTTGGCGCATTATTGCCCGAAATAATTGATTCAAGAAGAAAGAGGAACCTGCCTTTGCGAGAGATTTTTTTAATATAAATAAAATTTGTTTCTATTTTTTTATATACTTTAATAATTTATTAGGAGTACATTTTTCATCACCAAGACTTGCATATTTTTATTATAAATATATTTTGAAAATGATCTCTCGGCAAATGAAAACATATAGGAGCACTTTTTCGAGTAAACAATGAAGGGAGAAGTTACTGGGCGTAGGGCTTTTTTAAAACACCTCGTTTCTGGGATAAGTAGTAGATACACTTAGCTACTTATACGCAGTGGCGTAACAATCAAACTGCGGGCCCGTGTTCTACAACACTGTAATGAACAGCGAAATAAAAATATTTTTTCGAGTAAATGAAATAATTTTGCATTTAGGAAGGCTCAATTTAAATTTATTGCTGATGCACCACTCATAGAGCCTGGTTAAGTTTTTTTGAAGAAAGATAGCATCAGCTAATGAGTTAATATTATGAAATATTTTCGCGTCATCTGCAAATAACAAAATTGAACAGTGTATGCTGGAAGGTAGATCATTTATGTATAAATTAAAGAGAAGTGGCCCTAATATAGATCCTTGAGGAACTCCTGAGCTAGCAATAAAAGAACAAGATACAAAGTTGTTATACTGCACAAATTGTGTACGGAGTGCAAGATAGGATCGAAAAAGGTTTAATAATTTACAAGTGAAACCAAAATTTACAAGTTTTTTAAGAAGAATATTGTGGTCAATACGATCAAATGCCTTTGTAAAATCCGTATAGATGACATCGACTTGTGATTGATTTTCCAAACTTTCAGATACAAATTGTGAGAACATTATGAGGTTTGTTGTTGTTGATCTATAATTTAAAAAACCATGCTGATACTTTGATATATAATTTTTCACTTCGGGGTAGATACGGGAATATAGAATTAATTCAAAAATTTTAGCAAAATTAGAAAGCAGGGAGATTGGTTATAATTTTCAATTTTAGATGCATCACCGGACTTCAAGACAGAACAGATCTTAGATTCTTTCCATTTATTAGGAAAAACCCCTGTTTCAAGGGATTTATTAAAAATTAGTAGGAGTGGCTTAGCAATTTGAAACTTATAGTCCTTAATTATGAAACTTGGAATCTGATCTGAACCTGATGTCATACCTGGTTTCAATCTTGTGATGGCTTTTATTATGTCATCTTCCGTGATCTTAAATATATTTATAACACATGAGGTAGAATTTACAGTATCAGCTAAATAATATTTATCAAGCGGATCAGATTCAGTATAGGTGGATCTAAAGAAATCACTAAAGGCATTTACAATTTCCATAGGATTTTCAAACTTATTTATACCAAATGACATTTGGCCTGGAATTCTAGTTTTACCTTTTTTAGCATTAATGTAACCCCAGAATTGCTTAGGATCATGATGTATGTTAATTTGAATGTTGTTAATATACAATTTATAAGCAGTATTTATTTGCTTCTTTAAAAGGGACCTAATTTCTTTAAATTTCAGTAGGTAAAAATGTAGACCTGAAGCTCTGTATTTCTTAAGGTATCGAAATTTAAATTTAATATTGTTTATTATTTCCCTATTGAACCATGGCGGGTAATGCCATGGTTTTGCTTTTGACCGAAAGACAGGTACATGTTTACGGAATAAATTGAACAGGATATTATAAAAACAATCAACCATCAGATCTACAGAAGAAAGAGTTGATAAGAATGACCAATCAGTTAATAGGATATCATTGTAAAGAGAGATGAAGTCAGCTTTACGAAAGTTAAAGGCATTTATATTATGGTTATCATTACCATGGCGTGGAAAATTAATCGGTTTATCAACTGAGAAGGTGCAAACTAAAGATAGTGCTGGGTGATACTTGTCTTCTATTACCATTGGATTATCAAAGTGGCTAACTTCCCATTGAATATTCGAAAATGCTAAATCTAACAATTTATTATTAGAATTGAAAATATTATTTATTTGATTTAAATTTAAAAAATGTGCAAATGTCTGTAGACGAAGAATTGTTTTATTAGGGATGATGTCATTAAAATTTGGAATATTGAAGTCACCTATTAGAATTATATTATTAAGACTCACTAATTCTTCCTCAAAGAAATCACAAACAGCATTTAAACCGTCAAAGGACGGAGTACAAGGAAAATATATTACAAAAACCGAGAGAGATTGAAAACCAAGTTTTAATTTACATCCAACAAGATCTATAGATGGATTAATAGTTTGAAAAGCTTGAGTATCGATTTTTTCAACTGAAATGTTACGTTTGACAGCTAATAATACACCACCACCACGAGTTACGTTATTTGTTATCAAATTTCGATCATCTGTTAAGATAAATTCAGAATTATTTATAGAGTCAATTAACCACGTTTCCGTTAAACAAATTATATCAAAATCAGAATCACTTGAAGAAACCAAAAAATCATCCATTTTGTTTTTGAGGCTACGAACATTTTGGTAGTATAAGTAGAACTTTTTTACAGAATTGGGCAGGCCTAGTTTAAAGAAGGTTTTTTCTGGATTGTCGGAACACCACGTATGTATTTAATAAACAAATCTAGCTCACCTTTTTCACGTCTGTTTGTTATCTGGTTCAGTAACTCCTTATAATACAGCCTTTGCTTATCAGTTTTATCTGATGACGCATGCACAGATTTAAAGTGCGGAACAGCATCAATAATACGACGTTTCCTTTTTATTAAGCCTAATAAATTGAATACATCTTTTTCTTCTTTAAGTGTTAATTTGATAGGTCGAATCTTATTGGTATCATACTTGCCAAGTCGAATTGGAGTTGAAATTAGTTCTGGGATGGAAGAACGCTCATTACCAAATCATGTTGTAACAATTTCAGAAAATCGGAAACCAATTCAGCTTCTTTGTTCTTTCTGGTTTCATTATTTAGAGACGGATCTTGTTCAGGCATATTATATAAAATTATATTAGTTTTACGTTTTTGGCGTTCAGTTACCTCCTGTACCATACTCTCGTAATCATGGTTAGAGTCATTTTTAGGTAGATTTGATGTTAAATTTGTTATTTGTTGCTTTAATGCGTCAACAGTTTCACTAAGATTTTTTATTGTATCTAATAAACTTGGTGTAATTTGCAACAGTTGCACGGTCTTGTGTCACTTTTTGTGGAAAGGCAATCGTCACATTTCCAACAAGCACCACTTAGGGATTTGAAGGCATCGTATTGGGATTTATCAATACCAACACACTTAATGTGATAATGGTTGGTGCAGGAATTGCATTTAATTCCGGGAATTGTAGGGGTGATAGCACTGTTGCAAGTTATACAATAAACAACCATCTTAAAAAAAAAAAATAGGAAAAATTAAAAAGAGGTAGTTAGATAGATAATTGATTATAATCAGTGTGCTAATTTACACCACTGTACCCTGTGGTAATATTAATCAGCTAAAGTTCAGCCACGTGAATAAAAACAAGTTTAAGAAAGATAATTAAACCCAAAAAAGATACTCTAGCGATAACTGATATTCACACGAGCCAATAGCGTCACAGAGACCCAACAAAAAAAGCTACATTAATTTGTTAATTGCGAATCCACCTAAAAATTGTTGATAATATAACAGTGCACACACACGTCCTACTGTCCAATTTATATTAAATAATCTGCAACGTAACTATTGAAAAAGATTAAAAACACACGGAGCACAGCTCACACACGTCCACACACTATCAAACGTTTTTAAAATAAATACATAAAAATTTATCGTACGACAATGATTATATTCAATGGCCATCTTGCAACCCTATTGCGCATCTCTGGATGAAAGCAAAGATACTCATATCGTTATTAAAAAATGGGGGTTGGTGGTAGAAGGGTCAAAATTTAGGGTTATATGTATTTTTTGATGCCAAATCTTAAAAAAATAAAAATAAAAAATGTCTAAAAAATAAAAAAAGTTTGGTGGGTCACCCTTATCACTTAGGGGTTTAAAAAATAGTTTACTAAACCTACCGAATATACACAAAAAATTTCGTAAAAATCGGTCAAGGCGTTTCGGAGGAGATTGGTTACAAACACTGTGACACCAGAATTTTATATTAGATTATTTTAGAAAAAAATTCATTACCATAAAAAAGGTTATACTGAGTCGACCTTAAAAGATTGACGTATGCTGTCGCGGACTTTTTTTTAGAACTTTTAGAAGGGAACAATTCCATCATACACAGGGCCGGCTCTAAGGGACCAGGCGCCCCGATGCAAACTTACTGTTCAACGCCCCTAAAAAAAATTTGTAAACAAAAAACAAATAAAATTTTGTAATCACATATTTTTGTAGAAAGATACTTTTTATTAACAAACATGCATAAAATTATGATGAATCAATCTTAATATATAAAAATGTTTGTCTTAACTGACAGACTGACTGATTCATCAACGCAAAGCCTAAACTACTGAAGCTACAAACATGAAATTTGGACAGTAGGTTACTTTTGTGTCATAAGCACCCATTAAGAAAAGATTTCTGGAAATTCCGCCCCTACGGGGACAAAATAGGGGATGAAGCTTTGTGCAGAAATGCAGTGAGTTTTTAAGTCAGACGGGTTCACTGGGGAGGGAGGAGTGAACGAGATGAAAAATGATAATTTCGGAGGCTCTCACGGTCGGAATCAATACATGATCGTTTTCCGGGTTGGAACCGTGTAATTTCTCAAAAGAGTATCGCCTCTGGTATGGTTGACATACTGAGTTACCGTGCTCTTTTGCCTTATTCTTAACCCTGCTCCTGAAGATGCCACTTACGAAAGTGTGCGAAACGTTGAGCCCAAAAACCCAATTTACACGGTTCCAACCCGGAAAACGATCATGTATGAAAAATGATGAGTCCTAATTGCGAATTCCACGCAAACGGAGCTGCGGGCAACAACTTTTCTATAGTTTAGGAAATATCGTTGCACCCTATAAAATTTTCTTGCCAATAACGAGACGAACAGTAGTACAATAGCAAGAGATATTTACAACTTAAAGTTGTCGCATGGCGGTAATCCGCAGACCTTAAATTTCTAAAGTCCGATCCTATGCGTACAATTACCTGCTAAATGTTCTCCTACAAATTCGGGGGGACTGGTGTGAGCCATAAATGTTTCTTACGACTGTACTACTGTCCGCCTCGATATTGTCAATAAAATTTTATAGGGTACACCGAAATTTCCTAAACTATATAGAGTATAAATATAAAAATATTTATATTGCAAACGTTTTTCAATTTTTAATATTGTAAAATTGATACGATTTCAAAGTTATTTTTAATTTAGACTTACCTCAATGTTAATCGAAATTTAAATTTAAAATTAATGATGACAAAAAGCCACGAAATGATACACACAACCAAATTCGGCTACAAACAGGAACAGTGAAAAATATAACAAAACTGTTGAACAACCACCACAACCAAAACCAACCGACTAGACTTGGAAAATAAAAATAAAATTTTTAAGTATGCCGACATGGACTTTTATGGTAAAAACAAACGTGACAAACGTTAGGAAAAACATCTGGGTGTGGTCATACCACTGTCTCGTCAAATTGTTACCCAGATAATGCATCATAAATCTGGTTATTTTTTGTCGGTATTGATCTAAAGGTCCCATCACCCAACCCAAAGGCGCACTTTTTTTCAATTATTACAGTTTGAAAGTGCCAGGAATTGACTTCTTGGGATCTGTTTTGGTGGTCATAGTGGAATGTTAAAATGTAGCTTTTTCTGAAAAGTTTTCGATGGGCGCCTTGGTCTGTTACTGCTAGGTATAATATTTTATTGGTAGTGATTCAATGCAAAACTAATATTAATTTTTTTTTATAGAGTTAATATAATAGCATAGGCGGCACCCGCCGCCCGGCGCTCTTTGTCACGGGCGCCCCGATGCGGTGCATCTTTCGCTTACCGTGTTAAGCCGGCCCTGATCATACATGATTTTTATGTAACTTTAACCGCTTAATAAGCAGCGTAAGCAACGGAAGCTGTCAAAGGACGAATAATTTTCCCGTTTTTCCGATATTTTTCATTGCTGCTCCGCCCCTATTAATCATAGGGTGATGTTATATAGCCTATAACCTTCCTCGATAAACGGACTTTCCAACACAAAAAGATTTTTTGAATTCAAACCAGTAGTTTCTGAGATTGGCGCGTTCAACCAAACAAACTCTTCAACTTTATAATATTTATAAGTATGGAAGTATAGATAAAATGCCAATTTTTTTTAATCTTAAAATTGTTTTCTTCTTGCTTTTCAATGGGCACAAGTTGATACAGAATTTGACACATCTAAGCTTCTAGCAAATTGATTTCCATTTGAGAGATTCAATGAAGATAATCTGCATCGGCTCATTGTATCTTAAAAAATTTTTAGTCATTTTTAATTTCGAGAAAGATCTTTCCGCTGAAACCACCGAAAGAGGTATTGTAAGAAAAGTGAAACATGCTGTGATAATTTCAGTGACACTAGTACAGGTAGGTGATTCTGTAATAATTTCCCAGTCCAGTTTTTTTCTACTTAAAAAATTAGTTGTAACATACGTCAGATATATTTTATTATTCCAAAAAAGCACCACAAGAACAAAATCAATAGTATATTAAAGAACGAGTTTCATAAGGCAAATATTGAGGCACGAATCCAAGTTTATAGAACAAGCGGCGAAGCCGCGAGTTATATAAAGGATGAGTGCCTCAATGGCCTTATGAAGGAGTTATTTATACTATTTTTTCTACCGCACACGTTTTTTCCCAAAATTTAATTGAAATTTGCATTTTTTTTAATCTGGGGACTTTTGTCGTGGTTGGTGATGGGTTGGTCTGACACTAACCACGAAATATTTGAGGTTCGAATTTTCACAACAACAATTGTAATTCGAATCAATGCGAGTTTTTGTAATTTAAAATTGGTTAAAATGTCTTGCGAAGAAGTTACGCGTCCGGAAACGTGGGAAATTTTAAGTTTAGATTTGCCACTGACATTCACCTGACATTTCTCGTCATTGCTACCAATCTTACCGATCTAAATTACACCAGATCTATTAAAGAACGCCTTTCCGCTATTAACGAACTGCTATGACGTCATTTGCGTGCGTTAATAGCTCTATTAGAAAACCAAAAAACCAGGGCGGTAGAAAAAATAGTTTTGAAAATACGAAAATTTTCATAAAACACAACTGAAACTGATTTTTTTTTTCACGTTTTATTACAGCATGAAGTTTCACTGTAGAACTGAGGACAAAATTTAAGTATTTTGTTGTCTTGCATCATAAATTACCTAGCCATACTTTTGTCGGATAAAGATTGGTAATTTACTACATGGGGTGTTAGATTTGCTACAATGGGATTGCGACACTGCGACAGGTTTATTACAAACAGATGCTGCTGCATTTTCGACCGCCGCGCCGGTGCCGGTCGCTAAAACCCGAGTTTATTGAGTCTATGATATTGAGATGCCGCCCTTTGCAGCAAAAAATTCGTAAATAGCGATCGACCATCGATCCTGGGATTACCGCACATTTTCGAATTTTTTATTTCAGAATGTAATTTGGGCAATAATATAAACAAAATCTAATAAAAAAATGTTCGTGTGACCGGACCGGGCCCCTTGAAGCAGCGGGCCCGTGTTCCGCCGAACACGCGGAACACCGGTAGTTACGCCACTGCCTCTTTCCATATCGACCGATCTCAATCTCCTCGCTCTTGAATATAAATACTACTGCTGCCCGCATCCCTGCGCTAGTACGTGATAACCCGTAATCATGTTCAAACTGTTAATAGCTTTATCCGCACTCGTCGTTATCTCCAGCGCTTACGGTCCAGCCGTGAGGGCTACGAAAGGAGAAGTATGGCCGAAACTCCAACAGGAAGAAAAAACTTCGGACTACTTTATAGTACGACCATTCACCTTCAGGTTCCAGGTAATAACCCACCAAGAAGTGTCAAATGTCAAGTGTCAGATTATAGGGTCTCGCAGACATCGGCTGTCCGAGATTACTCGACGATGCTTTCACTAGATACTGGTTGATTATTGCCACCCAGGCCTCTCTGGAACATCGAGGACGACGGGCGGAAATGGGAAAAAAACGCACGAAGTTCTGGCAACTAGATGAAAGCTTCTTGGGGTATTTGAAACGTTTGAAGGTGGAAGTGAGTGACAAGTGTACGGATGACGCTCTCCCGGACTTCGGAGACAACGAAAATTGTAAGTACTTTGAAGTTGTGTGTTAGTACTGATGGTAGTTTGTAGACACACTGACCGTGAACGCCAGTGTGTCTACCCTTTCTGCACAAACCATCTGGGGGGCGCTGCGAGGGTTGGAAACCTTCTCACAACTTATCTACTTGGAGCAAGACGCCGTAAGTACCCCCACGTGTAAAAGTAGTACCGCTGCAGTACGTGAATTTTAGCTCGTCATAAACGCCACTACCATCACAGATTTCCCCCGATTTTCGTTCAGAGGGTTGCATTTGGACACCAGTAGACATTTTCTTCCGGTGAATATCATCCTACAGACTTTGGATGGAATGGCTTATAACAAATTCAACGTCTTCCACTGGCATCTCACTGATGACCAGAGTTTTCCGTACAAGAGTCGCGTATATCCAGAGTTGAGGTAAACAAGGTTGAATTTTTTTGGGTGTGTGTTAATTGGTGACCTTAGTGAAAAAGGTGCGTACCACCCGGTGTCAAAAGTGTTCGAACCAAGCGACATAGCTAAAGTTATTGAGTACGCTCGAGTCCGCGGGATTAGAGTCATCCCTGAATTCGACACCCCTGGACACACGAGCTCATGGGGTGCATCCCACCCCGAGCTACTAACAACTTGCTACTCCAACAACCAACCCAATGGTAACCTCGGTCCCATGGATCCCAGCAAAGACACAACCTACGACTTCATCAACAACCTCTTCACAGAAGTCGTGGGGGTATTCCCGGACTCGTACTTCCACATCGGTGGCGATGAAGTCGACTTCTCGTGCTGGTACCACCACCTACTAAAACTAACCCTCTTTTCACACTTCACATTCCAGGCAAAGCAACCCCGACATCACCACTTTCATGAGCGACAACAACATCAGCTCGTACGAAGGCTTGGAAAACTACTTCATCCAACACGTCGTCGACCTCCTCGACAAGCTAAATTCCAAATACCTCGTCTGGGAGGAAGTTTTCGTCAACGGAGTCACTCTCCCGAACACCACCCTCGTCCACGTGTGGCGAGGCGAAGGCTTCGACACCCTCAGAGACGTACCACTAGTACTCTTCCAAAGCCCGATCTAACTTGTACCATTTTAGGTGACTAAAGCCGGCAAGTACGGCGTCTTCTCTTCCTGCTGGTACTTAGACCACTTGTCCAGCGGCAGCGACTGGCAAAAGTTCTACGAGTGCGAACCTCTAAACTTCGATGGTACCGATGAACAAAAGAAGCTGGTTTTGGGTGGGGAAGCCTGCATGTGGACGGAATCGGTGAACGAGTACAATGTGATGCCTCGAGTGTGGCCTCGGGCGTGCGCAACAGCCGAGAAACTTTGGTCTGCGGAAAGTGTTAATGATTTTGGGGCTGCTCGACCGAGGCTGGAGGAACACGTTTGTAGGCTGAATTTGAGGGGGATTGCGGCGCAGCCCCCCAACGGACCTGGAGTCTGTTTGTAAATGTAGCAATGAATAAAAAATAGCATATTTGAGGTTTTTTAATGAGTTACTGATAAAGTTCGGTCGCTAATGAGCGTTAGTACTTGTTCGAAACACCTAAAGAGTAGTTCGGTGTCACGATGTTAGTTATTTTCGTTTTTGGTTTCTTGTTTTCTTTAACTGTGGACAAAGTTTCTGGAGTTAAAGAAGATTATTATTGGAGGGACTACGATGGTACTATTCCTGACGATGCGGTAGTGGGGGTCAATCTTTCGGTCATGACATCTTCATAGGTCAGGCTTATATTCGAGACGAGGGGGTTTTTCCAGTAACGATCAATCCCGGGGTATAGAGGTAGCTGTCCCGATTAAAGGCGTGAAAAGGACAGATAAGTACGTCAAGGTGAGTACCAAGTCGTACCAATTTAGACGTGCTTAAAAACGTGTAATGTTAGATCTTGTGTGGACCACCGGCGAATTTCCAATGGGTTCCTGCTAATGTTACCAATCTGCACGTTGTATTACTGAACAAACATGCTGTTTTTGGAGGACATGAGGACAGTAAGGGATATGTTTACATAGGAAAGAGTACCACGAAAGGTGGTACCCAGATTGGGAAAATCGATGCTTTCGCTCTAGGAGACGCCAAATTTTTCTATGCTAGTAAAGATTCAGAGAACAACTTGAGTGTATACGATATACTGTGTTACGCCGATTTTGGGCAAAAACTTGATAAAAGGGAGACGCTTATACCTCAGATGACTCCAAAGGATCAACAAAATATTTAGATCTGTACTCGACTGTTGGGTTTTTTCTGCTAATTATTTACGTTTGACCTGACTATAATCAACCTATAAAAACAAAATTATTGACTTTTAAGAACTTGAAATAAAGACAATTAAAAAAGCATTACTTGATGACTTACCAGTACCACTTCCACAAAATTCGTTTAGTCTCGTTGCAGCTCTACGATGATTCCTTTTAAGCTTCTTTTCGCAACAACACTTTTCTTGTCTTATATTTGTTGTACTTGTGGTTACCCATATTTCTATTGGAGAGAATACACAGGTACTATCCCTTCGGATGCTATCGTTGCAGGACGAGACATTAGCGGCAAAGATCTCTACATCGGTCAAGCATATGTTAAAAACGGAGGCTGGCAAGTAGGTACCCATTTATCAAGGAATCAAAGAGGCAATAGCGGTACTGAACGGACCCAAGAAAACCGACAAATACATCAAAGTAAGTACCGTTCGATAGAAATCTTTCACTAAAACACAGTTTGTAGATTCTATGTGGTGAACAAAATCATCTTCGTTGGGTTGTAACTACCGCCAAGGATTTTCACAAGGATATGGAAGACAAAGTTGGGGTGATTGGGGGACACGAAGATGGCTGGGGGGAGACCCATATTGGAAGAATAAGTTACGAAGGGGAGACGAGAATTGGAAAAGTCAATTCGTTCAGAGCTGGGAAAGCTAATTTTTATTTCCATGATAGAGGAACGGAACGCGATATTGGGGATAATTATCTTTTTGAAGTTTTGTATTATAACGACGACTATGTAATAGAACCACGCAGTTTACACTAGGGGTTAGAACATTTGTAGGGTGGTACACTGTAATATACTGATTCAGCAAAACATACCAATTTTTTATTTTTTCTGTATGATCCAAAGGTTGCTATTATGTTCATGTTTTTGTAATTTGGAATTTTGCTGTCCAGTTTCCATCTGGATTACCCACATAGAATAAAGAAACAAATAAAAAGGTTATCACAAGTTAATCAATCGGCTATTAAACGCGATGATAATAAATACAAATTGGAAAAATTTACTGTGACTACGGGGTGTGTAAGGGGGATTTCTGCACCCAAATGAAAGAAATTCAGTCTCATCAGAATAAAATAAATAAATGAGTAAACGTAATTTCTGTGTAATTCTTTGTACACGCAATTAATAATTTTATTGCGGCTTGAATTTGAACATTTATTTTCGAATACTCGAGCGAGAAGTGGAACGAAGTTCTGCTCAATGCACTGCAGAAGTGCAACTTAGCAGATATTTTTATAAAGCTAAAAATAGGACTGAATCACATAAGCAAGGCTTACTACTTATCAAATTCTTGGATAACTTCATCGTGTTTTGAGAGTCATGAGCATGACTAACAATTGTTTACCGGCTCGTCGAGTAAACAAATTCTGACCTATAAAAAAAACGCGATCAATCGATCGGACAGCATGGCGCCACACTCTCAAATCTCTCTAGTAAACGTGGGTTTTGTGCACATATTCGAGTACTAGTCAATTATTTTTTCCGCTCGCTAAAAATAGAACAGAATCCGAGACATTAAATTTTCGCATTACTCCACGGAATAACCCAAGTATCACCGTTCTCTCCGTACAAATCGTGCAGTATCGTTTCAGTTCAGTTGTGCGTCAAACTCAGTCCTGAAAATTTTCAAACAGCCTGAAAAAATGGCAACCAGTGATAACTTCGCCGCAAACATCGAAAAGCTCTCCGGACCCGACGACTGGACAAAGTGGAAGTGGCACGTGACCTTCGTTCTTCGCTCCTTCGGCCTCGAGGACATCGTCACTGGTACCCGCGAGCGCGTCTGGCTGCCGCCTCAACCCACCGAAGAGCAAAAAGCGGCCTTCCAGCAATGGAACCAAGACGACGCCAAAGCGGCCAGCGTGATCGCGGGTGCATTGACTAAACCCGTAGCTACGCTGGTCTTGAACTGCAACCACGCCAAAGACATTTGGGACACGTTGCGAGCGAAGTTTGAACGCAGCAACGTTGAACGAGTGGACGCTTTAATGGAGTCGTTTTTCCGGGTCAAACGGAACGAGAAGGAGAGGATTGTGGTGCACGTGGAGAGACTGAAGAGCTTGTACGTAGACGTGAACAAAGAACTGAGGAAACTCGGCGAAAACCCGTTGTCCGAAAGGGTTTTGAAAGTGCGGATTTGGTCTACGTTGGGGGGGAAGTATGACAATGTGAGGAAAGCGTGGAGCGAGATTTCGCCAGAAAATCAGACTTTGAGTGGACTTATTGACAAACTGATCGAGTTCGACCGAAAAAATAAGAGTGCAGAGGAAGCTAGAGTTGTCGAATGTGACTACTACTGGCGCGATTACGACGGCGAAATCCCTGAAGATGCTGTAGTTGCTGGTCACGACGAAAACGGAAAACGCGTCTACGTAGGTCAGGGCTACGTCCGGAATAAAGGTATGATAGTCGTGCAAATAAATTCCGGCAAAAAAGACGTGTATGCAGAAATGGGGGGTGTCCATCACCTGGAGAAAAATATCAAGGTGAGTGTGTTTTCTTGAAGTACGACATCTAACTCTGTCACTCTCATTCTAGATTCTGTGCGGCTGCCCAGACAATTTCTACTGGTGGCCAACAAGTCGTGCCAAGCTACTTGAAGACCTGGCAGAGAAAGAGTTCGTGGTTGGTGGACACGAAGACGGATGGGGAAGATATTTCGTTGGTAGAATCCAGTGCGACGGTGGCGTCTGCGTGGGAAAAGTCCTCGAAAAAGGGTGGGCCGGAAAAACCATATTCATCGGGGTGGATAAGAAAAACGAAAAAGTGGAGGCTGAAACGTACGAAGTGCTTGTGAACGAACCGTGTGGGGGATGTAAATAAATGACTTAATTTTGACTTTTGTTTTTATTTCTTTGACCAAAACAAAGATCATCATTATAAAAGTTTATCGAAAAGGTTATGGCGAAAGCTGATTATTAAAGTATTTGTTGCTCATTCATAATCCTAGTCGCTGTTTTAATGTCAAGATGATGTCTGGATTTGTCTTGTCTTTAATTGTTTTTGCATCCGCGAAGCTCTCCTAGTCCAGTCATCAAGAGGTAACGTTTTTTTAAACCGTACCACCACCGACTGAAAACTCGTTCCAGACTACTACTGGAGGGACTACGACGGAAAAACCCCTGAAGATGCCATCCTTGGTGGCCGCGACCACGAAAATAAAAACATCTACATAGGCCAAGTTTACATCCAACACAAAGGTTTAGTTGTCGCACAGATAGACCAAGACCAAAGGACCGTGTATGCAGAAATGGACGGCGTTCAACTCATAGATAAAAATATTAAAGTACTAACTGGTGGTTTTAGTTCACATCATTGACACATTTTTTTGTTCAGATCTTGTGTGGTCCTCGGTATCGTTTCTACTGGATGCCGTCAAATTTTACCAGGCTTCATACCGATTTAAAGGAGAAACGGTTGGTGGTTGGTGGCCACGAGGACGCGGCGAAGAGATATTTCGTGGGGAGAATTAAGTGCGACTATGGGTTTTGCATTGGGAAAGTTCTAGAACAAGGCGGTGACGGGAAGTCCGTCTTCTACGGAGCAGACAGACATGGAGAGCCACTCAAGACCGATTCTTACGAAGTTCTTGTAAATGAGGAGATTATAAGCGAACGGGGCTCTTTTGGTTCGGATAGAAACGTGTTGAGGAGGATTCACACGTAACTGCAAACTCGTATTACTATTATTATGGTGTAAAAATGAAAATAAAAAAGTTTTACAACATACTGAAAAGTTGTCTAAGAACTTTTAATGACCTACTAGACACAAATAACAAAAATAGTGAGCACAATTTTAGTAATGTACACGTTCTATGGCAGTTAGGCAACCAGTAAAACATCAATATAAAAAGTTTATCGAAAGGTTACGACGAAAGCTGTTTATTACACATTACATAAAAAGCATATTTGTTGCTGTTCCATAATATTAGTCCTGCTTTAACATCAGCAACAAAATGATGTCGAAATTTGTCTTGTCTTAGTTTTGTTTGCATCCATTGAAACACTCCTGGTGCACTCATTAAAAGGTAACACTTTTTCCACCACTATTACCACCAGACCCGTAGCTAGAAAACTTATTCGGGGGGGGGGGCAAGTTTGTCGACAGTGGGGGCTTCATGTAAATATTTATATTTTAATAATACACTCAGATAACTACTTTATTTTTTCTGAGTTTTTTATTTGAAAGAACTTAAAATAATCGGAAACGTCGATTTTTTACGCTAAATTTTCGTAAAAACCTGTCGAAGTCCAAAAAATTAGTACGGTACTTGGTTAAAATGCTGGTTATAAACAGAGAATGTAGATTCACAAACAGCTGGACTGCATCCAAAAATTTGTGTAGTGGCCATATAGGTAACATCCAATTTGTTTGAGTTTATTTTTTTGCATGTTTAGTGCATATTTTAAAAATCCGACTTCGAAACCAAATATTTCGAAACTTTTGTTACGGAACCATGAACTCGTCATTTTTTTTTAAACTCGTCGAGATGTGTATTTCAGAATTTTTTGTCAACTTTAACAAAAGCTCAATTTTTGGAAACCCATATAAAATTTTTGACTTTTTCCAAGCATTTTCGAAAATTACCAAAAGAA
Organism: Zophobas atratus; assembly: GCA_022388445.1. Taxonomy (NCBI): domain Eukaryota; kingdom Metazoa; phylum Arthropoda; class Insecta; order Coleoptera; family Tenebrionidae; genus Zophobas; species Zophobas atratus. The sequence continues at coordinate 8,309,104 of CM039447.1, read as the reverse complement.
TTCCTTTGTTCATCTCGATTTCTTCCAAAAATCGTTTTGGATTCAATTTTTTTGAAAATTCTTACATTTTTTGCAGAATCGACGGAAGAAATATGGCAATTTTTGAAGAACCTGTATCAAATTTTTGACTTTTTTCAAGCACGTTCGAAATTACCAAAAGGATTCCTTTATTGATTTCGATTTCCAGATTTGTTTTTGGTTGTTTTTTCGAAAATGCGTACAATTTTTCCACATTCGCCAAAAGAAATATGGTAATTTTTGAGAAATTTTGAAAATTCGAGGTCGAAACCGAGTATTTCGAAAATTTTGATCCGGAACCATGAACCTGTCATGTTTTTTTAAGCTCGTCCAAATCTGTATTTCAGAATTTTTTGTCAACTTTACGAAAGTTCAATTTTTGAAAACCCATATAAAATTTTTGACTTTTTCCAAGCATTTTCGAAAATTACCAAAAGAGATTCCTTTGTTCATCTCGATTTCCAGAAATCGTTTTGGATTCAATTTTTTTGAAAATTCTTACATTTTTTCCAGAATCGACGGGAGAAATATGGCAATTTTTGAGAACCTGTGTCAAATTTTTGACTTTTTTTCAAGCACGTTCGACATTACCAAAAGGGATTCCTTTATTGATTTCGATCTCCAGATGTTGTTTTTGGTTATTTTTTCGAAAATTCGTACAACTTTTCCACAATTGCCAAAAGAAATATGGTAATTTTTGAGAAATTTTGAAAATTCGAGGTCGAAACCGAGTATTTCGAAAATTTTGATCCGGAACCATGAACCTGTCATGTTTTTTTAAGCTCGTCCAAATCTGTATTTCAGAATTTTTTGTCAACTTTACGAAAGTTCAATTTTTGAAAACCCATATAAAATTTTTGACTTTTTCCAAGCATTTTCGAAAATTACCAAAAGAGATTCCTTTGTTCATGTCGATTTCCAGAAATCGTTTTGGATTCAATTTTTTTGAAAATTCTTACATTTTTTCCAGAATCGACGGGAGAAATATGGCAATTTTTGAGAACCTGTGTCAAATTTTTGACTTTTTTTCAAGCACGTTCGAGATTACCAAAAGGGATTCCTTTATTGATTTCGATCTCCAGATGTTGTTTTTGGTTATTTTTTCGAAAATTCGTACAATTTTTCCACAATCGCCAAAAGAAATATGGTAATTTTTGAGAAATTTTGAAAATTCGAGGTCGAAACCGAGTATTTCGAAAATTTTGATCCGGAACCATGAACCTGTCATGTTTTTTTAAGCTCGTCCAAATCTGTATTTCAGAATTTTTTGTCAACTTTACGAAAGTTCAATTTTTGAAAACCCATATAAAATTTTTGACTTTTCCCAAGCATTTTCAAAATTACAAAAGAGATTCCTTTGTTCATCTCGATTTCCAAAAATTGTTTTGGATTCAATTTTTTTGAAAATTCTTACAATTTTTCCAGAATCGACGGAAGAAATATGGCAATTTTTGAGAACCTGTATCAAATTTTTGACTTTTTTAAATCACGTTCGAGATTACCAAAAGGGGTTCCTTTATTGATTTCGATCTCCAGATGTTGTTTTTGGTTGTTTTTTCAAAAATGCGTGCAATTTTTCCACAATCGCCAAAAGAAATATGGTAATTTTTGAGAAATTTTGAAAATTCGAGCTCGAAACCGAGTATTTCGAAAATTTTGATCCGGAACCTTGAACCTGTCATGTTTTTTTAAGCTCGTCGAAATATATATTTCAGAATTTTTTGTCAACTTTTACGAAAGTTCAATTTTTGAAAACCCATATAAAACTTTTGACTTTTCCCAGGCATTTTCAAAAATTGCCGAAAGGCATTCCTTTATTGATTTCAATCTCCAGATGTTGTTTTGGTTTTATTTGGTTGAAAAGTCGGAAAATTTTTCAGCAATCGCCAAACGAAATGTAATTTTTGAACTTTGAAACCGAATGTTTCGAAAATCTTGATCTGGGACCATCTAGACCTTGTGTTTTTTTATTGAACTCGTCGAGATCAACATTTCAGATTTTTTGTGGATTTTTAGTCAACTTCAACAAAAGCTAAATTTTTGGAAATCCATAAAATGTTTTTGACTTTTCCCAAGCGTTTTCGAAAATTAGCAAAAGGGATCTCTTTATCGATTTCGATCTCCAGATGTTGTTTTTGGTTTTATTTTCTCGAAATTTGTACAATTTTTCCAGAGCCGCCAAAAGAAATGTAATTTTTGAGAAATTTTGAAATGTCGACTTTGAAACCGAATTTTTTGAAAATCTTGGTCTGGGACCATCAAGACCTTATGTTTTTGGATTAAGCTCATCGAGATCTACATCTCGGAATTTTTTGTTGATTTTTTGTTAATTTCAACAAAAGCTCAATTTTTGAAAATCCATATACATTTTTTGACTTTTCCCAAGCATCTTCGAAAATTAGCAAAAGGGATCTCTTTATTGATTTTGATCTCCAGATGTTATTTTTGGTTATATTTTTTTGATATTTCGTCGAATTTTTCCACAATCGCATAAAGAAATAGCTTTTTTTAAAGTAACTTTTGAGATTTTTTAGAAATTTTAGGTAAAAACCCAATATTTCGTAAATTTTGTTCCGGGAGCATGAACATGTTTTTCGATTAAGCTCATCGAGATCTATATTTCAGAATTTTTTGTCAACTCTAACAAAAGCTCAATTTTTGAAAACTAAATAAATTTTGACTTTTCTTAAGCATTTCCAAAAATTACCAAAAGTCATTCTTTTATTTATTTCAATCTTCAGATGTTGTTTTTGGTTTTATTTGATCGAAAATTTGTAAAATTTTTCTAGAATCGTCAAAAGAAATAGGAGTATAATTTTTGAGAAATTTTAAAAAGTCGACTTGGAAACCGAATAGCTGCAAGACCTTATGTTTTTTGACTAAACTCGTCGAGATCTACATCTCAGAATTTTTTGTAGATTTTTAGCCAATTTCAACAAAAGCTCAATTTTTGAAAATCTATAAAAAAAAATTTGACTTTTCCCACGCATTTTCGAAAACTAGCAGAAGGGATCTTTTTATTGATTTCGATCTCCAAATGTTTTTTTTTTGGTTTTATTTTTTCGAAAATTCGTACAATTTTTCCAGAGCCGCCAAAAGAAATGTAATTTTTGAGAAATTAGGAAATCCATATATTTTTGACTTTTCTCAAGTACATCGTAGGCTATGGAATAAAATGTGACATGTTCATTTTTTTATACGGTCAACATCAACGGTAGGGTGATATTGCCAAATAATATACCCTGTAAGAAAATAAAGGGGGGGCGGGGGGGGGGGCAGTTAATATGCTTCGGCAATCGGCATTATATTGAAATTTTATTACTAATTTGAAATTTATAATGTATAAGTCTTCCAGGGGGGGCAACCACAACTGCTAGGGGGGGCGCAGCCCCCTCTTGCCCCCCCGTAGCTACGGGGCTGCCTACTAGACACTAATAACAAAAATAGTGTCTAGTAGGCATTTTAGTAATGTAGACGTTCTATAGCAGTTAGGCAACCAGTAAAACATCAATATAAAAAGTTTATCGAAAAGGTTACGACAAAAGCTGTTTATTGCACATTACATAAAAAACATATTTGTTGCTGTTGCATAATATTAGTCCTGCTTTAACATCAGCAACAAAATGATGTCGAAATTAGTCCTGTCTTTAGTTTTGTTTGCATCCATTGAAACACTCCTGGTGCACTCATTAAAAGGTAACAATTTTTCCACCACTATTACCACTGAAAATTCGTTGCAGACTACTACTGGAGGGACTACGACGGAGAAACCCCTGACGATGCCGTGCTTGGTGGTCACGACAAGACCAACAAAAGCATCTACATAGGCCAAGCTTATGTCCAAAATGAGGGTTTAGTTGTGGTGCAGATAGACCAAGACCAAAAGTCCGTGTACGCAGAAATGGAAGGCATTCAACGTTTGGATACAAATATTAAGATCTTATGTGGTCCTCCATATCTTTTCTACTGGATGCCATCAAACATTACTAAGCTTCATACAGACCTAAAAGAGAAACATTTGGTGGTTGGGGGTCACGAAGACGGAGCGAAGAGATATTTCGTAGGGAGAATTAAGTGCGACTATGGGTTTTGCATTGGGAAAGTTCTGGAACAGGGCGGTGACGGCAAATCCATCTTCTACGGAGTGGACAGGAATGGGGAGCAGCTAAAGGCAGATTCTTATGACGTTCTCGTAAATGATAATTCGTTTGTTCCTAATAAATGAAAATGTGTCTATCATAATTAAATAGGTTACAGAGCACCAGTATTTTTTTCTTTTTTTGGTAGAATAAAAATCAATCTAGCTCTCCAAAAGGCTAAAAAATATCGAAATGAGCTCGAAAAGGAACCGCGCACTCCGCTTCCGCCAAGTGTTATTGTGTTCCGTTAAAATGTCCAGTTTCTATAATTAAACTACAATTGAACAAATGTCAAAGCTTCAAAAGGGGCAATAAACAACATTCCAATTCGCCATATAATCTTGTGAAATTTTAAACAACAAATAATTCTTATTTGAGATTAAAATTGGACATCAGATAATTTATATGATGGAAACATTCATCAACAAAATATTTACATGACAAAACTTAACAAAGATTTATAAAAACAAAACTGGTGTGAAGATAAAATATTACGTGAGAAAGAAAATTATCGAAGCTAAAATTGTGAGATAGAGAAATATTGTATGAGGTGAAAATTGCAAAGCTAACAAATTTCCATGAGATTAATATTTGCCACAATTTATCAACGATTCAGACGAATTGTGTTAGCACCAGTTAACGATTAACATCCTAACATGAACTGAGAATTTACAAACAATGAATCAAATTTACACAACGTTTTAGCGTCAGTCGAAATATCGTTATTCAGCGTTGATGAAATGGGAATTTTCACATCTCATTGGGTTTTATACAGACGTAATTAAACAAGATAACATCGGAATAAAAAGTTTATCGACAAGGTTATAGCGAAATCTGTTTACGACAAAATACCCAAGAAGTATATTGGTTGCCGATCCGTCTATTAGTCACTACTTGAACGTCGACAACAACATGGTGTCCACATTTGTCTATTCTCTAATTTTTTTTGCATCTATTGAAGCTCTCCTGGCCCATTCATCAATAGGTAACAGTTTTTTCACCACTATTAGCACTAAAAATTATTCTAGATTACTATTGGCGAGACTACAATGGAAAAATCCCCGAAGATGCCGTACTTGGTGGTCGCGATAAGTACAACAAAGACATCTACATAGGCCAAGCTTATGTCCAAAATGAAGGTCTGGTTGTGGTGCAGATAGACAAAGGCCAAAGCACCGTGTACGCAGAAATGGAAGGGATTAAACGTTTAGATAAAAACATTAAAGTACGTAAACATAGGAGTTGGATAAAGGTATTTACTTATTTTTTTGTTCAGATCTTGTGTGGTCCTCCTCACAGTTTTTACTGGATGCCTTCAAACCTGACTAAGCTTCATACAGATTTAAAAAAGAAACAGTTAGTGGTTGGTGGGCACGAAGACGGAGCGAAGAGATATTTCGTGGGGAGAATTCAATGCCCCGATGGAGTTTGCATTGGGAAAGTTCTGGAAAAGGGCTATAGAGACAGATCCGTCTTCTACGGGGTGGATAGAAGTGGACATCAGCTAAAGGGCGATTCGTACGAAGTACTTGTAAATGAGTTTGTTATACACGAAAGAGGTTACTTTAATTTTGATGAAAATGTGTTATAATAAAGTCACGACTGAGAAAATCTTCTAATTTTTTTATTTTACTAATAACTGATTGAGGAAAAATTTCACTAAACCATAAACAAGTTAAACAGGATGATTTTGCTCTTAATGTATTTTTAAGCAAGGATCTGATAACAGAAACGTTATATAAACATCACACTAATAATATTTAACGATTTAGTAAAAAAATGTTGAAAACTTATTTTCCTATAGCTCTTCTTGTGCTTGTTAAAGTGCTTCTTGCTCTTGCAGATAAAGGTATTTTTTTCTCCAGGTCTCAACCCAAACTATTAAAAATCCATCGCAGATTATTACTGGAGAGACTACGACGGAACAATTCCTGAAGATGCCGTGATTGGAGGTCGCGACAATAACAATAAAAATATCTACATAGGTCAAGCTTACATCAAAGACAAAGGTTTAGTTGTCGTGCAGATAGACCAAGGCAAAAGGAGCGTGTACGCAGAAATGGACGGCATACAACTAGTGGATCAAAATATTAAAGTATGTAGCAAAATCGTCCAAAATTTGAAGTCTCCCATTGTATTCTCTGAAATGGGGGCAGTTTTAATTAATATTGATACATTTTTCTGGTCAGATTTTATGTGGTCCTTCGTATCAATTTTACTGGATACCATCAAACCTTAGTAAGCTTCATACAGATGTAAAAGAGAAAGTGTTAGTGGTTGGTGGTCACGAGGACGCAGCGAAAAGATATTTTGTGGGGAGAATTAACTGCGCCGATGGGTTTTGCATTGGAAAAGTTCTCGAGCAGGGTTATCAAGACAGATCCGTCTTTTACGGAGTGGATAGGAGTGGACATCAGCTGAAGACCGATTCTTACGAAGTGCTTGTAAATGAAGCTATTATAAACGTGAGAGAGTCTTGATAATAAAGTCATTAACTGAGAAAAGTGTCTAAATAACTACCCTGTTACACCAAATAATAATTTGTTTAATTTTTGCTTTGTTTTTGATTGGAATTTACATAGATATAAATAAAAAACAAATAAGATGACATCTGCACAAATAAAAAGTTTATCGAAAAGGTTATGGCGAAAGTTACATAAGAAGTATATTTGTTATCAATCTGTAATACTAGTCACTGTTTTAACGTTCACAAGAAGATGTCTATTGTATTTTCTTTTATTTTTTTTACATCAATTGCACCTCTTCTGGTCCACTCATCTAAAGGTAACAGTTTTTTTGCCACCATCACCAATTAAAAATTCTTTGTAGAGTACTTTTGGCGCGACTACAATGGAAAAACCCCTGAAGATGCCTTCCTAACTGGTCACGACAATGACGGCAAAAATATCTACGTAGGCCAGGTTTATGTCCAAAATAAAGGTGTAGCCATAGATTAATATAGATGCGACATACAGTCTGATTTTGCAAAACCACCCTTATTGACATTGGAGTCCTCAACCGCCAAAGGCAAGCGCCAAATTTAAATAGTCGATGCCAATAAAAAAACTTGTTTCACTACAACTCGTTGCCTGAGAACTTGTTTGATTTACAGACCAGAGCGCGCTCAGGCCAATGTCGACTCTAAGCGCTCAGAAGTGATTTCGTTGGTTTAGACTATAATTTCTGCGGGAATTAATTCTTTATTGTGTTTTATACTAGCAAAATTGAGATTAATTGAAAAATTGAAAAATTAGCAGTTTATAAATATCAAATTTGAAAAATTGAAAATTTGAAAAAACGACAATTGAAAAACAGAAAATCTAAAACCGGAAAGTCGAAAAATTGAAAGATTAAGAAATCGAAACATTTGAAAAATTGAAATATGAAAGAGCTGAAATGAAAAATCGAGAAATAGATTTTAAATATTGAAAAATTAAAATACAAAAAAATTGAGGAATCTAAAATTTAAAAATCGACAAAGTAAAAAGTCGACACATCGAAAAATCCAGAAGTCAAAAATGGAAAAGTCGAAGAACAGAAATATTGAAAAATCCCAAAACCGAAGTATCAAAAAACTGAAAAATGAAAGAAAAACTGACGAATCGAAAAACTGAAAAATCCCAAAACTGAAATATCCAAAAACTGAAAATCTAAAGAATCGAAAAATTGAAAAATCAAAAATCTGCAAAATCGTAAGTTCGAAAAATTGAATAATAAGTAAACTGAAAAATCCTAAAACTGAAATGTCGAAAAACTGAGAAATTAAAAATTGAAAAATTGAGAAATCAAAAAATCAAAAAAGTGAAGTTGAAAAATCGAAACCTGAAAAAATAGAAAAATTGAAAAACCAAAAAACCTGAAAAATCAATTAATTGAAAAATCGACAAATAAAGAGTTTATAAAAGTCAAAAATTGAAAAATCGAAATATTTAAAAATTGTAAAATTGAAGAGATAAACTGAAAACCGAGAAATTGAAAAATTGAGAAATTAAATAATTTGTCGCCTGAGAACTTGTTTGATCTACAGACCAGAGCGCGCTCAGGCCAATGTCGACTCTAAGCGTTCAGAAGCGATTTGGTTGGTTTGGACTATAATTTCTGCGGGAAATAGTTATTTAGTCGGTTTTTATAACGACTAGGTGAATATTTTTGGTACACATTTAGATGATTTTACATATTTTGTTTAACTAAGAATTAATTCTTTATTTGTGTTTCATACTAGCAAAACGTCTTAAACTAAGAATATTGTTGAAATCGTAATAACACAATGGATTTTTTTCGGGAAAATGTATTGGAAACACTGTGTTCTATTTTGTATGAATTTTTAAATGTTTTTAGTGACAATTTTTGTGGTTGTTTTCAATACACTGTATGATATTAACAGTGAGAAAAAAAAAAATGAAAAACTAAAATAATCGAAAATTTGAAAAATCGAGAAATCTAATAATCGAAAAATCGAAACCTTAAAAAATCGTAAAACCGAAACATTGAAAAATCGAAATATCGAAGAACTGAAAATCGAAAAATGAAACATCAGAAAATCGAAAAAATGTAAAATCAAAAATCTAAGATTTAAAAATCGAATAACGAGAAATTGAGAAATCGAAACTCCCAACTTTAAAAAGTCGGATAACTGAAAAATCGAAACATCGAAAAACTGGAAAATCGAAAAACCGAGAAATCGAAAAATCAAAAAATCAAGAAATCATGGAGTCGAAAAGTCGAAGAATTGAGAAACCGAAATAGGCCAAAATCGAAAAATCGAAAAGTTAAAATTTGAACAATTTATAAATTGACAATCAAAATATCGGAAAATCCAAATTTCGATAAATCGAGAAATCAAAAAACTTAAAATTTGAAAAATTGAGAAATTGAATGATCAAAAGAACGACAAATCGAATAGTGATGAAGTCGAAAAATTGAAAAATAGAGAAATCGACAAACAAAAAGTTAAAAGTTGAAAAATTGGAAAAGCGGAAAAATAAAAAAAGACGAAAATATGGAAAACTGGAAAAAATGAGAAACCGAAATAGGCCAAAATAAAAAATTGAAAAACTGATAAATCGAAAACCTGAACAATCAAATCTCGATAAATCGGGAATGAAAAATTAACAAATCGAAAAATTGAAAAACAGAACATCTAAAACCAGGAAGTCGAAAAATCGAAAGACTCAGAAATATTGAAAAACTAAAATATCAAAAGATTGAAAAATCTAAAATTTAAAAATCCAAAAATTGAAAAATCCAAAAAGTAAAACACATCGAAAAATCCAGAAGTCAAAAATAGAAAAGTCGAAGAATTGAAATATTGAAAAATCCTAAAACTGAAATATCTAAAAATTGAAAAATCGAAAAATCAAAAAAGTGAAGTCGAAAAAAGGAAACCTTAAAAATCGAAAAATTGAAAAATCAAAAACCTAAAAAATCAAAAAATTTAAGAATTGAACAACAGAAAAATCGAAACACTCGAAGGTCAAGAAATCGGAAAATTAAAACATCGATTAATTGAAAAATCTAAAAATTGAGAGTTTATAAAAGTCAAATTTGAAAAATTAAAAAATCGAAAATTTGACAAAATGACATGTGACAAACAGAAAATCTAAAACCGCGATTTCGAAAAATCAAAAGATTAAGAAATCGAAACATTTGAAAAATTCGAAAACTTGAAAAATTGAAATATCGCAGAACTGAAATGAAAAATCGAGAAATCGAAAAATCTAAAACTTTAAAAGAATCAAAATATTGAAAAATCCCAAAACTGAGATATCGATAACTGAAAAATGAAAGAAAAATTGAAAAATGGGAAAACCTGAAAAATCCGAAAACTGAAATATCTAAAAACTGAGAACCTAAAAAGTCAAAAAATTGAGCAATCGAAAAATTCATAAAGTGAAGTCGAAACCTTAAAAAATCGAAAAATTGAAAGATCAAACACCTGAAAAATCAAAAAATTAAAGAATTGAAGAACAGGAAAATCAAAACATCGATTAATTGAAAAATCTAAAAATTGAGAGTTTATAAAAGTCAAATTTGAAAAATTAAAAAATCGAAAATTTGGCAAAATGACAATTGAAAAACAGAAAATCTAAAACCGGGTAGTCGAAAAATCAAAAGATTAAGAAATCGAAACATTTGAAAAATTCGAAAAGTTGAAAAATTGAAATATCGCAGAACTGAAATGAAAAATCGAGAAATCGAAAAATCTAAAATTTTAAAAATTAAAAAATCTAAAATTGAAAAATCGAAAAATTGAAAAATCGCAAAAGTAAAAAAGTCGACACATCGGAAAATCCAGGAGTCAGAAATCGAAAAGTCGAAGAACAGAAATATTGAAAAATCCCATAACTGACATATCAAAAAACTGAAAAATGAAAGAAAAACTGACGAATGCTGCCCCACCTTTTTTTTTCAATTTTTTCAAAATGGTCCGAATCGACCGTGTGGGGTATCATCGGACGCAGAATTTTGTCAGGATTACGATTCCGTGCATATTTTTGATATATCTCTTCAAATAAGCGAGAAAGATGCTGCCCCACCTTTTTTTTTTCAATTTTTTCAAAATGGTCCGAATCGACCGTGTGGGGTATCATCGGACACAGAATTTTGTCTGGATTACGATTCCGTGCATGTTTTTGATATATCTCTTCAAATAAGCAAGAAAAATGCTGCCCCACCTTTTTTTTTTCAATTTTTTCAAAATGGTCCGAATCGACCGTGTGGGGTATCATCGGAAGCAGAATTTTGTCAGGATTACGCTGAAAAATCCCAAAACTGAAATATCCAAAAACTGAGAAACTAAAGAATCGAAAAATTGAAAAATCAAAAATCTGCAAAATCAAAATTGAATAATAAATAATAAACTGAAAAATCCTAAAACTGAAATGTCGAAAAACTGAGAAATTAAAAATAGAAAAATTGAGAAATCGAAAAATCAAAAAAGTGAAGTTGAAAAATCGAAACCTGAAAAAATAGAAAAATTGAAAAACCAAAAAGCCTGAAAGATCAATTAATCGAAAAATCGACAAATAAAGAGTTTATAAAAGTAAAAAATTGAAAAATCGAAATATTTAAAAATCGTAAAATTGAAGAGAAAAACGGAAAACCGAGAGATTGAAAAATTGAGAAATTAAAAATTAAATAATAAATAGGAGTAAACTGAAAAGTCCCCAAACTAAAATTTCGAAAAACTGAGAATTCCAAAGTTGAAACAGCAAGAAATTATAGGTTAGAATATGTATCAGATCACGGACCATGGCTTATAAATCAAATCGTTTCCGAACGCTTAGAGTCGACATTGGCCTGAGTGCGCTCTGGTCTGTAGTTCAAACAAGTTCTCAGACGACGAACTGTGCAGCTTGTAATATTCTGGTAAATCTAGTGTCGAAACTAAAACGCGTCTTATTTTTTCTGCAGCACTTCTTGTACTTAACGAACTACTTCTTGTACATGCAAAAAAGATAAGACAATCATTACTGATAGTGACTGTCAAGATAGCCCGCAACCCCCTAATTAGTGGAGGGGATGGAATGTGAATGTATAGGACTGTGCGGTGAAAACTCGACCGGTTTCATTTTCGTCGTGCCACACTGATAACACGTGTTCAAACGGTAGGTTAAAGTGTAACAATTTTGACAATTAGTGCTATTTTTAGGTAAATAAACACGATCCGATAACAGTAAAAAGAATCAGAAGAAAGTGGAAAAATGTTTACATTTGTGTTTTCTTTAATCATTCTTCTGGTATCCAGTGGAGCACTTTTGCTCCACTCAACCAAAGGTAACGAATTTTTCTACTAATTGTCACTACTAAAACTGACTTGCAGACTACTACTGGCGTGACTACGACGGAAACATCCCTGAAGATGCACTGCTTGCTGGCCGAGACAAGGACGATAACGACATCTACATCGGGCAGGCTTATGTCAAAAATGAAGGGTTAGTTGTGGTGCAGATAAACCCAGGTCAAACCAGCGTGTATGCAGAAATGCGAGGACCTAAAGTCTTGGATAAAAATATTAAAGTGAGTTGAAAAGGTTCTTTGAAAACGGAAAAAAGCACTTTGACTTTATTCAGATTCTATGTGGTCCTAAGGAGAAGTTTTGCTGGATCGCGACAGATTTTACAAACCTACGTAAAGTTTCAATGGAAAAACAACTAGTGGTCGCTGGGCATGAAGACGAGGCGACAAGATATTTCGTTGGAAGGGCTAACTGCGACGATGGATTCTGCATTGGAAAAGTTCTTGAACACGGCTATCTAAATAAGTCCTCGTTTTATGGGGTGGATAGAAACGGAGATCAACTAGAGGCCGAAGCTTACGAAGTTCTTGTAAACGAAAGAAAGGGTGTTCATATTCCTAAAAGCCGCAATGGGTTAGAAAGTAGTCTAATTTTGGCATTTCCCCATAGATTTTATTTTGTATTATCCGTATTATTTTCATTTGTGCTTTAATTAATCATTAAATAAGCAAAGCATCTGCGTTTTATTTGGTGGTCTAAAGTGGCATGATTTTTTAACCCGACAACCAGATTTTTCGAAAAAAAGAGAGGGAGAGTACCTCCAATAGACAAGTTTGTTAATCATTAATTAAGTGAGATATCTCGTGTTACAAATACAGGAAAAAGTAATTTGCCCCAATTGATAACCCAAATTAATAGAAATTCATTTAAACTAGCAGTCAGTATCGAGAAAACAAGCCGAAGGAGAACCAACTTAGATAAGGCAATCGAGGTTATACGGAAGCTGTTTTTGGTAATTATATAAAGAAAGAGTAATAAGAATAGTCTGTTTGTTGCTGATCCAAAGACTGTCAACATGACGTCTACGTTTGTGTTCTATTTAATTCTGTTTGAAGTTCTTCTGGTCAAGTCAACAACAGGTAAGTTTTTTTTTACCACTACCTCCACTGAAAATGCGTTGCAGACTACTCCTGGCGCGACTACGACGGAGATATCCCTGAAGATGCTGTAGTTGGTGGTTACGACAATATCGATACACCTATCTACATTGGCCGTAGATATACCAAACGCCAAGGTTTCATTGTCACCGAAATATACCCAGGTCAAATGAACATATTCAACAATACAGTAGGAGAAAACGATTTTGAAGTATGTAGGAAACGTATCCAAGTTTAATATCTGCTATATTTTTTGCGAAATTCAGATTTTGTGTAATCCTCGGGATCATTTTTACTGGCTGCCAGCAAATCGTACCCAGATGAAGCATTTATATTTAGAAAAGAAACCGTTGGTGATTGTTGGTAATGACTACAGAGGCGAGAAAGATGTTGTTGGAAGGATCAAGTGCGACTTTGGATTCTGTATTGGGAAAATTCGTGGGAATGGAACGTTCCGCTTTTACGGAGAGGATAGAGACGGACGTGAACTAACCGCCGACTCGTTCGAAGTTCTTGTAAACGAAAAAAAAGAACCCAATGGTTCAGAAAGTAGTCTAATTTTGACTTTTCCCCATAGTGTTGGTTTTGTACTTTGTGTATTATTTTCATTTATATTTTCATAAGATGAAGTAGAGGCCAGCTGTGTTTTATTTAGTAATTCAAACCATCATATCAGCCCAACAGAAAAAATATCAGAAATAAGAAAGTTTTAATTGGGTTTTTCGTTTCATTTGCAATCATTTTTTTTTCCTTCATAAAGCTAATGACTGAGGTAATTTGAAAAGTCCAGTACAGTTAAATATTGTAGGTAAGCGAAGAAAAATGTTGCTTCTCCGGTGGGAATCGAACCGCACGTTTACCACTTGCCGGGCGGGTGCCCTTACCACTAGACTACGGAGGAGCTTATTTTCCTCGCTTACTACTACGTATTATTGTGCCGCCTCAATATAAAGTATTTTTTTTGTCGTTGGAATAAAAATTGGCCAAGTATCTGACTGTTTTTATTAAGAACTGTCGACTACACACGAATGTAAAAATAGAGGTTCCCTGGGCTCAATTAATTAAGTGATATATCCCGCATTACAAATACAGGAAGGAGCTGATTTGCCCTCAGTTGATAACCCAAATTAATAAAAAATTCCCACAATTTAAACTAGGAATCAGTAGCGAGAAAACATGAGACTACAGAGAATTTTCTTGTTGTACAAGTTATGCATCCAAATTAGATAAAGTCAGTCAAAAAACATCAACAAAAAGTTTATCGAAGAGGTTACACGAAAGCTGTTTTTGGCAATTATATAAAGAAAGAGTGATAAGAATGTAGTCTTTGTTACTGATCTAAAGACTGTCAACATGACGTCTACGTTTGTGTTCTGTTTAATTCTGTTTCAAGTTGTTCTGGTTAAGTCAACAACAGGTAACTTTTTTTACCATTACCACCACTGAAAATGCGTTGCAGACTACCACTGGCGCGACTACGCCGGAGTCATCCCTGAAGATGCCATAGTTGGTGGTCACGACAATCACGATAAACCCATCTACATAGGCCAAAGTTATATCAAAGACAGAGGTTTCGTTGTCATCGAAATAAACCCAGGTCGAACGTTATATGCACATTCGTACAACGCTCGAGTGGTAAAAGACTACATCAAAGTATGCAGGAAACGTACCCGAGGTTAAGATCTTCTACATTTTTATCAAAATTTAGATCTTGTGTGGTCCTCGGGATCATTTTTACTGGTTTCCTACAAATCACACTCAACTAATGAAGCATTTATATATCGAAGAGAAACTGTTGGTGTTTGGTGGTGAAGAAGACATAGGCGAAAATTTTGTTGGAAGGATCAAGTGCGACTTTGGGTTCTGCATCGGGAAAATTCTTAGAACCGAATGTTTTCGAGAGAAGTCCGGCTTTTACGGAGTGGATAGAGACGGACATGAACTAACCGCCGACTCGTTCGACGTTCTGGTAAACATAAAAAAAGAGCCCAATGGTTCAGAAAGTAGTCTAATTTTGACTTTTCCTCATAGTGTTGGTTTTGTACTTTGTGTATTATTTTCATTTTATTTTAATAAGTTGAGGTGTGTTTTATGCAACTCAAACCATCGTGTTTTACGTATATTCGCCTAACAGAAAAAATATCAGAAATAGGAATGTTTTAATTAGGTTCTTCGTTTCATTTGAAACACTTCTGATTCTTTTTGTCTCATCTGACATTTTATAGCCGGCACTGTTTGAAATTTTAATCAATTATTTATTAAAAACTGTCGACTGCACATCGATTTGTTTATACAGGTGACTCAAAAAAGTTAATGCAACACCGAATGCTTTGAAATCTTGGATGTGTTTCAAAGTTATCATAAGTATGGTAAATTTTTTATCAAAATGTATATGCTCATACCCCCTAAAACATTGATGACGTCATCTCAAAAGCTAAGGACGTACAGTAATGGAGCAATTTGGTACAGTATAACCTCGATAATCCGAATTAATTGGGGAAAGGTGTGTTCGGAATAGCGATTTGTTAGGATCAGCGAAATTCCCAAAAAGCTGAAAGGGAATTGAAAACAACTTCGAAATTTCGAAAAGATACATTCGAAAAAAATATTATTTCGTGACCACAACCATGCTATATTTTTGGAATCAGGTCGGAATCTATATCTCTGAACTCAATCAGAATTTTTAGATGACTTTTTCAAAAATGAAATTTCTACTATGTATTCGTATTACCTCCCTTATACAAATTTCGACCCATTCTCGACGATTTTCGAAATTTAACTAAATACTTCCATGTAGATTTTGGGTCACAGAAGTCACTTCTGGCTTGATTTCTTCGATAACTTACACCGTTTTTCCAGAATCGTCAATTGAAATATCGCAATTTTTAAAAATAAAAAAAAAATTGAATTTCACGCCGAATTTTCCGAAAATATTGCTCCGTTACCATAAACATGGTATATCTTTGGAATCAGCACGTCGGGATATATCTCTGAATTTTTTCAGAATTTTTAGACAACTTTTTCAAAAATGAAATTTTACACAATGGTAGTAGTTGCCAAATAACCTACCCTCTAAGAAAATAAAAGGCGGGTGGGCCAGGCTAGTATTTGCCAAAATAAGACTCATTTTGACAAATGACCTACTCTTCTAAGAAAAGGTACTAGCCCCACCCACCCACCCCTTGTTTTCTTAGAAGAGTAGGTCATCTGCCAAAATCAATCTTATCTTGGCAAATAGAGGCTGATTTTTGCAAATGACATATTCTCTAGGAAACTAAGGGTGGGTGGGCGGGGCTAGTACTTGTCAAGATAAGACTGATTCTGGCAGATGACCCACTCTTCTAAGAAAATAAAGCATGGGTGGGTGGGGTCAAAACTTGCTAAAAACAAAAAAATTTAAAAATAAAAAAATGACAAATTGAAAAATCGGATAAATGAGAAATCGGAAAATTGTACAAATGTATAATCGGAAAATCAAAAACTGAAATATCGAAAAATTGAAAAAAAAACAAATCTTATATATCAAATTCGAAATTCCAGTTTTAACTTTTTTTTAGTTTTTAGATTTTTCAACTCTTGAATATTTCATTTGATAATTTGTTTGACAATTTTGCAGTTTTTAATTCCAATCTTTTGATTTTTCAAGTTTTAACTTCACAATTTTTGAATCTTTTGATTTTTAATTTTTCAAGTTCTCAAGTTAAAATTTTTCCTTTTCACGATTTGTCATTTTTCGATTTTTTAACTAAAAGAGCAAATTTATTCGAACCGAAATCTTGAAAAATTGAAAATTAGGAACAAAATATTCAGATGTTTTAAAGTTCCGGTAAACATGGCAAATCGCTGATCAAAATTGCTTTACTTCCTTCCAAAAACTAGGTGACAAAAAATCAAAAATCGAAAATAAAAAAAATAAACATCCATTTTCTCGATAATTTTACAAATCAAATAATTGATAATTCGGAAAATGCCAAAATTGTAAAATTAAAAAATCCAAAGTTTTTTTCAGTTGCCCAGAGAAATCAAAAATCGAAAGACAGATCAAAAAATTGAAAATTTAAAAAGCGAGAAATTGAAGTATTCGAAAGTTGAAAAATCGGAAAACGGAAGAATCTAGTAAGACGCACTACGATAAGACTGATTTTGGCAAATGATCTACTCTCTTAAGAAAACAAAGGGCGGGTGGGTGGAGCTAGTATTTGCCAAAATAAGTCTCATTTTTGCCAGTGACCTACTCTTCTAAGAAAATAAAAAATATGTCATCTGCCAAAATCAGTCTTATCTTCGCAAGTATGAGATTGATTTTTGCAAATGACATATCCTCTAAGGAAACAAGGGTGGGTGGGCGGGGATAGTATTTGTTAAAATAAGACTGATTTTGGCAAATGACCCACTCTTCAAAGAAAATAAAGGGTGGGTGGGAGGGACTTGTATATTTATTTTTCGAAATTTAACTAAATACTTTTTCTTGTAGATTTCGAGGGCAGAAATGACTTGCGGCCTCATTTCTTCGATAACTTTAACCTTTTTTCCAGACCTAGATAATTCATTCAGTGCATTGAAATATCACAATTTTTAAAAATTTAAAAAAATTACCTATAGAAAGAAGATCTTGCGTCATTTTTGCAAGTAGGTGCATGTTTTCGAGTTCAGTTCGAATTGCAGAGTTTTTGTTCAGATTAAAGAGATATCGACTTCAACTAGCCTCTGTTCGGATTACTGGATGTTCGGATAATCGTGTGTTCGGATTATAGAGGTTATACTGTACTTTCATATTTTCTCGATATTTCATAACCCGTAGACAAAGCTGTAATTAGGGGGAGGCTAAGCCTCCCAAATCTTTTTTTTAGAATGTAAAACCTTCTCGGGGGTGCCAATTGTCTTCATAAAAATGTAAAACCTTCTCGAGGGCGCCAAATGTTTTCTTTTAAGAATGTGGAATCTTCTCAGGGGCCCAAATGTTTTTTTTTAATAATGTGAAACCTTCTCGGGGGTCCCAACTGTCTTTTTTAAAAATGTAAAACCTTTTCAGGGCTCCCAGTTATCTTTTTTGAAAATGTAAAACCTTCTCAGAGGCTCCAATGAATTTTTTTAAGACTGTGAAACCTTCTCGGGAATCCCAACTATCATGTTTAACAATGTAAAACCTTCTTGGGGGCCCAAATGTTTTTTTTTTTTTGTAATAATGTGAAACCTCGGGGGTCCCATCTTTTTTTTCATGGAAAACCTCGGGACCCCAAATGTTTTTTTTTTTAATAATATGAAACCTTCTCAGGGCTCCCAGTTGTCTTTTTTTACAAAAGTGTAAAACCTTCTCAAGGGTCCCAACTGTCTTTTTTGAAAATGTAAAACCTTGTCAGGGTCTCCAATGCATTTTCTTAAGAATGTGAAACCTTCTTGGGGGTCCCAACTGTCTTTTTTAAAATTGTAAAATCTTCTCGGGGGCGCCAAATATACATTTTTTTTTTAATCTGAAACCTTCTCGAGGGTCCCAACTGTTTTTTTTTTATATGTAAAACCTTCTCGGGGGCCCCAATATAAATATAGAGGTTCCCTGGACTCAATTGTGAATCATTAATTAAGTGATATATCCCGCATAACAAATACAAGAGGTGATTTGTCCCCAGTTGATAACCCAAATTAATAGAAATTCCAATAATTTAAACTAGCAATCAGTAATTAGAAAACATGAGACTACAGAGAATTTTCTTGTTGTACAAATTATGCAGTCAAATTAGATAAAGTCAATCAAAAAACATCAACAAAAAGTTTATCGAAGAGGTTACACGAAAGCAGTTTTTGGTAATTATATAAAGAAAGAGTGATAAGAATATAGTCTGTTTGTTACTGGTCCAAAGACTATCAACATGATGTCCACGTTCGTGTTCTGTTTAATTCTGTTTGAAGTTGTTCTGGTCAAGTCAACAACAGGTAATTTTTTTCTTAGCACTGCCACCACTGAAAGTGCGTTGCAGACTACTATTGGCGCGACTACGATGGAGTCATCCCTGAAGATGCCATAATTGGTGGTCACGACAATCACGATAAACCCATCTACATAGGCCAAACTTACATCCAAGACATGGGTTTCGTTGTCTTCGAAATAAATCCAGGCCAAACATTATATGCACGTAATATGTACAACTCTGAAGTGGTGAAAGGCTACATTAAAGTATGTAGGAAACGTATCCGAGTTTAAGATCTTCTATATTTTTACCAAAATTTAGATCTTGTGTGGTCCTCGGGATCATTTTTACTGGTTGCCAACGAATCGCACTCAACTAATGAAGCACTTATATTCAGAAGAGAAAGCGTGGGTGGTTGGTGGTCGCGAAGGCAGAGGCGAAAAACACTTTGTTGGAAGGACCAAGTGCGACTATGGATTCTGCATTGGGAAAATTCTTAGAACTGGTTCTTTTCGACACAGGTCCGGATTTATCGGAGTAGATAGAACCGGCCATGGACTAACCGCCGACTCGTTCGAAGTTCTTGTAAATGAAAAAAAAGAGCCCAGTGGTTCAGAAAGTAGTCTAATTTTGACTTTTCCCCATAGTGTTGGTTTTGTACTATGTGTATTATTTTCATTTATATTTTAATAAGATGAGGTACAGGCCAGATGTGGTTCATTTTGATATATTTCGTATTACAAATACAAGATGATGACCTAAATGAATAGAAATTCCCACAATTTAAACTAGCAATCGAAAAAACATGAGACAAGAGATGTACAAATTTTGCAGCCAACTTAGATAAAGTCAGTCAAATAACATCAACAAAAAGTTTATCGAAGAGGTTCCACGAAAGCTGTTTTTGGTAATTATATAAGGAAAGAGTGATAAAAATATAGTATGTTTGTTACTGATCCAAAGACTGTCAACATGACGTCCACGTTTGTGTTCTGTTTAATTCTGTTTGAAGTTGCTCTAGTCAAGCCAACAACAGGTAACTTTTTTTTTTACTAATACCACCACTGAAAATGCGTTGCAGACTATCATTGGCGCTACTACAATGGAGTCATCCCTGAAGATGCCATAGTTGGTGGTCACGACAATCACGATAAACCTATCTACATAGGCCAAAGTTATATCGAAGACATGGGTGACGTTGCCATGGAAATAAACCCAGGCCAAACGTTATATGCACATATGCGCTACCCTTTTGTAAAAAAGGACAACTGGGAGCCCTGAGAAGGTTTCACATTATTAAAAAAAAACATTTGGGGCCCCGAGGGTTTACATTAAAAAAAAAAGTTGGGACCCCCGAGAGGGTTTTACATTATTACAAAAAAAAAAACATTTGGGCCGTTTTACATTGTTAAACATGACAGTTGGGATTCCCGAGAAGGTTTCACAGTCTTAAAAAAATACGTTTGGGGCCTGCGAGAAGGTTTTCATTTTTTTAAAAGACAGTTGGGACCCTTGAGAAGGTTCCGCACACAAAAAAACTACATTTGGGGCCCCCGAGGTTTTACATTTAAAACAAAGACAGTTAGGATCCCCGAGAAGATTTCACATAAAAAGAAACATTTGGGCCCCCGAGAAGGTTTTACACTATTAAAAAAAAACAGTTGGGGGCCCCGTGAAGATTTTACATACATAAAAAAAAACAGTTGGGACCCCCCCGAAGGTTTCAGATTTAAAAAAGACAGTTGGGGCTCCCGAGAAGGTTTCACATTCTTAAAAAAATGCATTGGAGCTTCTGAGAAGGTTTTACATTTTCAAAAAAGACAACTGGGAGCCCTGAGAAGGTTTTACATTTTTAAAAAAGACAGTTGGGACCCCCGAGAAGGTTTCACATTATTAAAAAAAAACATTTGGGCCCCCGAGAAGATTCCACATTCTTAAAAGAAAACATTTGGCGCCCTCGAGAAGGTTTTACATTTTTAAAAAGACAGTTGGCACCCCCGAGAAAGTTTTACACTCTAAAAAAAAGATTTGGGAGGCTCAGCATTCCCTGGCCTCCCCTTAATTACAGCTTTGTCTAGGGGTCATGAAATATCGAGAAAATATGAAAGTACAGTATAACCTCTATAATCCGAACACACGATTATCCGAACATCCAGTAATCCGAACAGAGGCTAGTTGAAGTCGATATCTCGTTAATCTGAACAAAAACTCTGCAATCCGAACTGAACTCGAAAACATGCACCTACTTGCAAAAATGACGCAAGATCTTCTTTCTATAGGTAATTTTTTGAAATTTTTAAAAATTGTGATATTTCAATGCACTGAATGAATTATCTAGTTCTGGAAAAAAGGTTAAAGTTATCGAAGAAATGAGGCCGCAAGTCACTTCTGCCCTCGAAATCTACAAGAAAAAGTATTTAGTTAAATTCCGAAAATCGTCGAAAATGGGTCGAAATTTGCTAATACTCGTCAAATAAATAAATACACAAGCCCCTCCCACCCACCCTTTATTTTCTTTGAAGAGTGGGTCATTTGCCAAAATCAGTCTTATTTTAACAAATACTAGCCCCGCGCACCCACCCTTGTTTCCTTAGAGGATATGTCATTTGCAAAAATCAATCTGATACTTGCGAAGGTAAGACTGATTTTGGCAGATGACATATTCTTTATTTTCTTAGAAGAGTAGGTCATTGGCCAAAATGAGACTTATTTTGGCAAATACTAGCTCCACCCACCCGCCCTTTGTTTTCTTAAGAGAGTACATCATTTGCCAAAATCAGTCTTATCGTAGTGCGTCTTACTAGATTCTTCAGTTTTTCGATTTTTCACCTTTTGAATACTTCAATTTCTCGCTTTTTAAATTTTCAATTTTTTGATCTGTCTTTCGATTTTTGATTTCTCTGGGCAACTGAAAAAAACTTTCGATTTTTTAATTTTACAATTTTGGCATTTTTCGAATTATCAATTATTTGATTTGTAAAAATATCGAGAAAATGGATGTTTATTTTTTTAATTTTCGATTTTTGATTTTTCGTCACCGAGTTTTTGAAAGGAAGTAAAAAGCAATTTTGATCAGCGATTTGCCATGTTTACCGGAACTTATAAATTTGTTCTTTTAGTTAAAAAATCGAAAAATGACAAATCGCGAAAAGGAAAAATTTTAACTTGAGAACTTGAAAAATTAAAAATCAAAAGATTCAAAAATTGTGAAGTTAAAACTTGAAAAATCAAAAGATTGGAATTAAAAACTGCAAAATTGTCAAACAAATTATCAAATGAAATATTCAAGAGTTGAAAAATCTAAAAAGTAAAAAAAAGTTAAAACTGGAATTTCGAATTTGATATATAAGATTTGTTTTTTTTTCAATTTTTCGATATTTCAGTTTTTGATTTTCCGATTATACATTTGTACAATTTTCCGATTTCTCATTTATCCGATTTTACAACTTGTCATTTTTTTATTTTTAAATTTTTTTGTTTTTACCAAGTGCTGACCCCACCCACCCATACTTTATTTTCTTAGAAGAATAAGTCATCTGCCAAAATCAGTCTCATCTTGACAAGTACTAGCCCCGCCCACCCCACCCTTTACTTTCTTAGAAGAGTGGGTCATCTGCCAGAATCAGTCTTATCTTGACAAGTACTAAGATCTTTTACATTTTTATCAAAATTTAGATCTTGTGTGGTCCTCGGGATCATTTTTACTGGTTGCCAACAAATCGCACTCAACTAATGAAGCCTTTCTATTTAGAAGAGAAACCGTTGGTGATTGGTGGTGAAGAAGACATGGGCCAAAGTTTTGTTGGAAGGATCGAGTGCGAGTTTGGGGTCTGCATCGGGAAAATTCTTAGAGATAACTGTTTTCGGCACAAATCCGGCTTTTACGGAGTGGGTAGAGACGGTAATGAACTAATCGCCCACTCGTTTGAAATTCTTGTCAACGAAAAAAAAGAGCCCAATGGTTCAAAAAGTAGTCCAATGTTGACTTTTCCCCATAGTGTTGGTTTTGTATTTTGTGTATTATTTTCATTTATATTTTAATAAGATGAGATAGAGGTCAGCTGTTTTATTTAGCAATTCAAACCATGAGGTAATTTGAAAAGTCCAGTATAGAGTTTTTTTATCGCTGAGCATCTATCTACATAAGCATAACTAATCCACCCATTTCTCCTTAAAGAATGCATGAACGTGTCCGTTTAAACTGGTGTTAAAATTGGCCAAGTATATATTTTTTTACTAAAAACTGTCGACTACACATGAGTATAAAGATAGAGGTCTCCTGGACTCAATTGTTAATCATTCATTAAGTGATATTTCTCGTATTACACATACAGGAAGAGGTGAATTGCCTTCAGTTGGTAACCCAAATTAATAGAAATTCCCACAATGTAAACTAGCAATCAGTAACGAGAAAACATGAGACGAAATAGAATTTTCTTGTTGTACAAAATGTGCAGCCAACTTAGATAAAGTCAGCCAAATAACATCAACAAAAAGTTTATCGAAGAGGTTACACGAAAGCTGTTTTTGGTAATTATATAAAGAAAGGGTGATAAGAATGTAGTCTTTGTTACTGATCCAAAGACTGTCAACATGACGTCTACGTTTGTGTTCTGTTTAATTCTGTTTGAAGTGGTTCTGGTCAAGTCAACAACAGGTAACTTTTTTTTTCCCCTACCACCACTGAAAATGCGTTGCAGACTACTACTGGCGCGACTACGATGGAGTCATCCCTGAAGATGCCATAGTTGGTGGTCACGACAATCACGATAAACCTATCTACATAGGCCAAAGTTATATCAAAGACAGAGGTTTCGTTGTCATCGAAATAAACCCAGGTCGAACGTTATATGCACATTCGTACAACGCTCGAGTGGTAAAAGACTACATCAAAGTATGCAGGAAACGTACCCGAGTTTAAGATCTTCTACATTTTTATCAAAATTTAGATCTTGTGTGGTCCTCGGGGTCATTTTTACTGGTTGCCAACAAATCACACTCAACTAATGAAGCATTTACATATCGAAGAGAAACCGTTGGTGTTTGGTGGTGAAGAAGACATAGGCGAAAATTTTGTTGGAAGGATCAAGTGCGACTTTGGGTTCTGCATCGGGAAAATTCTTAGAACAGAATGTTTTCGAGAGAAGTCCGGCTTTTACGGAGTGGATAGAGACGGACATGAACTAACCGCCGACTCGTTCGACGTTCTGGTAAACCTAGAAAGAGAGCCCAATGGTTCAAAAAGTAGTCTAATTTTGACTTTTCCTCATAGTGTTGGTTTTGTACTTTGTGTTTTATTTTCATTTATATTTTAATAAGTTGAGGTGTGTTTTATGCAATTCAAACCATCGTGTCTTACGTATATTCGCCTAACCGAAAAAATATCAGAAATAGGAATGTTTTAATCATGTTCTTCGTTTCATTTGCAACACTTCTTATTGTTTTTGTGTCAGTTGACATTTTATAGCCGGCACTGTTTGAAATTTTAATCAATTATTTATTAAAAACTGTCGACTATACGTCGATTTGTTTATACAGGTGACTCAAAAAAGTTAATGTAACACCGAATGCTTTGAAATCTTGGATATGTTTTAAAGTTATCATAAGTATGGTAAATTTTTGATCAAAATGTATATGCTCATCCCCCCTAAAACATTGATGACGTCATCTCGAAAGCTAAGGACGTACAGTAATGGAGCAATTTGGTATAGTATAACCTCAATAATCCGAATTAATTGGGGAAAGGTGTGTTCGGAGTAGCGATTTGTTCGGATCAGCGAATTTCCCAAAAAGCTGAAAGGGAATTGAATAGCAACTTCGAAATTTCGAAAAGATACATTCGAAAAAAATATTACTTCGTGATCACAACCATGCTATATTTTTGGAATCACGTCGGGATCTATAACTCTGGACTCAATCAGAATTTTTAGATGACTTTTTCAAAAATGAAATTTCCATTATGTATTCGTATTACCTCCCTTATGCAAATTTCGACCCATTCTCGACGATTTTCGAAATTTAACTAAATACTTGCATGTAGATCTTGGGTCACAGAAGTCACTTCTGGCTTCATTTCTTTGATAACTTACACCGTTTTTCCAGAATCGTCAATTGAAATATCGCAATTTTTAAAAATAAAAAAAAAATTGAATTTCACGCCGAATTTTCCGAAAATATTGCTCCGTTACCATAAACATGCTATATCTTTGGAATCAGCACGTCGGGATATATCTCTGAATTTTTTCAGAATTTTTAGACAACTTTTTCAAAAATGAAATTTTACACAATGGTAGTAGTTGCCAAATAATCTACACTCTAAGAAAATAAAAGGCGGGTGGGCCAGGATAGTATTTGCCAAAATAAGACTCATTTTGACAAATGACCTACTCTTCTAAGAAAAGGTACTAGCCCCACCCACCCACCCCTTGTTTTCTTAGAAGAGTAGGTCATCTGCCAAAATCAATCTTATCTTGGCAAACATGAGGCTGATTTTTGCAAATGACATATTCTCTAGGAAAATAAGGGTGGGTGGGCGGGGCTAGTACTTGTCAAGATAAGACTGATTCTGGCAGATGACCCACTCTTCTAAGAAAGTAAAGGGTGGGGTGGGCGGGGCTAGCACTTGTCAAGATGAGACTGATTTTGCCAGATGACTTATTCTTCTAAGAAAATAAAGCATGGGTGGGTGGGGTCAGCACTTGCTAAAAACAAAAAAATTTAAAAATAAAAAAATGACAAATTGAAAAATCGGATAAATGAGAAATCGGAAAATTGTACAAATGTATAATCGGAAAATCAAAAACTGAAATATCGAAAAATTGAAAAAAAAAACAAATCTTATATATCAAATTCGAAACTACAGTTAACTTTTTTTTAGTTTTTAGATTTTTCAACTCTTGAATATTTCATTTGATAATTTGTTTGACAATTTTGCAGTTTTTAATTCCAATCTTTTGATTTTTCAAGTTTTAACTTCACAATTTTTGAATTTTTGATTTTTAATTTTTCAAGTTCTCAAGTTAATTTTTTTCCTTTTCGCGATTTGTCATTTTTCGATTTTTTAACTAAAAGAACAAATTTATTCGAACCGAAATCTTGAAAAATTGAAAATTAGGAACAAAATTTTCAGATGTTTTAAAGTTCCGGTAAACATGGCAAATCGCTGATCAAAATTGCTTTACTTCCTTCCAAAAACTCGGTGGCAAAAAATCAAAAATCGAAAATTAAAAAAATAAACATCCATTTTCTCGACATTTTTACAAATCAAATAATTGATAATTCGGAAAATGCCAAAATTGTAAAATTAAAAAATCGAAAGTTTTTTTCAGTTGCCCAGAGAAATCAAAAATCGAAAAACAGATCAAAAGTTGAAAATTTAAAAAGCGAGAAATTGAAGTATTCGAAAGTTGAAAAATCGAGAAACCGTAAAGGACGAAAGGAACCAAAGACGAAAAGGACGAAAAGGTCGAAAAGGACGAAGAACGAAAAGGACGAAAGACAAAAAGGACGAAGGACAAAAAGGACGAAGGACAAAAAGGACAAAGGACGAAAAGGATGAAGGACAAAAAGGACAAAGGACGAAGGACGAAAAGGACGAAAAGGACGAAAAGAACAAAGGACAAAAAGGATAAAAAAGACGAAGTACGAAAAGGACGAAGGAGGAAAAAGACGAAGGACGAAAAGGACGAAGGACAAAAAGGACAAGGAACGAAAAGGACGAAGGCCAAAAACGACAAAGGACGCAAAGGACGAAGGACGAAAAGGACGAAGGACGAAAAGGACGAAGGACGGAAAGGACGAAAAGGACGAAAAGAAGGAAAGGGACGAAAAGGACGAAAAGGACAAAGGTCAATAAGGATGAAAAGGACGAAAGACGAAAAGGACGAAGGACGAAAAGGGCGAAAAGTACGAAGGATGAAAAGGACGAAGGACGAAACGCACGAACTACGAAAAAGACGAAGGACGAAAAGAATGAAATGAAAATTGAAAAAAATTCCAAAAGTGAAATATATTGATAAATTGAGTAATATAAAAATTGAAACCCAGAAATTGAAAAATTGAAGAATCAGAAAACAGAAAAATCTCAATGCTGAAATATCGCAAAATTGAAAAACCAAAAAAAAAAAATAAAAGCCGAAAAAGCGAATGTTCGAGAAATCGAAAGATTTAATTTTTAAAAATCGAAAAATTAAAATATCGAGAAATTAAAAGTCAAAAAAATCTAAAAATACCAAAATCGAAACATCGAGAAATTTAAAATCGAAAAATCGAAAATTTCACAAACAAACTGAAAAATCAAAATTCGAAAATCGAATAACAGAAAAATCAAAGCACTGAAGCATCGAAAACTAAAAAAATCTAAAATTTAAAAAATTGAAAGAGTGGAATATCGAGAAATCGAAAAATCGAAAAACCGAGAAATAGAAAAATTCCAAAATTGAAATATCGAAAAATTGAAAAATCGAGAAATCGAAAAGTCTAAAAATCGAAAATTTAAAAAATCAAAAGATTTAGAACAAAAGCCTGGAGAATTGAAGAATTGGAAAAAATCTAAAAATCCACAAATCGGAAACTTAAAAACGTCAAAAATTCAAAATCGTAAAACCGAAATATCGGAAAATCGAAAAATTGAGAAAAACTTGAGAATTCGAAAATCTGAAAAATCGAAAAATTGAAAAATTCCAAAACAGAAATATTGAAAAACTGAGTAATCTAAAAATTAAAAACCGAGAAATTGAAAAGCAGCAAAATAGAAGAACTAAAACATCGAGAAATCGAAAAATGTAAACTTTAAAAAATCGAAAAATTAAAATATCGAGAAATAGAAAATATAAAAAAGTTAAAAATCTAGGAAACGAAACATTAAAAAATCTAAAAATTGAAAAATCGGGAAATACAAAACTCCCAAAACTTAAACATAGCAAAATTGGAACATCCAGAAATTTAAAATCGAAAAATCTTAAATTAAAAAAACGAAAAAGTAAAATATCGAGAAATTGAAAAATCGAGAAACCGTAAAGGACGAAAGGAACGAAAGACGAAAAGGACGAAAAGGTCGAAAAGGACGAAGAACGAAAAGGACGAAAGACAAAAAGGACGAAGGACAAAAAGGACGAAAGACAAAAAGGACAAAGGACGAAAAGGATGAAGGACAAAAAGGACAAAGGACGAAGGACGAAAAGGACGAAGGACGAAAAGGACGAAAAGGACGAAAAGGACGAAAAGGACGAAAAGAACGAAAAGAACGTAAAGGGCGAAAAGGACGAAAAGGACAAAGGACAAAAAGGATGAAAAAGACGAAGTACGAAAAGGACGAAGGAGGAAAAGGACGAAGGACGAAAAGGACGAAGGACAAAAAGGACAAAGAACGAAAAGGACGAAGGCCAAAAAGGACAAAGGCCAAAAAGGACAAAGAACGCAAAGGACGAAGGACGAAAAGGACGAAGGACGAAAAGGACGAAGGACGAAAAGGACGAAGGACGAAAAGGACGAAGGACGAAAAGGACGAAGGTCGAAAAGGACGAAGGACGGAAAGGACGAAAAGGACAAAAAAAAGGAAAGGGACGAAAAGGACGAAAAGGACGAAAAGGACGAGAAGGACGAAAAGGACAAAGGTCAATAAGGATGAAAAGGACGAAAGACGAAAAGAACGAAGGACAAAAAGGGCGAAAAGTACGAAGGATGAAAAGGACGAAGGACGAAACGCACGAACGACGAAAAAGACGAAG
Source organism: Zophobas atratus (assembly GCA_022388445.1). Lineage (NCBI taxonomy): Eukaryota > Metazoa > Arthropoda > Insecta > Coleoptera > Tenebrionidae > Zophobas > Zophobas atratus. The sequence continues at coordinate 8,280,418 of CM039447.1, read as the reverse complement.
AACGAAAAGGATGAAATTGATGAATTGAAAAATTCCAAAATTGATAAATTGAGTAATATAAAAATTGAAACCCAGAAATTGAAAAATTGAAGAATCAGAAAACAGAAAAATCTCAATGCTGAAATATCGCAAAATTGAAAAACCAAAAAAAAATGAAAAGCCGAAAATCGAATGTTCGAGAAATCGAAAGATTTAATTTTTAAAAATCGAAAAATTAAAATATCCAGAAATTAAAAGTCAAAAAATTGAAAAATCTAGAAATCGAAACATCAAAAAATCGAAAAACTAAAAATCCAGAAATCTAAAAATACCAAAATCGAAACATCGAGAAATTTAAAATCGAAAAATCGAAAATTTCACAAATCAAACTGAAAAATCAAAATTCCAAAATCGAATAACAGAAAAATCAAAGCACTGAAGCATCGAAAAATAAAAAAAACTAAAATTTAAAAAATTGAAAAAGTGGAATATCGAGAAATTGAAAAATCGAAAAACCGAGAAATAGAAAAATTCCAAAATTGAAATATCGAAAAATTGAAAAATCGAGAAATCGAAAAGTCTAAAAATCGAAAATTTAAAAAATCAAAAGATTTAGAACAAAAGCCTGGAGAATTGAAGAATTAGAAAACTGAAAAATCTAAAAATCCACAAATCGAAAACTTTAAAACGTCAAAAATTCAAAATCGTTACACCGAAATTTCGGAAAATCGAGAAATCGAGAAAAAAATTGAGCAATCGAAAATCTGAAAAATCGGAAAATTGAAAAATTCCAAAACAGAAATATTGAAAAACTGAGTAATCTAAAAATTAAAAACCGAGAAATTGAAAAGCAGCAAAATAGAAGAACTACAACATCGAGAAATCGAAAAATATAAACTTTAAAAATCGAAAAATTAAAATATCGAGAAATTGAAAAATCGGGAAACCGAGAGATCGAGAAGGGAGGACGAAGGACGAAGGACAAAAAGGACAAAGGATGTATATATATATATTTTGCCTTTTCTTTTTTCTTAATATACATAGCCATCTTTTCACAACAAGAAACTTAAAACATGGTTAAAATGGTACATTTTTGCAAGGAAGTGTGTTATTACAAATTTTCTATTTTAAACGTATTTAAAGTTTCATGTTGTAAAAGAAGTCTACACATATCCAAACAAAAAGGCAAAATGTAAGCCCGCCCACCCGCCCTATCTCAGTTGTAAAGATTTTTTTTATTCGCAATTGATAACTCGAATTATTAGAAATTCCTACAATTCAAACTAGCAATCATTAGCGAGTAAACATGAGACGAAAGAGAATTTCTTATTGTACAAGTTTTGCAGCCAACTTAGATAAGTCAGTCAAATAACATCAACAAAAGTTTATCGAAGAGGTTACACCAAAGCTGTTTTTGGTAATTATATAAAGAAACAGTGATAAGAATACAGTCTGTTTGTTACTGATCCAAAGACTGTCAACATGACGTCTACGTTTGTGTTCTGTTTAATTCTGTTTCAAGTTATTCTGGTCAAGTCAACCACAGGTAACTTATTTTTTACCACTACCACCACTGAAAATGCGTTGCAGACTACTACTGGCGCGACTACGACGAAGTCATCCCTGAAGATGCCATAGTTGGTGGTCACGACAATCACGACAAACCCATCTACATAGGCCAAAGTTATATCAAAGACGAAGGTTTCGTGGTCATCGAAATAAACCCAGGTCGGACGTTATATGCACACATGAACAACCCTCTAGTAGTAGAAAACTACATTAAAGTATGTAGAAAACGTTTAAGATCTTCTATACTTTTACCAAAATTTAGATCTTGTGTGGTCCTCGGGATCACTTTTACTGGTTACCAACAAATCGCACCCAGCTGATGAGGCATTTATACTTAGACGAGAAACCGTTGGTGATTGGTGGTCATGAAGACAGAGGCGAAAAATATTTTGTTGGAAGGATCAATTGCGACTTTGGATTATGCATCGGGAAAATTCTTAGAACCGGCTCGTTTAGACGCAAATCCGGCTTTTACGGAGTGGATAGAGACGGACATGAACTAACCGCCGACTCGTTCGAAGTTCTCGTAAACGAAAAAAAAGACCCCAATGGTTCAGAAAGTAGTCTAGTTTTGACTTTCACCCATAGTGTTTATTTCGTACTTTGTGTATTATTTTCACTTATATTTTAATAAAATCAGGTAGAATCCAGCTGCATTTTATTTAGTACTGAATTCAATAAAAAATTAAAAAATGTGTTATCAATATTTTTGTTCATCAAGCTAATCAATGAGGCAATTGGGAAAGTCCAGCTATATATTTTTTTTATTGTTGTACATATTCTGCAACTATTTTCAATTAGTCGCTATCTACATAAACATAATTAATCAACTCATCACACAATATCAATAATAAGTTTATCGAAGAGGTTATAACGAAAGCTGTTTTTGGCAACTATCTATATAAGAAAGTGTGATGATGAACACGTAGTGTATTTGAACACCAAAACGATGTCGACACTTGTGTTGTCTTTAATTTTGTTTGCTTCCACTCAAGCTCTAATCAATTCAAAAAAAGGTAACAATTTTTTTAACACTATCACCACTGAAAGTGCTTTGCAGACTACTACTGGCGCGACTACGACGGACACATCCCTGAAGATGCACTACCTGGTGGTCGCGACAGGGACTATAAAAACATCTACATAGGTCAAGCCTATATCAAAGATGAAGGTATAGCGATTGTGCAGATAGACCCAGAACGAAGCGAAGTGTATGGAGAAATGCAAGGCACTCAACTCTTAGACGACAACATTAAAGTACGTAGGAAAGAATACTTGAGCAGTTTTACTAAAAATTGCTTTTTTCCAGATTTTGTGTGGCCCTCCCGAAAATTTTTACTGGATGGACACAAATTTCACACAGCTCCATACAGAATTAAAGACGAAACAGCTGGTAGTCGGTGGGCATGAGGACGGATGGGGGGATTATTTTGTTGGAAGGATTGGTTGCAACGATGGATACTGTATTGGAAAAGTTCTTGAACACGGGGTGGTGGTATGTCCGTCTTTTACGCTGTGGATAGGGACAAAAATCAACTAAAATCTAATTCGTACGAAGTTCTTGTAAACAAACAAATTCCTCCTAAACCTAAAGATGGGAGCGGTTCAGAAAGTAGTCTAAGTTTGACTTTACCACATATTTTTTCTTGTGTCCTCTGTGTATTATTTTCAATTATAATTTAATCAGATAAGTTAGAAGCTAGTTGTTTTATTTAAGTTGTTATGTTGAGATTCCTGGTAGAACTAACATGTACAACGACAAACAACGTCCCAATTTCTTATCTTGTTCCTTGAATTGACAAAATAACACGTATAGTGATGACTTTAACCTTGCAATGAAAAAAATTATCAAAATGGTGACCCCTACGACCAAAACACGACGTCTATTACGTTCACAGAAGCGACTGATTTCAACCAAACAACAGTAAACAACATGTTGCACTCTTTGACAGTTTTCCTCTTGACAACCACTCTCTCAGTTCATGCCCACAAAGGTCAGCTATATTTTTAGTGTGAACTTATAACTGAAAATAAAATTTTAGGCTACTATTGGCGCGACTACAACGGAACTCTTCCGCAAGATGCCTTAAGGGGAACGCTAGACGAGAGACAAGTTTGAATTGGGCGCCATTTGTTGCCTTAAACGCAACCAGCAATTCTTCTTAAAATCTACCTGACGCGCTGGAATAGACGACTACAGAATGTGGGTCATAAAAGCATCGTACGCCGATAATGCAGAATAATGATAATTTATGACAGGCGGCCCACAACATACCTTCAGCACAGAATAATCATTTCTCGTATTATTTTGACATATTAATTTTAATATTCGAGATAATTTTTATATTATTCAAACACAATTTAGACACTGTAGAGCAAACAAGACTTATCAAGCCCGTCTACTAGTTTAATCACCTAATAGTAATTTTTGCACTCATGATCTTTTTTGATGGCTTTCGTGCATTCACCAGGGTGCGGGAGTTCGAACTTCCCGCACACGTGCATTTTAACTTCCCGTTGCCATGGTAACCTTAAAATACTCGCATAGTGTCAACATTGTGATGTGTTGACGGCGCCATTGTTTATAAATAACTCACAGTTAATTTCTTGAGTTTAAAGGTTTATTCGTTGCAAAAAATATTGTACACAACACGTTCGTGAGCCTGCTTCCCGCATTCACGCAAATGCGGCACTCCCTTCGGTCGTGCCGCAAACAAGCGTTCATGCGGGAAGCAGGCTATCCCGAACTAGTTGTGTAAATTACTATTACACAACTAGTTCGGGATAGCCTGCTTCCCGCATGAACGCTTGTTTGCGGCACGACCGAAGGGAGTGCCGCATTTGCGTGAATGCGGGAAGCAGGCTCACGAACGTGTTGTGTACAATATTTTTTGCAACGAATAAACCTTTAAACTGAAGAAATTAACTGTGAGTTATTTATAAACAATGGCGCCGTCAACACATCACAATGTTGACACTACGCGAGTATTTTAAGATTACCATGGCAACGGGAAGTTAAAATGCACGTGTGCGGGAAGTTCGAACTCCCGCACCCTGGTGAATGCACGAAAGCCATCAAAAAAGATCATGAGTGCAAAAATGTATTATTAATACCGTTTTCAAAATACACCTAGAATTGAAAAATCGAAAACTTAATAATTGAAAAATTGAAACATTTTAAACGAAAAAAATCGGTAAACTGAAAAATTCAAAAATCTACAAATCGAGAAACTGAACAATCTAAAAATTAAACAATTTAAAAATCGAAGAATTGGAAAACCAAAAAATCTAAACCGAGAACTTGAAAAATCGAATAATCGAGAAATCAAAACATCAAGGAAAACAAAAAAATTAACGGAAAATCTAGAACTTAAAAATTGAAAAATTAAAATACCTATCGAAAAATTGAAAAACCGAGAAATCGAAACATCAAAAAATGGAAAAATTGAAGAACCGAAACATTGCAAAATCTCAGAACTGAAATACTGAAAAACTGAAAAACAGAAGGAAAATTGAAAAATCGAAAAAGTGAAAAAATTCAAAACTGAAATCTCGAAAAACAGAAAAATGGAAAGAAAATTGAAGAATGGGAAAAGTGAAAAAATCCAAAACTGAAACATTGAAAAATCCAGAAATCGAAAAATGGAAAAATCACAATTGAAGAAAGAATTGAAAAATCAAGTAATTGAGAAATGGGAAAATCAAAAAATCAGTTAATCGAAAAATTGAAAAATCGGAAAATTTAGAAACGTCAAAAATTGAAAACTGAAAAATAAAAAAATTTCAAAATCATAAAACTGAAATACGTAAAGTTAATAAATTGAAAAACTGAAAATTTTTGAAAAAAAAATCGTATCAAAAACTAAAAATTCAAAAAATCGGGAAATTGAACAATCAAAAAATCAAAACATTGAAATCCCAGTAAGTTGATAAATAGGAAAATTTAAAAAACAAAAACTTTAAAAATCCAAGAATTGAACAACAAAAAAAATCTAAGCCTGAAAACTCAGAAAATTGAATGATCGAGAACAAAAAATCTAAAATTTAAAAATTCGACCAATTGAAAAATCATGAAACTGAAAAATCGAAAAGTCGAGATAGTGAGAAATCTAAAAACCTAAAACTTTAAAAACTGAAAAATTAAAATATCGAAAAATTTAATAACCGAGAAAACACAATATCAAAAATTTGAAAAATTGAGAAATCTAAAATTATAAACTTTAAAAATCGAAAAATTAAAATATCGAGAAATTGAAAAATCGGGAAACCGAGAGATCGAGAAGGGAGGACGAAGGACGAAGGACAAAAAGGACAAAGAATGTATATATATTTTGCCTTTTCTTTTTTCTTAATATACATAGCCATCTTTTCACAACAAGAAACTTAAAACATGGTTAAAATAGTAACGTATTTAAAGTTTCATGTTGTAAAAGAAGTCTACACATATCCAAACAAAAAGGCAAAATGTTTTTTTTTCACATTAGATTTCAAAGCATTCGGTTTTGTAGTTCCTGTTTAAATCAATAAAATAAATTTGCGCATTCATTAAATTTTTTTAGTCACCCTGTATATCCGAATCCAAAAAATATAAATGGAATGATAGATTACAAGAAGAGACTTATCATATTTTGTAAATTTTAAATAGGATTATACTGCAAACTTTTGAGCTGACGTCATCAATTTTTTGGAGGGATAAGCAAATATGTTTTGACTAAAAATTTATTATGCTCTTTATAACCTTAAAACATTTGCAAGATGTCAAAGCATTGGGTTCTGTAGTTCTTGATTAAATCAATAAAATAAATTTACGCATTCATTAATTTTTGGGGTCATCCTGTATATACAAATCCAAAAAACATGAATGGAATGATAAATCACAAGAAGAGACTCATCATATTTTATACAATTTAGATAGGATTTATTCAGCAAAATTTTGAGGTGACGTCATCATTTTTAGAGGTGATAAGTAAATATATCGTGATTAAAACGGTCCTGGTTTAATAACAAAAAAATATTGTTCGGCTATAAAACAAGCTCGCCTTAGACAAAGTATTCGTAAAAAAATATGTCGTAAAAAAATTTACGTATGCTGGTCCTGACTGCGATTATGGTTTAAATATTTTTTAGAAAATCCTGACATGGATGTAGAAACATTTGTGATAGCCAGAGAGGTTCTTTTGAGAAAATTATCTTTGAATTTAGACCAAATTGAAATAGACACTAGGCAACAGGCACATTTGGGCAAAAGAAAAAGAAATTAGGGTTACGGCTTCAAATTTTGGACGTATTTACAAACTTAGACCGACTACAGCAATAGCTAAAACTGTGGAGTCTCTGTTGTACAGTACATTTAGAGGTCATACATACTATGGACAGCAAAGTGAGCAAAGTGAGAAAAAAGCTGTCAAGTGTTTTGAAATAAATAAAAATATAAAAACTGAACGGTGTGGCTTGTTTATTTCAAAACAATTTCCTTACTTGGCTGCTAGTCCAGACAGGGTTCTAGAGGATAGGAGTGCATTAGTCGAAATTAAATGCCCTTCAAAATCGCAAGATTTGTCTCACGAAGAAGCGGTTAAAAAAAAATAATCAAATTTTGTACATTGACAGACAGAGAATTGAAAGTAAAAAAAAATCATGATTACTACTTTCAAGTCCAGGGACAAATGCTTGTTACGGGTATTTCACAAGTGTATATTGTTGTATGGACACCCAAAGGAATAAATATAGAAAAAATTTATAAAGACGAAGAAATATATGTAAAAAGATGGCAGATAAACTTGGCAGATTTTACTTTGGCGCATTATTGCCCGAAATAATTAATTCAAGAAGAAAGAGGAACCTGCCTTTGCGAGAGATTTTTTAAAAATAAATAAAATTTGTTTCTATTTTTTTATGTACCTACTTTAATAATTTATTAGGAGTACATTTTTCATCACCAAGACTTGCATATTTTTATTATAAATATATTTTGAAAATGATTTCTCGGCAAATGAAAACATATACGAGCACTTTTTTCGAGTAAACAATGAAGGGAGAAGTTACTAGGCGTAGGGCTTTTTTAAAACACCTCCTTTCTAGGATAAGTAGTAAATACACTTAGCTACTTATACGTGTTAAACAAAAGCTGTATTTTATATATTTTTTATTATTATTATAAATATGTTAATTAGTTTTATTAATTAACAAAGCAAAATATATATTAACAATAATATTACAATGAATTTTTAGTAATCACGTGTATTGAATTCAGGATCCTGAGTGGAGTAAAAATATTGTAGTTGCCCAGTTTTAATTCGGTTTTATGATAGTACCTCATTGCGTAAAAGTTAATTTCCTTAACAATAGATTACTACGGCCGGTTCTAGCGGCTTGTTATAAAACTGAGTTCCTTGCCATAAATTAGAAAAATCAGCGGAGAACTCTAACAATTAGCTTATGGTAGAGCAGGCGATAAAGGTTTTACCTATAAAGTCGCTTCCGTAAATTTTAGTGGCGCTCCTATCGGCAAAGTACTGAACTAACTGCTCAAATTCTGTCGAATTGATACCCATTTTTTTCAATAATTGTTAGTTTTTGTTAAAAACTCTGCTAACCAATAGATCATTAATTTTCTTCTCATATTCCTGTTAAAATTATTCGACGTATTTTGCATTAATTTGTGGTGTATTTTGATTTTAATAAACACATTATTATTTAAACAAATTGTACCACTAACAAACATTTAATGACTCTGCGCCCTGTAAAAAGTTATGTTTTATCCATGCGCGAATTTTCAATCGATTCTATGATGGTAATGACTCAAAAAACTTGAAAAGAAAACATACAATGGTGCTTTTTTACGATATTTCTCAGCCATATTTTTTTAGTTGATTGAACTGGTCTCTGCGCTCTAGAATATGAAAAAAGCTGCAGTTTGATGTATGATACATCTATATTAATATCATTTTTTCATAGAAAAAACCAAAAAAATATTATACCGCGTCTAGCGAGTCCCCTTAATTGGTGGTCAAGACGAAGAAGTCACAAATGAGTACATAGGGCAAGTCTATCTCAGCAGAGAGGGCTTAATTCCTGCAGAAATATATGCAGATCATAAGGACGTCTACGTGTGTTATGAATTTGGTTCTACATCATATTACAAAAAAACATCAAAGTAAGAAAACTGTACTGGTGTTCAGATACGTATTTTTTGATTTTTCTGTTGTTGTAGATCTTGTGCGGCTCTGCTCAGAATTTCAACTGGATTGAAACAACGACGTCCACCCTTCACGCGGACTTAATAAACAAACATCCAGTGATAGGCGGCCACGAGGACGGGTGGGGGGACGAATCAGTTCTAAATACGGGACTTGCATAGGGACAGTTCCGGAAAATGGGATTGAGCGAAAAACTGCCTTCTTTTGTAGGAATAATACTAGAGGATTTATCAGTGACGTTGAAAGTAAGACGCTAAAAGACTACGAAGTTCTTGTGACGACGAATAGAAAGGAGAAGGACTGAGTCCTGTAACGCTAAAAACTCAAATAAATAAATAAATAAATAAATAAATAAAATAGATTACTGTCGTTTGCTATTCCACCACCCAAAATCAATTTATCAGAGATGTTTACATTAAACACGAAACCCAGATAATGTTAGTAGTGACACAACCACTAAACAAGATGTTGTTGTTTTGTTCATGGTTACTGCAGTACAAGCAAGCAAGGGCAAGCTTGAGTTATTTTTGGGAATAGTGCAACTGAAAGTAGGTTTTCAGATTACTACTGGCGCGACTACGACGGAACCATCCCTGATGATGCTCTTCTCGCCGGACGAGACGCAGACGGACGGGATGTCTACATAGGCCAAGTTTACCTCAGAGGTGAAGGCCTGCTCCCCGTGCAAATAAACCCAGGCATTAAAGGAGTTTACGCGGCATTATTCCAAGCAAAATTCGCTAAAGAATACATTAAAGTAAGTTGAAAAAGTCAAAAAGGTCACTAATGTTGTCTTAGATATTGTGTGGAAAGCTCGAGAACTTTGGCTGGTTACAAACAAATTCGTCCACTATTGTGGAAGATTTGAGCAATAGGCAACCAGTCGTTGGTGGAAACGAAGACGCAGAAGGAGAGAAAAATTATTGGATTGGGGCGGCTTACGAGAACAAAACCATGTGCATAGGGCACGTCTTAGAAGTAGTGGATATGGATGACGAGCCTCGGTTACACTGTGTGAACAAATATGGCCGGTTTTGGAGGAAAAGCTCGTACAAGATTCTGGTCTAAAAACTGAGAGAAATGTAATAAAAATGCCAATAAATTGTTTTTTTTTGACGGATGTATATCCTAGAACATGGAAAATAGGTCTCCGTTTCCGTCTTTAAATAAAAGGAACACTTATTTATTGATTATTTTGATTAGCACGAATTCAAATAATCAACAAAATTGTTAAGAAACGAATAACTGAAAACTTGTTGTTGGAAACACCGAAACAAAAATAGTGATGATGCAGACAACAAATTATTGCACGCCGTAGACGATAATTTTGTTTTAGTTCAGATTGCGAACAAACATGTTTAAAACTACGTTCTATTTCGCGATATGTTTCTCTGTATACATCGCTGCACACAAAGGTATTTTTTTCTAGTGTTAACATTACAATCAATAGTAATTTGTAGACTACTATTGGCGAGACTACAACGAAACAATTCCCGAAGATGCAATCGTTGGCCGACGAAACGTCGATGGGAAAAGTGTGTACGTGGGACAGGTTTACATTAGTAGGGAAGGTCTAGTCCCTGTGAAGATAGATCCAGCCACTACGGGTGTATTTGCGGAAATTAAGGGTGTTCAGTTTGCAAGAAAACACATCAAAGTAGGTTAAGGGTCCAAGGTTATGTATTGTAATATAGTAAATGTGTGTTATTCTAGATTCTGTGTGGTCCATCTGACAATTTCGAGTGGCACTCAACAACATCTAGTTCTCTTCACGTGGACTTGATTAACAAACACCCGGTTGTTGGTGGCCACGAAGATGGATGGGGAACTTACTTCGTGGGACGAAGTTTACCCAACCAAAGGACTTGCATAGGGAAAATTCTGGAAGCTGGGATGAACGGCTCGAGTTATTTCTACTGCGTGAACGAGCAGCTAGAATCCGAAGTGGCAAACGAATTTGAAGTTCTTGTAAATATTAACAGCAAGGATAAATCTTAAAAGGGCAAACATAAGTGCTTTATTAATCCCAGTGGCGTAGCTAGCTTCCACTGCCCCCCCCCCCCCCGCAGTTTATAGTAAGCGCCCCCATACACCAAATTTAAAAAGTAATATAAAATTAACATGAAATTACTGGTTTACCAGTAGTGGCGCCGAATAACACAGATTTACAAATAATAATAATTTATACACATGATAATTTTTAAAAATTGTTAATTGATTATACTGGCTTCATTCGACGTTGTCGAGAGTTCATAAATTCGCGTTGTCGAGATCTAATTTTTGGGATCGATCACACTCAATGCTCAACACAGCTAAGTTGGTTAATCGTGTTTGACTTATCGTGCTTCCCAAATATGATTTAATTAATTTTAATTTAGAAAAAGATCTTTCTGCCGATAAAGAAGTCACTGGAAGTGTTAAAAATAGAAGTAACGCAGCGCAAATATCTGGTAAACTACTCGTTAAAGAATTATTGTCCATAAACAAAAACTTAGCAATATCTGTAATTTTAGTTATTTTTTGCTGAATAATTTAATTTCACCAACAACAATGTTTTTAAAACTAACGATTTGCCCACAGATTGCACCAGAAATATCTTCTTCGTATTTATTTGCCAACTTTGATGCTGCCTCCACCAATTCTTCGTCTGTACTATTCAACATTTCCTTTTTTCTTCAATTTTTTTGTATCATTTTCCCGATTTTTTAATTTTCATTTTCTGGATTTTATATCACAATTTTTCGTTTATTCAATTTTTCACATTTTCAATTCCTCGATTTTCCAAATTTCAATACATATTTAGATTTTACAATAATTTTTGTGTTTTCGACCGCAATTTTTCGATCTTTAAGTTTCTCAATTTTTAATCTTTCGATTTTTGAATTTTCCGTTTCTTCAATTTCATTCGTTTTTTCATTTTGAGTTTTCAATTTTACAATTTTTCTATTTTATAGCTTTTCCATTCTGTTTATTCGGAAAGTAGAAAATTCGAAAAATTGGAAAATCGGAAAATTAAAAAATTGGAAAAAATTTAAAAAACAAAAAATTGCAAAATCGATAAAACGGAAAATCGAATGGAATTTGTTTTTACGATTTTTTAACTTGGATTTTTTAAATTTTTTATTCTGTATTTCAATTTTTCGATTTTTGGAATTTTCTGTCTCTCATATTTAGGTTTTTTTAGTTTTTCGATTTTTCCGTTTATCTTTTTTTAAGTAAATATTTCAATTTTGAATTTTCCGATTTCGGCCTATTTCTCTCAAGTTTTCGATTTCGATTTCTTGGTTTTTCGATTTTCAAAATTTTCGATTTTTCTAGTATATATTTTAATTTTTTGATTTTTTAAATTTTCCATTTTTCGCTTTTATAATCTTTATGTTTCGATTTCCCGATTTTTATTTTTTAATGTGTTTCAATTTTTCCATTTTTGGAATTTTTCGATTTCTCGATTTTTAAATTTTTGGCTATCTCAATTTTTCAACATCGCAATTTTGGGAATTTTTCAATTTCTATATTTTTCAGATTTTCGATATTTTCATTTTCCCGAATTTGTTATTTTCATTTTCTTGATTTTATATCACAATTTTTCATTTTTCCATTACCTTTATTCTTTCAATGTTTCTTTGGATTTTATAATTTTTTGTTTATTCAATTTTTTACATTTTCAATCTTTGATTTTTTAAGTTCTTGATTTCCAATTTTTTTATTTTTCGAAGCTTTCATTTTGTACTTTTTCAGTTTTACAATTTTTCTATTTTAAAATTTTTCGATTTTGTTTCTTCGAAAAGTTAAAACTCGAAAAAATGAAAAATTGAAACAATGAAAAACTAAAAACCGAGAAACTTAAAAATCTAAAAAAAACTAATGAATCGTAGAATGGGAAAGAAGAAAATCCAAAAATTGTAAAATCGAAAAATTATAGAATCTTGAAAATTGTAAAGTCCAAAAACTGTGACATTCAAACACCGAAAAATTGAAAAATTCCAAAAACGAAAAACTGAAAAAGTGAACAACTTTAAAAATTATAATTATTAGGAGCGTTACATAATTAAAATGAAAACTGGAAAAACTGCAAATGAAAAATTAAAGAAACGGGAAATTGAAAGCCGAAAATTGAAAAAATAAAGAAAATTAAAAACCCACACGAAAAATTGCAAATAGAAAAATTGACGAAATTAAAAACTGAAAACTCGTGAAATTTGCAAACTCTAAAATTTGAAACATCCAAAAGTTGGAAAATCAAAAACTGAAAAATCGAGAAATCGAAAATTTTCAAAACTGAAAAGTCGAAAGATTGAAAAATCGAAATTTTGGAAAATCGAAAAACCGAGGAATTCAAAATGAAAAAAGATCGAGAATTCAAGATGTCGAAAAATCTAAATATCTAAAATTTAAAAAATAGAAAAATTACAATAACGAAAAATTTAACATTAAAAAAACACAAAATTAAAAAGTCGAAAAGTCGAGAAATTGAGAAATGGAAAAATGAAAATTTAGAAAAACTAAAGATTGAAAAGCATAAAAAAATTAAAATCGGGAAATGGGAACGTAAAAAAAATAAAATCGAAAAAAACGAAAATCGAGATGTAAGAAATCGAAAATTCCAAAATCGAAAACTTGGAATACACGTTAAAAAGGTTAAAATCGGTGAGATCGAAGCTAATAAACAAAACATGATAAAATCGAAAAATTGGAAAATTTTAAATAGTCTAAAAACTTGAAGAAATAAAAAATTGAAAAATGGAAAAGCCGAGAATCGAAATTAAAAAATTGAGACATCAAAAGATCCGAGAAATGGAGAAATCGAAATAGCCCGAAATCGAAAAACCGAAAATTTAAAACTGAAATACATATTTAAACGTAAAAAAAACGATAAATCAAAATATTCAAAATTCGAAAAAATCAGAAATTTTAAAAATCGAAATATCAAAAAAGTGAAAAATTTTAAATTAAAAAATTGGAGATATTGAAAAATCCCAAAATTGGAACAACGAAAACTTCAAAAATCAATAAATTGGAAAGAGGAAAAATCAAAAAATCAAAGCATTGATTAATAGAAAAATTGAGAAATGTAAAAATGAAAATTTAAAAAAGGCAAAAATTGAAAAATTGTAAAACTGAAATATCGAAAAATTAAGTAAACTAAAAATCGAGAAATCAAGAAATCGAAATATTGTAATTCAATTTTGTTTTATTTTTCCACAAAAATTTCGATGTCGAAGATAATAATTCAACACGGATTCATGAACCATAGGTACACTGTTACTTTTTTTTAATTTATATAACATTTATTTGACAAAACTTTAGAACTGAAGAAACGGCAAATAGAAACATTGAAAAACTAAAAATCAAGAAAAAATTAATGAATCAAAGAACGAATTAAATCGAAAAATGTAAGAAACGAAAAATTGAAAACAAAAAAAATTGAAAAATCCAAAAACTAAAAAATTTCAAATTGAGAAAAAGAAAAAATATAAAAACTCCTTCCTCGGGGGATGAAATATCTCGATTATTAATTGCCTTTATTAACAAACTTGTTCGTTAAATAGCTATTAATTTACCTGATCTCATTTTCAATTCCAACGAAAACCCCTTCTTTAAAAATTGCACATTTTAATAAAATATATCGGTTACGTTACGGTCTGCGCCCCTTTTGACGCTGCGCCCCCCCGCATTGCGGGGTCTGTGGGGGTGCTATTTACGCCACTGATTAATCCTCTTCTTTCCCTTGCTTTCCCGTTTCGACTTCGATAATATAGGCAACCACTTATACACGTTACCTGGCAGATTTAATAGGTGGATTTCCCAGGCACCTCATTTTAAAATCCAAGACACCAACAAAGTGTAGTTTCCTCAAGTCTATTGTCGATTCACGATGTTCCCTTCCATGTTCCTTCTTGTTTTCGTCGCCATTCAACTCTCGGTTTGTCTACAAGAAGGTAAGTACCACCTCCACCACGACACAATCTAATTTATTTGTAGATTACTACTGGAGAGAGTACACAGGAACAATTCCCGACGACGCGGTAGTAGCAGGTCAAGACATCAACAACCAAAACGTTTACATTGGGCAAGCCTATGTCCACAATGAGGGACTGATCGTGTCTGAAATTTTTCCCGGAGTACGAGAAGTCCAAGCTCCTATTAACGGTATTAAAACTGTTAAGTCGTACGTAAAGGTTAGTACCACCGAGTTGATACTACTTTACCTGTAAGTCACTAATTACAGATTCTTTGTGGACCTCAAAACAACTTCTACTGGTCACAAGCAAACGCATCCCACCTCCATCTACAGATGATCGACAAACACCCAATCATAGGCGGACACGAAGTCGGCGGCGTGTTATACATAGGACGTATCAGTACCGAAGGAGACATCAAAATAGGAAAAGTGTGTTCTTTCCTCACCGAAAATGCGCTGACTTTTTTTAACAGTAGGGATACCGAGAAAAGCGTCGCTTCATATGAAATACTTCTGTATAATGAGAACGCCCTAGAGGTTAAAATTGAAAAAAAATAAATTCTATTTTATTCTACAGCTATAAACGTGCAACTAGCAATCTTTCCAAAACCCAGCTTCTCGAACGCGTCTATCGCCGCTCTATTGTCAGGAAGAACAGTAACAACAGTCCAGTACCCTTCTTCCCCGATTTCTTCAGCAAAAGCTTTCATTACCAAACTGGCGTACCCTTTTCTTTTGTGGGCTACTTCAGTCTGCAGCACAGTCGGGTTACCGAAGACATGTCTAACAGCCCAAGCCACCATCTCATCACTACTTTTCAAAAAAACTCCATAGCCACCATTTATCTCTAGGAAACCAGCAATGTACTTGTCGGAATTGAAAAACGAGTGTGGCCACAAGTCGTTGATTTGTTTGGCATCGGAAGGTTGGATTTTTTTGACGTAGACGTCGGAAGGGCACCTGAAAACGTACTTTCAATAGGTGTGCCAATTTTAGTCAAAGTCGTACTGTAAGACCAACTGTGCCGGAGGAAGACCATAAAGCAAACATGGCATGTCTTTAGCGATTTTTATATTTTTCTCTTGTAGACACCTCTTCACTGTGGGGATGAATTTTTCGTGGACTGCGTAAAAGTACGATCTTTTGTTCTCGTATGTGATGCGTTTGGTTTTCGAAAGACCTTGGTAGAGATTCGTGCAATGATCATCTAGAGTGAAGACGTGAATGTCTTGACAGAAGAGCTACAATTTATGTTAAAAACTGCGAATAGTGACAGTACGGGTCGTACATTTACTAAGACTATAGCGGTACCATCTTCTTCCCAGCTGTTTCTAGGTGACAAAAAGGTTATAGAGTCTTTATACTTATCAGATCTTTTCCACTTTATTCCAGTGTGGACTAAAGTAGACATGTGAGGAGCCCATGACGCTCTACTTTCATACAAAGCGGCTAACTCAGGTAACTGGGAATTAGGGATTTCGACCAAGATATCAGACATTTTTAACTACTTAATTAACCAGAATCGGTTTGTTCACGTCTATACCACAACAAAGACACTTATAGTTTCATCAAATCACCTAGTGCATAACTGATTGCAGCTATCATAAACTAAACAACAGTCATTCCAAAGATAATCAGTGTTAAGTATTTGTATACAAAGTTCAAGGTCAATACGTCCGACGTGACTGATTATTACAATATAGTTTTACATAATAACCCACAATCATACTGCACACAACAAAGATAACAATATTTATCAATAGTCCTACTGGTACTACTTTATTATTCTACCACAAGAAAACTACAAATTCCAATATTCCGAAACCCTAGCTTCTCAAACATCGCTACCGAGTTCTTATTTTCTAGTAGAATAGTACCCAGCGGCCAATGTCCCTCTTCCGCAATCTCTCTAGACAACGCTTTGGTGACCAAACTGGCGTACCCCTTCCTCGTATGGTCCTCTTCAGTTTGCAACATAGCCAAGTGCCCGAACGCGTGTTTGATAACCCAAGCAACCATCTGGTCGCTACTTTTCAAGAAAACTCCATACCCCCCATTCGCGTCTATGTAACTAGCCAAGTACTGCTCGGACTGTAGAAACCTGTGCGGCCACAAATCATTAATGCGTTTAGCCGCTGAAGGTTCCAACTTCTTTACGTAAACGTCAGACGGGCACCTAAAACCAATCCGTGAGTTCTGTGTTTACTAGAAGTACGTGTCGTACTCTAGCGTGAACTTTTTGGCGTCTTGTGGAGCAATCGCGTAGATGAAACACGGTACGTCTGCAACAAGTCGGATTTGCTTGTGTTCTATGTAGGCTTTCACGGTTGGTACGTGTTTGTCGTGCACGCCATAAAACACTGAGCGTTTGGTGTAAGAAAGGAGATTGGTTTCAGTAAGACCTTTGTAAAGGTTGGTACACTGGTCGTCTAAAGTGAACACGACGAGATCTTGCGTTGTCAATAACTGTAAGAATAGTAAAGCGAACAAGTTGTAGCGGGTGTTAAACGTACCTGGACTATCGCAATGATGGTACCGTCGGTTTCCCAAGAGTTGTATGGTGATAGGATGACTACTTTGTCGTTGTAGTTGGGGTTTTCTTTCCATTTTATTGCGGTGTGCACGAAACTGACCATGTGAGGGGCCCATGGGGCTTTTTCTTCAAACAAAGCCGCCAATTTGGGTAAGTGGTGGTTTGGGATCTCCACGAGAATATCACCTGAGGTCATCGTGTACAACCCAAGTCAAAATGTAACACTCGAACGGGGTAAGATGGTACTAGAGGTACCACCCATTCACAGAAACAATGCATTTTTGTTCACGAATTGAGATACCATTATATTCATTTGATAGGAGATAACAATCACATTAAAAACGTTTTAACTGATAGTGTGTCAACACGTGTTTCTAAGCTACGGACAGAAACACTTAATAGGTCAGCAACTGATCTACTCTAGAGCTAGGGTAATTAATTATAGTGGAGAAGGAGAAAACTGGGTCACTTGAAGTCTGCAACCACCTATACGTAAACTTTGATAGATGTAAATGAGGTACATCGTGATTTCATATAATTATAGCTACACATATTTTATAATTTGGCAGCCCCGTAGCTACGAGGGGGCGAGAGGGGGCTGCGCCCCCCCTAGCAGTTGTGGTTGCCCCCCCTGGAAGACTTATACATTATAAATTTCAAATTAGTAATAAAATTTCAATATAATGCCGATTGCCGAAGCATATTAACTGGCCCCACCCGCCCCCCCCTTTATTTTCTTACAGGGTATATTATTTGGCAATATCACCCTACCGTTGATGTTGACCGTATAAAAAAATGAACATGTCACATTTTATTCCATAGCCTACTATGTACTTGAGAAAAGTCAAAAATATATGGATTTCCTAAAAATTGAGCTTTTATTGAAATGGACAAAAAATCGACAAAAAATTCTGAGATGTAGATCTCGATGAGCTTAATCAAAAAACATAAGGTCTTGATGGTCCCAGACCAAGATTTTTCAAAAATTCGGTTTCAAAGTCGACATTTCAAAATTTCTCAAAAATTACATTTCTTTTGGCGGCTATGGAAAAATTGTACCAATTTTCGAAAAAATAAAACCAAAAAAAAACATTTGGAGATCGAAATCAATAAAAAGATTCCTTCTGCTAGTTTTCGAAAATGCGTGGGAAAAGTAAAAATTTTTTTATAGATTTTCAAAAATTGAGCTTTTGTTGAAATTGGCTAAAAATCTACAAAAAATTCTGAGATGCAGACCTCGACGAGTTTAGTCAAAAAAAAAGGTCTTGCTGGTCCCAGACGAAGATTTTCCGAAATATTCGGTTTCCAAGTCGACTTTTTAAAATTTCTCAAAAATTATACTCCTATTTCTATTGACGATTCTAGAAAAATTTTACAAATTTTCGATCAAATAAAACCAAAAACAACATCTGAAGATTGAAATAAATAAATGAATTACTTTTGGTAAATTTTGGAAATGCTCAAGAAAAGTCAAAATTTATTTAGTTTTCAAAAATTGAGCTTTTGTTAGAGTTGACAAAAAATTCTGAAATATAGATCTCGATGAGCTTAATCGAAAAACATGTTCATGCTCCCGGAACAAAATTTACGAAATATTGGGTTTCTACCTAAAATTTCTAAAAAATCTCAAAAGTTACTTTAAAAAAAGCTATTTCTTTATGCGATTGTGGAAAAATTCGACGAAATATCAAAAAAATATAACCAAAAATAACATCTGGAGATCAAAATCAATAAAGAGATCCCTCTTGCTAATTTTCGAAGATGCTTGGGAAAAGTCAAAAAATGTATATGGATTTTCAAAAATTGACATTTTGTTGAAATTAACAAAAAATCAACAAAAAATTCCGAGATGTAGATCTCGATGAGCTTAATCCAAAAACATAAGGTCTTGATGGTCCCAGACCAAGATTTTCAAAAAATTCGGTTTCAAAGTCGACATTTCAAAATTTCTCAAAAATTACATTTCTTTTGGCGACTCTGGAAAAATTGTACAAATTTCGAGAAAATAAAACCAAAAACAACATCTGGAGATCGAAATCGATAAAGAGATCCCTTTTGCTAATTTTCGAAAACGCTTGGGAAAAGTCAAAAACATTTTATGGATTTTCAAAAATTTAGCTTTTGTTGAAGTTGACTAAAAATCCACAAAAAAATCTGAAATGTTGATCTCGACGAGCTCAATCAAAAAACACAAGGTCTAGATGGTCCCAGATCAAGATTTTCGAAACATTCGGTTTCAAAGTTCAAAAATTACATTTCGTTTGGCGATTGCTGAAAAATTTTCCGACTTTTCAACCAAATAAAACCAAAAACAACATCTGGAGATCGAAATCAATAAAGGAATCCCTTTCGGTAATTTTTGAAAATGCCTGGGAAAAGTCAAAAATTTTATATGGGTTTTCAAAAATTGAACTTTCGTAAAAGTTGACAAAAAATTCTGAAATATAGATTTCGACGAGCTTAAAAAAACATGACAGGTTCAAGGTTCCGGATCAAAATTTTCGAAATACTCGGTTTCGAGCTCGAATTTTCAAAATTTCTCAAAAATTACCATATTTCTTTTGGCGATTGTGGAAAAATTGGACGCATTTTTGAAAAAACAACCAAAAACAACATCTGGAGATCGAAATCAATAAAGGAATCCCTTTTGGTAATCTCGAACGTGATTTAAAAAGTCAAAAATTTGATACAGGTTCTCAAAAATTGCCATATTTCTTCCGTCGATTCTGGAAAAATTGTAAGAATTTTCAAAAAAATTGAATCCAAAACAATTTTTGGAAATCGAGATGAACAAAGGAATCTCTTTTGATAATTTTTGAAAATGCTTGGGAAAAGTCAAAAATTTTATATGGGTTTTCAAAAATTGAACTTTCGTAAAAGTTGACAAAAAATTCTGAAATATAGATTTCGACGAGCTTAAAAAAACATGACAGGTTCAAGGTTCCGGATCAAAATTTTCGAAATACTCGGTTTCGAGCTGGAATTTTCAAAATTTCTCAAAAATTACCATATTTCTTTTGGCGATTATGGAAAAATTGTACGAATTTTCGAAAAAACAACCAAAAACAACATCTGGAGATCGAAATCAATAAAGGAATCCCTTTTGGTAATCTCGAGTGTGCTTGAAAAAAGTAAAAAATTTTATACAGGTTCTCAAAAATTGCCGTACTTCTTCCGTCGATTCTGGAAAAAATGTAAGAATTTTCAAAAAAATTGAATCCAAAACGATTTTTGGAAATCGAGATGAACAAAGGAATTCTTTTGGTAATATTCGAAAATGCTTAGGAAAAGTCAAAAATTTTATATGGGTTTCCAAAAATTGAGCTTTTGTTAAAGTTGACAAAAAATTCTGAAATACAGATCTTGACGAGTTTAAAAAAAACATGACGAGTTCATGGTTCCGTACCAAAATTTTCGAAATATTTGGTTTCGAAGTCGGATTTTTAAAATATGTACTAAACATGCAAAAAAGTAAACTCAAACAAATTGGATGTTACCTATATGGCCACTACACAAATTTTTGGATGCAGTACAGCTGTTTGTGAATCTACATTCTCTGTTTTAACCAGCATTTTAACCAAGTACCGTACTAATTTTTTGGACTTCGACAGGTTTTTACGAAAATTTAGAGTAAAAAATCGACGTTTCCAATTATTTTAATGTTCTTTCAAATATAAAAACTCAGAAAAAATAAAGTAGTTATCTGAGTGTATTATTAAAATATAATGTAATTTGGGTTTTTATGTTTTAATAGTTGTCTTCCGCTACAAAGCATCACGTCAATTTAAGCATATAGGCAACCATTTATACAGTCACTTAATGTTCACACGAATTTAATAACTGGATTTCCCAAACAGCTACTTTTAAATACACAAAACACCAAGGTTCAACTAAGTGTAGTTTCTTCAAGTCCACTCTCCACTCAAGATGTTCCCTTCAACGTTCCTTCTTGTTTTTATCACCATTCAAGCCTCGCTTTGTCTTGACGACGGTAAGTACCACCTCCACCACAACCAAACCTAATTTATTTTATAGATTACTACTGGAGAGAGTACACAGGAACAATTCCTGACGACGCCTTAGTAGGAGGTCAAGACATCAACAACAAGAACGTTTACATTGGTCAAGCCTATGTCCACAATGAGGGACTGATCGTGTCCGAAATTTTTCCCGGAGTACGAGAAGTCCAAGCTCCTATTAATGGTGTTAAAACTGTTAAGTCGTACATAAAGGTAGTACCACGAAATTTTAGTCGTACTTATGTTTAATAACTACACATTACAGATTCTTTGTGGAGCCCAACAGAACTTTTACTGGGCGCAAGCTAACGCCTCCCACCTACATGTCCAAATGATCGACAAACGCCCAATTATCGGTGGACACGAAGTCGGCGGCATACTAAACATAGGGCGTATCAGTTACGAGGGGGACATCAAAATTGGAAAAGTTATTTCCTTCAGAACGGAAAGTGCGCTGCTTCATTTTAACGTCAAAGGTACCGAAAAAGGCGTCAGTTCGTACGAGATACTTTTGTTTAATGATAATGCTGTAGATGTTAGGCTTGGGAAATAAAGCACTGTGGTACTAGAAAACTACAACCTCCAATACTACGAAAGCCTAGTTTTTCAAACATCGCTACTGAGCTCGTGTTCTCCAGTAACATGGTACTAACCGGCCAAAACCCGTCTTCTGCCATTTCTCTACACAACGCTTTGGTGACCAAAGTCGCGTACCCCTTCCTCGTGTGTTCTTCTTCGGTTTGCAGGATCGCTACGTGTCCAAACGTGTGTTTTAGAACCCAAGCAACCATTTGGTAGGTACTTTTCAAAAAGGCTCCATATCCCCCGTTCACGTCTATCAAACTAGCCAGGTACTGCTCGGATTGTAAATACTTGTGCGGCCACAAATCATTAATGCGTTTAGCTGCCGAAGGCTCCAGCGTCTTCACGTAAACATCAGAGCACCTAAAACTGTCCCATAAATTGATTTGTTTGCTCTAGGTACCTATGCGTACTCCAGCGTGAATTTTGTTGCTTCTTCTGGAGCTATCGCATACAGAAAGCACGGTTTCTCTTCAACTGAAATTTGCTTCTTGTCTAGGTACTTCTTCACCGTTGGCACGTGTTTTTCATGAACGGCATAAAAAAGTGAGCGTTTGTTGGCATAAGTTATGAGATTGGTTTCAAGAAGACCTTTGTAAAGGTTAGTGCACTGATCGTCTAAAGTAAATACGTAAAGGTCTTGCGTTGACAATAACTATAAGAACGTAAAGTGAAAAGAATAGCGAGTGTTGAACGTACCTGGACGATCACGATGATGGTACCATCTGTTTCCCAGCAGTTATACGGTGATAAGAATACTATTTTGTCTTTGTATTTGGTATTTTCTTTCCATTTCATTGCGATGTGCACAAAAGTGACCATGTGAGGGGCCCATGGGGCTTTGTTTTCAAACAAAGCGGCCAATTTGGGTAAGTGGTGGTTTGGAATCTCCACGAGAATGTCGTTTGAACTCATAGTTTGAAACGCAAGCGAAATAGTGAGTGAGACACATTATGATGTTGTAATTCATGGGGTTATCTAATGGTACTAGTAGAACTTTGATCTATGTGATGTTCAATTTTAACGATGGAGTTATTAATTAGTAACTTTAATTTGGGGATATATGCAACCAATTATACCCATTGCCGAGACAATCGTACATACATGCATGGTTAATATATGGATTTCCCGGCGCGGAAGCATAAATATTCAAGATGTCAAGGGTCAATGAATTGCAGTTTCCTCAACTACGCAGAACCTTTAGTTGCAGATTCACTGTCTGCTCAAGATGTTCTTTCCGACGTTCCTTCTTGTTTTTACGGTCTTCCAAGTCTCGGTTTGTCTCAATGAGGGTGAGTACTACCACCACCAAGACAAAATCTATTATTTTTTTCTTAGATTACTACTGGAGAGAATACACAGGAACAATTCCCGACGATGCGTTGGTAGGGGGTCAAGACGTGAACAAAAAAAACGTTTATATTGGGCAAGCCTATGTACACAATGAGGGACTGATCGTGTCCGAAATTTTTCCAGGAGTACGAGAAGTACACGCACCTATTGGTGGTGTCAAAACTGTCAAGTCATACATAAAGGTCAGTACTTCAGTACCATCCGTCTTAGTTGTGTTTATCTCTTTAAGTCACACATTACAGATTCTTTGTGGAGTTCAACAGAACTTTTACTGGTCACCAGCAAACGCCTCCCACCTCCATCTACAAATGATCGACAAACGCCCAATTATAGGTGGACACGAAAATGGTGGGATTTTATACATAGGTCGTCTTAGTTACCAAGGAAACATTAGAATTGGAAAAATTGTTCCGTTCAATACGGAAGATGCGCGCTTTTATTTAACAATCAAGGTTCTGAAAAAAGCGTCAGTTCTTATGAAGTACTTGTGTACAATGAGAATGATGTGGATGTCAGGCTTGGACAATAAATGACTATGGAAAATTACCCGTGTGCTTTAATTCGTGAATACAACATGACCAAGGTCAAAAACACTGTGTGAGGTACGAAATCTACAACCAAAGTAAACTGAGTGTTCCTCGATAATTTGAAAACTTAAATTCGTGAATATATGCAACCAATTAAACACGTCACCTGAATAATCCAGTTTTAATACGTAAATTGTACATATGTATGTATTTAGTTGCACATTTCTCATGTTTCTCATATAAATCCGGTCTTACTTAAAAGCTTACTTAATTAAATACTGACCTGTCCTGTAACACCCAACGATGTGGAACCGATGCATAAAAATATATTGTCTCCACTCTCTCTGAAAAAATTATCTTTTCAATTTTTATTTCCAAAACGCTTAATTCCCAGGGCAAAAAATGTTTCTGTATAATAAGCAAATCAATCAAAATTATGTTAATCTTAAAAAAGTGTGAAGTTATTGTTTATTAAGATGATTGAATCATAAAATATGCGCGACAACTGATGAGTGTTTATATTGTTATTTAACGGAAATTTAAACAATTTTATCAATTGCTTTCGATTTTCATAAATACTTGTGGGAACAAGCGATGTGGTCAGTTTTTGTTGTCAATGACGCTTGACTAATATCTTCATTATTATGATATTGTTACGTTGCTCGGGCGAATAAAATTGGCGTGGATTACAACTCAACAATGTATTCCTCAATAACTCGATTTTACACGACTAACTATTGCAACGACTATGAATTTCACTGGACGCTCTTGACTCAACTAGCTGAATTAACCTATTTTTGTAATTATAGGCATTGAGGCAAGACTTCTATTACCACCGGTACCTACTAAAACCAAGTAAAGATTGATCAGAAACAACTTTCGAGATGATAGAATTACCATAACCTCATTTGACATACACCAGTTAAAACTTCTATGACTTAAGCGGCTTAAGCCAAAGCACCCTTATAAGTCAAACTGGCTATTGTAAGCTTCGTGGACCCGAACCGCAAGATTATTCCTGTCCGTTGTTGGCATAATGTAGCTGTGAACTGGATTAAGTAATGCAATAGCCAGTTTGACTTATAAGGGTGGTTTGGCTTAAGCCGCTTAAGCCATAAAAGTTTTAACAGGTGTATGTCAAATGAGGTTACATCTACAAGTGATCGACGAAACCCCAATTATAGGTGGTCACGAAACTGAAGGTATATTATATATAAGTCGCGATGTTTTATTTTAGCGATAAAGGGACTGAGGAGAGAATTAGTTCGTATCAAAAACTTCTGTTTAATGGCAGTGGTTTAATTTAATGAATAAGGTGTCGAACCCGGTGATCGAGGTAGACCACAAATCAAAAAAAATCACACGGTCAGAGACGAAATTTTGATTCCATGATGACGTAGTTTATGGTTACTTTCAGCAGGATGGTGCCACCGCTCACACTGCTGAAGCTACAATAGATCTTTGACACTAGGATTACTCACTGCGATAGCTTGTGGGCACACATTAAAATTCGATATATGCAACAGGTTAAATGGCTCGGAAAAATTGCGGAATAGGATACCACGCACAATTAATGACATAAAAAATTATATTAATCTTGAAGAAGCCACAATAAGTGTGACGTGATTGTTTATTCAGATGAATGAACGTTAAATAACGCATGAAACTCTTGTTTATGTGTTTTTGTGCTCATTTAACACAAATTTTAACAACATTATCACGTGTCGATTTTATAAAATTTTTATTGTGGTAAAAAACAATAATTTCAATTATTGTTCTCAATGATGCTTGGCTAAGCGAATGTCTCCATTGTAATACCGGTCGTTTTTTGTGTTAATTATGACAAAATCTTTTGTATTAAGTAATGAGTGCTTTGTCACAACATTTACGTTCCTTAAAAACCATGGCTACTCAATTTTTTCTGAAGTAAACCAATTTTATACAGCTTTGTGTTAAATTCTTATTTGGTTAATACCCGTTGGAAATAAATCGGTTTTTTTTTGGTCCGGAATGACAGGCATTCAGGCAAGTAATGATATGCATCGTTGATTCGAAACAAGCTTCGAGATGCTAAAATTACAATTAATTGTCATCATTGTTTTGACTATCTATATTAATAATTAAGATGCTCAAAAAGAATTAGTTCAATTTTTGTTCTTTGTGATGCTTAAACAAAAGCCATTGTGTAAAAACAAGTATTGTGAAACTCGACTATACAAATAAAAATAATTAGTTTTAGCAAATATATTTTCCAAGTATTTTGGACTGGACTTCTTCACCTAGAAATTAAATTTGTTGTCATTCTGACGACTCTTGTTCTAGTTTTTCAAGTGAGTTCGTTCCAAAATTGTGAAATTAACAATGACGTAACCCTGAGCAATGTAAGTGACTATGTATTAACTCCAAGTAAAATTTGGATTCAGGCACCGGCGCTCTGGAAAATTGTCCATTTCCAAGTGATTCCATCCACCCCTCTACTGGTATCTTGTATTTGAAGTAATTTGGAAGAATCTCAGGGACTCCTTGTGTTTTGTGTTTGAAGTAATTTGAAAGAATCTCGGAGACCCTTTGTATCTGTCTAGTTGTTGAAGTAATTTGAAAGAATCTTGGAGACCCTTTGTGTTTTGTTTTTCAAGTAGTTTGAAATAATCTCGAGAATACTCTGTGTCTAGTTTTTGAAATAATTTGAAAGAATCTTGGGGACCCTTTGTGTTCTGTTTTGAAGTAGCTTTAAAGAATCTCGGGGACCACTTGTGTTTTATTTTTTAATTAGCCTGAAAAAATTAGGAAGATCCTTTGTGTCTAGTTTTTGAAGTAATTTGAAAAACTCTCGAGGATCCCTTGTGTTTTGTTTTTGAAGTAATTTGAAAGAATCTCGGGGACCCTTTGTATCTGTCTAGTTGTTGAAGTAATTTGAAAGAATTTTGGGGACCCCTTGTGTTTTTTTTTGAAGTAGTTCGAAAGAATCTCGAGAATCCTCTGTGTCTAGTTTTTGAAGTAATCTGAAAGGATCTCGGGGACCCCTTGTGTTCTGTTTTTGAAGTAGTTTGAAAGAATCTCGGGAACCTCTTGTCTTGTTTTTGAAGTAATGTGACAAGAATCCAGGAACCTCTTGTGTCTACATTTTAAAGTAGTCTTTAAGGACCTCGGGGACCCCTTGTGTTTTGTTTTTCAAGTAGTTTGAAAGAATCTCGGGGATATCTTATCTTGTTTTCGAAGTAATTTGACAAAAATCTCAGGAACTCCTTGTGTTTACGTTTTGAAGTAATTTAAAAGAATCTCGGGACCCTTTGTGTTTTGTTTTTGAAGTAATTTGAAAGAATCTCGGAGACCCTTTGTATCTGTCTAGTTGTTGAAGTAATTTGAAAGAATCTTGGAGACCCTTTGTGTTTTGTTTTTCAAGTAGTTTGAAAGAATCTCGAGAATCCTCTGTGTTTAGTTTTTGAAGTAATTTGAAATAATCTCAGGGACCTCTTATGTTTTGTTTTTGAAGTAATCTGAAACAATCTCGGGGATCCTTTGTATCTGTCTACTTGTTGAAGTAATTTGAAAGAATCTTGGGGACCCCTTGTGTTTTTTTTTTGAAAGGATCTCGTGGACCTCTTGTCTTGTTTTTGAAGTAAGGTGACAAGAATCCCAAGAACCTCTTGTGTCTATATTTTGAAGTAATTTAAAAGAATCTCAGGGACCCCTTGTGTTTTGTTTTTGAAGTAGTTTGAAAGAATCTCGGGGATATCTTATCTTGTTTTTGAAGTAATTTGACAAAAATCTCGGGGACCCTTTGTGTTTTGTTTTTGAAGTAATTTGAAAGAATCTCGCGAATCCTCTGTCCCTAGTTTTTGAAATAACTTGAAAGAATCTTGGGGACCCTTTGTGTTTTTTTTTTTTTGAAATAGTTTTAAAAAATCTCGGGGGCCACGTGTGTTTTATTTTTGAGATAGTCTGAAAAAATTAGGAGGTTCCTTTGTGTATAGTTTTTGTAGTAATTTGAAAGAATTTCAGGGACCCCTTGTGTTTTGTTTTTGAAGTAATCTGAAAGAATCTAGGGGACCCTTTGTATCTGTCTAGTTGTTGAAGTAATTTGAAAGAATCTTGGGGACCCCTTGTGTTTTTTTTTTAAATGATCTCGTGGACTTCTTGTCTTGTGTTTGAAGTAAGGTGACAAGAATCCCAGGAACCTTTTGTGTCTATATTTTGAAGTAATTTAAAAGAATCTCAGGGACCCCTTGTGTTTTGTTTTTGAAGTAATTTGAAAGAATCTCGGGGACCCTTTGTGTCTGTCTAGTTGTTGAAGTAATTTGAAAGAATCTTGGGGACCACTTGTGTTTTATTTTTGAAGTAGTTTGAAAGAATCTCGAGAATCTTCTGTGTCTAGTTTTTTAAATAATCTGAAAGAATCTTGGGGACCCTTTGTGTTTTGTTTTTTAAGTAGTTTTAAAGAATCTAGGGTGCCACGTGTGTTTTATTTTTGAAGTAGTCTGAAAAAATCTCGAGGATCCTTTGTGTCTAATTTTTGAAGTAATGTGAAAAACTCTCGGGGATCTCTTGTGTTTTGTTTTTGAAGTAATTTGAAGTAAACTCGGGGACCCTTTGTATCTGTCTAGTTGTTGAAGTAATTTGAAAGAATCTTGGGGACCCCTTGTGTGTTTTTTTTTAAGTAGTTTGAAAGAATCTCGAGAATCCTCTGTGTCTAGTTTTTTAAATAATCTGAAAGAATCTTGGGGACCCTTTGTGTTTTGTTCTTGAAGTAATTTGAATGAATTTTGGGGACCCTTTGTACCTGTCTAGTTGTTGGAGTAATTTGAAAGAATCTTGGGGACCTTTGTGTTTTGTTTTTGAAGTAGTTTTAAAGAATCTCGGGGACCCTTTTTATCTGTCTAGTTGTTGAAGTAATTTGAAAGAATCTTGGGGACCACTTGTGTTTTGTTTTTGAAGCAGTTTGAAATTATCTCGAAAATCTTCTGTGTATAGTCTTTGAAATAATTTGAAAGAATCTCGAGGATCCTTTGTGTCTAGTTTTTGAAGTAATTTGAAGAAATCTCGGAGACTTCTTTGTGTCTAGTTTTTGAAGTAATTTGAAAGAATCTCAGGGACCCCTTGTGTTTTGTTTTTGAAGTAGTCTGAGAGGATCTCGGGGACCCCTTGTGTTTTGTTTTTGAAGTGGTCTGAAAAAATATCGGGTATCTCTTATCTTGTTTTTGAAGTAATTTGACAAAAATCTCAAGAACTCCTTGTGTTTACGTTTTGAAGTAATTTGAAAGAATCTCCGGGACCACTTGTGTTCCGTTTTTGAAGTAGTTTGAAAGAATCTCGGGGACCTCTTGTCTTGTTTTTGAAGTAATGTGTCAAGAATCTCAGGAACCTTTTGTGTATACATTTTGAAGTAATTTGAAAGCATCTCCGGGACCCGATGTGTTTTATTTTTGAAGTAGTTTGAAAGAATCTCGAGAATCCTCTGTGTCTAGTTTTTTAAATAATCTGAAAGAATCTTGGGGACCCTTTGTGTTTTGTTTTTGAAGTAATTTGAAAGAATCTCGGGGACCCTTTTTATCTGTCTAGTGGTTGAAGTAATTTGAAAGAATCTTGGAGACCCTTTGTGTTTTGTTTTTGAAGTAGTTTGAAAAAATCTCGAGAATTCTCTGTGTCTAGTTTTTGAAATAATTTGAAAGAATCTTGGGGACCCTTTGTGTTTTGTTTTTGAAGTAGTTTTAAAGAATCTCGGGAACCACTTGTGTTTTATTTTTGAGGTAGTCTGAAAAAATCTCGAGAATCCTTTGTGTCTAGTTTTTGAAGTAATTTGAAAAACTTTCGGGGATCCCTTGTGTTTTGTGTTTTTGAAGTAATTTGAAAGAATCTTGGGGACCCTTTGTGTTTTTTTTTTAAGTAGTTTGAAAGAATCTCAAGAATCCTCTGTGTCTAGTTTTTTAAATAATCTGAAAGAATCTTGGGGACCCTTTGTGTTTGTTTTTGAAGTAATTTAAAAGAATCTCGGGGACCCTTTTTATCGGTCTAGTTGTTGAAGTAATTTGAAAGAATCTTGGGGACTACTTGTGTTTTGTTTTTGAAGCAGTTTGAAATTATCTCGAGAATCCTCTGTGTCTAGTTTTTGAAATAATTTGAAAGAATCTTGGGGACCCTTTGTGTTTTGTTTTTGAAGTAGTTTTAAAGAATCTCGGGGACCATTTGTGTTTTATTTTGAAGTAGTCTGAAAAAATCTCGAGGATCCTTTGTGTCTAGTTTTTGAAGTAATTTGAAGAAATCTCTTGGACTTCTTTGTGTCTAGTTTTTGAAGTAATTTGAAAGAATCTCAGGGACCCCTTATGTTTTGTTTTTGAAGTAGTCTGAGAGGATCTCGGGGACCCGTTGTGTTTTGTTTTTGAAGTGGTCTGAAAGAATATCGGATCTCTTATCTTGTTTTTGAAGTAATTTGACAAACATCTCAAGAACTCCTTGTGTTTACGTTTTGAAGTAATTTGAAAGAATCTCCGGGACCACTTGTGTTCCGTTTTGAAGTAGTTTGAAAGAATCTCGGGGACCTCTTGTTTTGTTTTTGAAGTAATGTGACAAGAATCTCAGGAACCTTTTGTGTCTACATTTTGAAGTAACTTGAAAGCATTTCCGGTACCCGATGTGTTTTATTTTTGAAGTAGTTTGAAAGAATCTCGGAGACCCCTTGTGTTTTGTTTTTGAAGTAGTCTGAAAAATCTCACAGACCCCTTGTGTTTTGTTTTTGACGTAATTTGAAAGAATTTCGGAGACTCCTTTGTGTCTAGTTTTTGAAGTAATTTGAAAGAATCTCAGGGACCCTTGTGTTTGGTTTTTGAAGTAGTCTGAAAGGATCTCGGGGACCCCTTGTGTTCTGTTTTTGAAGTAGTTTGAAAGAATCTCGAAGACCTCTTGTCTTGTTTTTGAAGTAATGTGACAAGAATCTCAGGAACCTCTTGTGTCTACATTTTGAAGTAATTTGAAAGCAGCTCCGGAACTCTCGTGTTTTATTTTTGAATTAGTTTGAAAGAATCTCGGAGATCTCTTATCTGGTTTTTGAGGTAATTTAACAAGAATCCCAGGAACACCTTGTGTCTAGTTTTTGAAGTAGTTTGAAAGAATCTAGTGGATATCTAATCTTGTTTTTGAAGTAATTTGACAAAAATCTCAGGAACTCCTTGTGTTTACGTTTTGAAGTAATTTGAAAGTATCTCGGGGACCCTTGTGTTTTGTTTTTGAAGTAGTTTGAAAGAATCTCGGGGATATCTTATCTTGTTTTTGAAGTAATTTGACAAGAATCTCAGGGACAACTTTCTGAAAGTAGACAAAAAAATTTCACTGTTTTTATAAATTATGCATTAGGTGATTTATTAAATTTCTTCTTTAGTTGGCCACGACGCAGTGAAACTAGAGCACAAATTTAAAAAATCACCCGAAAAAATTATAAAAACATTAAAACAAGAGCTGAAAAAATGACCTCCTTTAAGAAAAATTTTGACGAGCAAGACAAAATCTGTTTCTTTTTCTAGTTTACCACTGCAGAGACTATGCAGGAACAATTCCTGATGATGCGATTAAAGCAGGTCGAAACAGCAACAACCAAAAGATTTACATCGGTCAAGCCTACGTCCACAAACACCCAATTATAGGGAGATATCAAAATTGGAAAAATTACTTCTTTCAGAAAGAAAAGTGCGCTGTGTCATTTTGACCACAAAGGTACTGAAAAAAGCGTCAGTTCATATCAGATACTTCTGTTTAACTATAGTAAGTTTGAAAAGTAAATAAGTAAGAAAATTGGTCTGTATGGTTTAATTTAGTGAACACTTTTTTAAAAAAGTCATGAATGGCTTAAATGTCGTACCATTTAACGACCACGATAAATGAAATGACTTGGTACCTGTTATGGTCGTACTAAATAGTACGAAATAAAATTTTTCCTGATAAAAAGACCACCTAACAAAATAACAATTCATTTGGTAGTGATTTTTTTATTGACGAACACTTTTGAAAAACCATTTATGTCAGTACTAAACTTACATACTCTGACATAGTACCATCCATCATCGTTCTTTATCTACACCTCCACTAAAGCTGGTTTAATATTAAAAAAAAATAATTATAAATTATACTGATGTGTGCATTCATACTCATTTAACAAATTTTGTGATTTTGTACTAAACTGATTCATTATTTTCATATTGATGTTTATTTTAATTTATAATTATTTTATTTTATTATTTTATGTCGCTAGTAAATGGAGTGGACACCTGTTGCGAATGTGGCATTAATATTCTTAATGTGAAGATACATAAAAAATAATCTTTCCAATTTTTGTTCTCGCTGATGCTTGACAAAGCCATTGTCTGATAACAAGTTATTGTCAACTCGCGTGACTATAAATAATAAAAGTTAGTTATAACGAAAATATTGCATTTTAAGTGTTTTGGTCCAAACTTCTCGGCTCCGCAATGAAGTTCGTTGTCTCTCTAACGACACTTCTCTTCATTTTCCAACTGAGTTCGTTCGGAACATCTGACACTCACCCCGAGCGATGTAAGTACTTAAGTGTATTTAAATTTTGTTCATTCAAGTCTCGTGTTCTCTTGACAAAATCTGCCTTTTTTCTAGTCTACTACTGGAGAGACTATGCAGGCACAATTCCTCAAGATGCGGTATTAGGAGGTCGAAACGAGCACGGAGACAAGATTTACATTGGTCAAGCTTACGTCCCGAACGTTGGGTTGATCGTGTCCGAAATTTACAAAGGACTTGACGAAGTTGAAATTCCTTACCATGGTATTGAAACTATTGACTCGAATATAAAGGTCAGTACAATCGAGTTTTCGTCAAATTTGACTCTTTAAATTATTCATACAGATTCTGTGTGCAAATTATAAAGACTTATATTGGGCAAGGATGAATTCCACCAACCTCTATGACAGACTTCTCCAGAAAGATCCAGTTATAGGGGGATACGAACCCAACGGCAGGTTATATATAGGCCGTATTAAAGAAAATGGAGTGTCAAAAATTGGAAAAATTACTACCAAAGACATAGACCACGCGGTATTTTATTATAACGATAACGGTATTGAAAGTAGTAAGACGACGTTCGAAATGCTTGCGGTAAAAAATACCTATGTAGTTTAATTTAGCGAACACTAACAACCCGGACCTAGTTC
The DNA here is from genome assembly GCA_022388445.1 of Zophobas atratus. NCBI lineage: Eukaryota > Metazoa > Arthropoda > Insecta > Coleoptera > Tenebrionidae > Zophobas > Zophobas atratus. The sequence continues at coordinate 8,247,525 of CM039447.1, read as the reverse complement.
AAAAACGTTTTTATGTAAACTTCAAAGCAGATCTGACGTTACTACTTTGTCTTTTTTTAGTTTTCACACCGAAATATTTTTAGATAATAAATAATTAATGATTTTTTTCGAATACACACTCCAATAGTACCAGTTCAGTATGTTTATGTAAAAGCATTTTTTTGTTTATTGAATATAAATTTCACTACATGGATCGCACTTTGTTATTAGTACTAATTTCACTTCCACCACGACTAACACTTACCCCTCCTGGAACTACCATGGTACCTTTTTTACACCAAAATGAAACATCCCGGTTTGGGTTTTGCTCCTTGAAAGAGAATATACGTAACGATTTAACGCTCGTACTCAGTACTCAAGTGGTACCAAGGGAAAATCAGCTTTGGTTTCATTCATTTAACAATAACAATCATTCGGAATCAATCAATACATGGTACTATCAAAATTGCGAGGTCTAGGTCAATAACACTGATTGCGTGTAACGTTAAAAACAAATCCGAAGCACACTTTCTCTTCACACGTCGCAGTACGTCGTGGACACTCCACAGCTACCAATAAAGAAATTAGTACCACAATATAATCGTAAGTTCGCCACTTTTATGTTTTTATTTTAACCGTGCCTTGATGAATATTCAACTCGTTAGATATGCGCAACGATAAATTCTCTAAAAGCAAAAGCAACTATTGAAGGAAATACTTAATCTACGAATGACTAAGTCATAAGTTGCTGAAAATATCCGTTAACAATGGCAGTAAAACTTTGACAAGTAAACAACCAGTCCGTCGTCCTTTTCGACTGAGCGAAACTGAAACATGTTACTGGTTTCAGCTCTGGTCGTACTAACAGGTGAGTAAAATTTCTATAGCAGGTACCTAATCACCTAATTCCACTTCTACTAGGACACTCGCTCGCCCAAGAATGCCAAAAACGTGACTACGGCAACGACGGCCACGTTTGTGTGTGCAATTCCACCTACTGCGATACAGTACCACCTCCAAACCGCGTGGAACCACCATCGTACCTAATTTACACTTCTAACAAAGCTGGCTTAAGGTTCGCAAAATCCGAAGGACGGTTCATTGAAAGCAACGAAATCTCCGACAAAACCATCCAAATCCACCCCAACGAAAAGTACCAAGAGATTTTTGGCTGGGGTGGTGCTTTCACTGACTCGACTGGTGTTAATTTAAATTCGCTGGATGAACCAGCACAAGATAACTTGTTGAGGGCGTACTTTTCGAACGACGGCATTGAGTACAGTTTGTGTCGGGTACCCATTGGTGGTACCGATTTTTCGGAACGTGGGTACTCGTACGATGACGGAGACGAAGACCCGAAGCTAGAGAATTTTCAACTAGCTCCGGAAGATTTCAAGCTTAAGGTAGGTGAGGTGATTTGGTACCCATGTTTGGATGTGGTTTTAGATACCGTTTATCAAAAAAGCGCAAAATTTGACGGGGGGGAATTTGAGGTTTTTCGCTTCTGTGTGGACTGCTCCCAAGTGGATGAAAACTAATAGGGAATATAATGGAATGTGGGGGTTTTTGCGCTACGAAATGTACCAATCATGGGCTGACTACTTTGTCAAGTTCTTTGACAAGTACAGCGAGCAAGGGATTCAGTTTTGGGGGTTGGTCACAGGAAATGAACCCAGTTTGGCTATGGTTCCCTTCACGAAGATTAATTCAGTGGCATGGACGCCCGCCATGTTGGTAAGTCTGTTCACCACAAGTACCACTACATCAAAGACAATTATAGTCAACTTGGGTTCGCGATAATTTAGGACCGACAATCCGCAACTCAAGCTATTCAAAAATCAAGATTATGATGCTAGATGACCAACGACTTTTCTTGCCGTGGTACCCGAAGCTCGTAAATATGAGTACTTTGTTTGATCCTGCCACTACCACTTAATTTAAGGTACTAAATGACGAAACCACGCACAAGTACGTAGATGGAATTGCCGTTCACTGGTACTACGACTTCCTATTGTCACCGCGTTTATTAACAGAAACTCATGACAGTTTCCCTGATAAGTTCCTTCTAGCAACGGAAGCTTGTCACGGTAAGACCTTTAGTAGGTACTTCCTCAGATTACACAGATTTCGACACAGGTGACAAACCTTTTCAAAAACACGTTGATTTGGGCTCGTGGTTCCGTGGAGAAGAGTACGCGAAAGACATAATCCAGGTGGGTACGACCAAAATGTAGTACTAAATGTAACGTAAAAATTTAGGATGTACAAAACTGGGTTACCGGTTGGGTCGACTGGAATATGGCGCTAAATCTTCAAGGAGGTCCCACGTACATAAAAAACTTTGTAGACTCTCCAATCATAGTTAATTCTTCATCTGGAGAATTTTATAAACAACCAATGTTCTATGCTTTAGGTCACTTTTCCAAATTTGTACAAAGAGGTTCCATCCGGTTAGGTTCTTCAACCTTTTGTGATAACGTCATGGTTGTTGCTTTCCAAAGACCAGATAATGCGACTGCTGTTGTTATTTTAAATAGGTACGTCTGTGGTGGTAAAGATTGGTACTACAATAGTGTTATTTCAGAGCAAACAAAGTGGTACCGGTGACAGTAGTAGACAATGCACGAGGCAGTACCAAGTTAAATTTGAGTGAAAGTTCCATAACGACGATGTTATATTGGTGACTAGACATTAGTTTAATATAATTAAATGGTACGACCTTAATTTAATTAAAACATGTACGAAAAGAACCTTATCTAGCAATAAAACTTCTGTTGACGTATTATATGTGTTTAAATTAACAATATATAACTATGTAGTACCCCAAAAATATAGACTTGTTTTGAAATTCAAATTCTAGGCCCCGGTCACGGCTACAAAATCTTTACGCAAATTTTTGTTATCACTAACTTTAACTAATACAAACGTACCCAAAATTTGGCTATTCCACATCATTCGTACTACAGGCGACAATGCAACATACGTCGCTCCTCCTACTGGTACTTCTCTTAATAGGTAACTCTATATTAGTACTAACAGAAGACAAAACTTCGGAAGATAAGAAATCGTCAGAAAACAAACAGCAATCTTCAAAAGAACTTGAAGATGGGCACAAACCTTGCAAGATCCGAGACGTCGGAGAAGGCAGAAAAGTGTGCGTTTGTAATTCCGAGTACTGCGACACAATTCCAAGACCAAAAAAACCGAGCAAATCTAAATTCATTCTGTACACTTCCAACAAACAAGGTCTTCGATTCCACAAAACAACAGGTCAATTCAACAAAAAGCACCGCTCGAAAAAGTCTGAATATGACATTCACGTGAATCCGGATCAAAAGTTCCAGAAAGTCATAGGTTGGGGCGGAGCTTTCACAGATTCGACTGGAATTAACATGAAAACTCTGGACAAAAAGGCCCAGGACTTGATAATGAAGTCGTACTTTTCCGAAGAAGGGATTGAGTACAACGTGTGTCGCGTACCCATTGGTAGTACCGATTTTTCTGTAAGGAACTACACTTACGATGACAGTAAAACACCGGATAAGAATTTGGAACATTTCGCGTTGGCTCCAGAGGACTTTGATTATAAGGTACCTAGAGGTGTAAAATCGGGCAAGCACTACAGTACTTTTTAGATTCCTTTCATGAAACAAGCGATGGAGTTGAGCAAAAACGGGCCTATTAAGTTTTTTGGTTCCACATGGGCGGCTCCACTGTGGATGAAAACTAACAATAAGTACTACGGCAATGGGTTTATTAAAAAAGAGTTTTATCAAACGTGGGCTGACTATTTCGTGCGGTTTTTGGAAGAGTACTACAAAAATGGGGTACCGATATGGGGCATAACCACACAAAATGAGCCCAGTATGGCTGTTTTAAAACTGAAAGATCTTCCTACTGTGGGTTGGTCGTCTACCAATATGGTAAGTCGAAATGGGGACATTCTGATTTCCACCGGTCAAAATAACGTTGTAGAGTATATGGTTAAGAGAAAATTTAGGTCCGGCTATAAAAAAATCAAAATATCCAAATACGGTAATAATGGCATTAGACGACCAGAAGCTATTTTTACCCTGGTACATCAATTCCGTCAGTATCATCGTTAATTTTGGTACTTCACCTTAAAATAACGTTGTAGGTGTTCGAGGACCAAAACGCTAAAAAGTATGTAGATGGTATAGCGATTCATTGGTACTTGGGGGTCTTTACACCATGTAGTGCTTTTAATATAACCCATACGAAGTACCCAGACAAGTTCATTCTATCGACTGAGGCATGCAGTGGATTTCAGACAAGCAGTGGAGTACTTTTGGGTTCGTGGGAGCGTGGCGAAGGGTACTCTAAAGACATAATCGAGGTAAAATGACTAACACTACAGTACGACCGGTACTGATGAATTCCATAGAATTTGAACTGTTGGGTCGTCGGATGGGTCGACTGGAACATGGTACTCGATATGAAGGGTGGTCCAACAACCATTGCCAATTTTGTAGATGCGCCCATCATTGTCGACAAGAAATCGGGCGAATTTTACAAACAACCCATGTATTACCATCTGGGGCACCATTCTAAGTTCGTACCAGAAAATTCTGTTCGAATAGGGGTTACGCAACGTATATGTGGTCGAATATGGGTCACCGCTTATCAAAAACCTGATCGTGGAATTGTTGTGGTCATTCTAAACAAGTAAGTTTTTGGAAGTTTTGGCAAAAATGTACCATTTTTTTTTCAGGAAAGATGAAGACGTCACAATGAGAATTGTGGATAAAACTATGGGAGTGGCTACCTTGAAAATCAGCAAAAGATCTATAAATACTATTTTGTATTGGTACGATTGATTGAGACATATTCCTTGTAATATGAGTAAAAATAAAAAAATAAAGTAGCACGGTACTTTCATTTAGAAATTGTAAATAGTACCCTTTTTTCCTATTCTCTTTGACGTAATTTGTAACTATAAAAGTAGATTAAAACATTACCCACTATCTCATATAATTAAGTTTTTTATCCATTTTCGAAGTACACATTCACGAAATATTACCCCAACTATAGATATGTCAAACTATCTACTCGTCAACATTTCCGTCCAATTAATTTTATCTACAGAAAAATACCTAATTAGTGTACTAGTTCAACATGTAATTTCCTATAAAAGCCACCTCAACCACCCTAAAGTCCTCTGCAAACATGTTGCTGCTGGTCGTACCCCTAATCACCAGTTTCTTCGGTAAGAAACCCATCTGTGAAAAACCCGTCTCAAACTTCCAACAGGTTTATCATCATCGCAACAACCATGCTGGAGCAGAGATTACGGTAACGGTGGTACCGTTTGTGTGTGCAATTCCACCTACTGCGACACAATACCAAGACCACAAGTCGTACCATCGCCGCACTTCTTAGTCTACACGTCAAATCAAGCCGGGTTGCGATTCCAAAAGACCAACGGAACTTTCGACCCCTCTAGTACTGAAACGAATTTCGCTTCATACGACAGTTCCAGCGAAAGCGACGATAGTACCTATGACAACTCAACCAACAACGTTTACATCGATTCTAACATCACGTACCAGACGATGGTAGGCTGGGGCGGTGCTTTTACGGACGCCACCGGGATCAACGTTAACACTCTGCCGGAAACCCTTCAGGAAACTCTGCTGCAATCATTGTTCGGGAAAAACGGGCTGGAGTATAACGTGGGTCGAGTACCCATCGGTGGTACCGATTTTTCAACGCGCGCTTACTCGTACGATGACGGTACTGAAGACCCGCAGCTGCACAATTTCAACCTGACTTATGAAGACCACAACTACAAAGTAGTACCACTGGGGTTGAAGCACGTCCTTTAGTACTATTTTTTAGATACCGTTGATTTTGAGAGCGTTGAAACTGACCAAAGGTAAACTTAAATTGTTTTGTTCGGCTTGGACGGCTCCAAAGTGGATGAAAACCAACAACGAATATTCAGGATTTGGGTTTATTCGAAGGAGTATGTATCAACCGTGGGCTGACTACCACGTCAGGTTTTTAGATGCGTACCAGGAGTATAACATATCTTTTTGGGGGATGACAACAGGGAACGAACCTTCGAACTCACTCAACCCGTATGATAAATTAGAAGTTGTGGGTTGGCCATCCTGGCTACTCGTAAGTGACCACTACTAATCATTTTCTTTTAAAGTAGTAGTACCATTTAGCGGATATGGATCACCGACAACCTCGGACCCACAGTTCGAAATTCAAGTCACTCTAAAATAAACATCATGATGTTAGACGACCAACGCATTTTCTTACCATGGTACGTGCGAAAAGTAAGTACCACGAAAAAATTATCCCAGTACCACTCATCACACTCTATTCAGGTGCTGCAAAGCGAGCGGACGCGGCAGTACGTCAACGGTATCGCTGTACATTGGTACTTGGACGAGTACATCCCAGCGTCCGCGTTAACCCGGACCAAAAAACTCTTCCCAGAAATGTTCCTTCTAGCTACTGAAGCCAGCAACATGCCCGAAGGTGGCGAGGACGCGGTTCTGCTGGGTTCGTGGCTCCGAGGCGAACTCTACTCTACGGATATCATAGAAGTACGAATAGTACCGTCTGCGAATCTAACAAAACTTGTTTTCTAGGATGTCCACAATTGGGTTACAGGTTGGGTTGACTGGAACATGGCGTTAAATGCGACCGGAGGACCCAACTACATCAACAATTTCGTCGATTCGTCGATTATAGTAAACGCTACAGCCGCCGAATTTTATAAGCAACCCATGCACTACCATATTGGTCATTTTTCTAAATTTGTACCACCAGGGTCCGTACGGGTTCATTCTGAAGGAACGCACATAAAGAATGTACGGTACGTCGCTTTTCAGCGACCGGATAGTGGTACCGTTGTGGTGTTTTTGAACAGGTTTGTATCAACGTGTTGAGGTTGGTGGTAAAGAATCAGTTTTAGGAACAAAGAAAGTGTGCCGGTGAATCTTGGTGATGGTTCGAGAGGTACTGCCTCTTTGGAGCTGAGTGGAAACTCTATAACTACGGTACTTTACTGGTGACCCGTGGAAAAATGAGAAAGTACTGAGTTTTAATGATCACCTTGTAAATATCAATAAAAATCTTTTGAATTATAAGGAAATTGTTTTACTTGTTTACAATATAAAAAACAGTTACATAATGCACTAAAAAAATATGCACACGTTACTCACAGTCGCTACAAGCAATAAATTAATACTTACTTCGCGAAAATTACCTTGAATTTTTTTAAATAATAAATGACTCACGTGAAGGACAAAAGTAATGTACGTCTAAATTCAACCAGGTCAATGTTGGTGACGATAATGGTACTGATAATGTCAAAGTAATAAATTAGAAACGCAAGCACTTTTCAAGTGCAGGGATTCACCAATTAAAAATACAATGCTTTAGTGCCTTCAAAATGGCCCGAAAAACTGAAATTTGTAATTTTCGAAAATACTACATACTTGGTACTACACATCGCGATGAATTTAGACGACATATTGACAACAAAATCTGTGCAACATTATCCAGTTTCAGAGTAATAAACGTGATTTTTCAGTACCTACCAAAAAAGCTCAATGCGTACCTGCGTACTTCAAATTAGTCACCTAGACCAAGTACTATATATTACGACAAATCGAAAAATTTATTTATCACAAAATGGGACACCATTAATAATGACTGACCCGATTCGGGCGAATAAAACCAAAATATCGATGTAATAAAATTAGTAGTACCTCAAGTCATAGTGGAGAAAAATTCCTCCGCCATGCTTGTGATTATCCTTTTAGTCTGTGTTTCTTCGGTAAAGAGTACCTATTTCCAACCAACACCATGTATAAGCAGAAACTACGGAAACGGTGGTACTGTTTGCGTTTGCAATTGTTCGTACTGCGACAGCATCCCTAGACCGACCAGAACACACCCATCTCAATTCTTAGTCTACACTTCCAACCTCGAAGGGTTACGATTCCAACAATCTAGGGGTCGTTTTAGACCTTTGGAGAGCTGCGAAAGTCACGTAGACGTAGATTCTTCTAGCAAATTTCAAACCATATTTGGGTGGGGAGGGGCTTTCACGGACGCTACAGGGATAAACATCCATGCGTTACCAAAAGACACCCAAGAAGTGTTACTACGACAATATTTCTCAGAAACTGGTATCGAATATAGTTTGTGTCGAGTACCGATGGGTGGTACTGATTTTTCAGTACGTGCTTATTCGTACGATGATGGTGATCCAGATCCCCTACTAATCAATTTTAAACTAGCTCCAGAAGACCACTTTTTCAAAGTACTATTATTTGATAAAATTTTACAATTCTAGTAAATTTTTGTTTTAGATTCCATACATAAAAAGGGCTATGAAATTGACGGGTCACAAACTTCGTCTTTTTGGGTCAGCATGGACCGCTCCCAAGTGGATGAAAACCAACTACATGTACACCGGACTCGGATTCATCCGTAAGAGCATGTACCAACCATGGGCGAACTATTTCGTGAAATTCCTAGACGAGTACCGAAAATTTGGTATAAATTTCTGGGGACTTACAACGGGAAATGAACCCTTAGATGCTTGGGTTCCCGGTGAAAAACTAGAAGTAGTGGGATGGTCACCTCGGGAATTAGTAAGTACTACATTATAGTTAAAACTAGGTTTATTAAACCACTGAAAGGGTACTTGGATTAAAAACAATTTAGGACCCACCATCCGAAATTCCAACTACTCAGATACGAAGATTATGATTCTGGATGACCAGCGGATATATTATCCTTGGTACGTGGTCATAGTAAGTACCAACAATAAAACAATCCTACTATATTATATATATGAACCTTCCAGGCTCTAACAACTCCTGTTGCTCGCAAATACGTAGACGGTTTTGCTGTCCACTGGTACACTGACAAGTACGACCCGCCTGAGGCTTTAACCAAGACCCAACAAATTTTTCCAGAGAAGTTTATTCTAGCAACAGAAGCATCTAATACTCCTGGTCAAAACGAATCCGCGGTACAACTTGGTTCTTGGGAAAGAGGTGAAAATTACTCGGCTGACATAATTGAAGTAAATATTGTGATATTAGTACGAGGGTTTAATTTTGATAGGACGTACTCAACTGGGTGACTGGTTGGGTGGACTGGAACATGGTGTTAAACCCACAAGGTGGTCCCAACTATATCCAAAATTTTGTCGATTCGCCGATAATAATCAACGGAACGAGTAACGAATTTTACAAGCAACCCATGTTTTACCATTTGGGTCACTTTTCTAAATTCGTACCAAGTGGGTCAGTCAGAGTCGGTACTGAAGTACGCAGTTCGAGGGTGGAAGTTGCCGCATTTGGAAGACCCGATGGTGGTACTGCTGTGGTTTTGTTAAATAGGTGAGTGCCTTTGTAATGAGACTTTTAATACAACGTTGTTTTCAAGGAATGATGAAGGAGTAATCTTAAATGTAAAAGATGGTTCGAGAGGAGTCGCCCAGGTGAAAGTTAGTCCGAGATCAATCAGTACTCTGTTGTATTGGTAGATGTTAAAATTGACAAATAAAAATAAAAACGTTATCTACCAGTTTTACCATACCTGTCAACCATGAATTTAAAACAACAAAACAATACATTTTACAAAAGTACGGCTGATAATTTTTTGTCGTTTAAACACTGTTGATAATAGTTTTCCCCTGATAACACTCTTTGTAATCGAGTTATGTTACCTGAGTATGTTGTTACCCATTTTACTCTTCCTGTTCTTCTTAAAAGGTAGGTCTACCCACAAATCCACACACACTAACTTTTGAATAGAATTTTCAACCACCCAACAATGCCAAAGTCGAAAGTACGACAACGATGGGACAGTTTGCGTCTGCAATTCTACGTACTGTGACACCATACCAAGACCCCAAAAAGTCAAACCCCCGCAACTACTAGTATATACCTCGAATAAATCCGGTTTACGTTTCCACCAAACCAGTACTACCTTCACTTCTTCCAAAACCAAAAAACAAATTGTCATCGACGGTTCAAGACAATTTCAGACGATTTTGGGTTGGGGTGGCGCTTTCACCGACTCCACTGGAATCAACATCAACTCCTTACCAAAAGGCGCCCAAAACAATCTGCTAAAGTCGTACTTTTCCGAAGACGGTATTGAGTACAACTTGTGTCGAGTACCGATGGGTGGTTCCGATTTTTCCGTGCGTGCATACACGTACGACGACGGTCCGCCAGATCCAGGTCTCCTGAACTTTGAATTGAAAGAGGAAGATTTTCTCTACAAGGTAAGAATCGGGAGGAAATTGTGGTGCTCCTGGAGTTTTTTTCAGATTCCGTATATCCAAAAAGCGTCTAATTTAACAGACGATTTGTGGTTGTTCGCGACACCATGGGCGGCTCCAAAGTGGATGAAAACCAACAACGACTTTGTGAAGCTTGGGTTCATTCGGAAACCCATGTTCCAGTCGTGGGCTAACTACTTCGTCAAATTTTTGGACGAGTACCGAAAACGCGGGATCAAATTTTGGGGGGTTACTACGGGGAATGAGCCCACGAATGGTTGGCTTTTGTTTGGTGATTTGGAGGTGGTGGCTTGGCCTACGTGGTTGATTGTAAATGTACGACTTGGTACGATTCGTTCTAAAAGAATGTTCTAGGGAGAGTGGATTGAAAACAATTTGGGACCCACGATTCGATCGTCCAACCACTCAGACATCAAAATTATGGTACTAGATGACCAGCGAGCCTATCTTCCTTGGTATGTAGTCAAGGTACTAAATTTACACCACCAGTGAAACACAAATTAAGCGATAACGTCACAGGCTTTGACCAATAACGTCTCGCGTGGATATGTGGACGGAATTGCGGTTCACTGGTACATCGATGAGTACCTACCACCCGTGGTACTCTCCACCACGCACAAAATTTTCCCCGATAAATTTCTCTTGTCGACTGAAGCCAGTATAACTGACGATGGAGCCGCAGTGAAACTTGGTTCTTGGAAAAGAGGTGAAAAGTACTCAGTTGATATAATACAGGTACAAGTTGCTTAAGGTAGTACCACTTGACGTGTTTTCTTAGAATTTACAGAACTGGGTCAGCGGCTGGGTGGACTGGAATATGGTACTCGATTTACAAGGGGGTCCCACTTACATCGATAACTACCTCGATTCGCCCATCATTGTTAACGTTAAAACTGGCGAATTCTACAAACAACCCACGTTTTACCATTTGGGTCACTTCTCAAAATTTGTCCCTCGGGGTTCCATCAGAATATATTCGAAACTGTGTCTCAAAAACGTAAAACACGTGGCGTTCCGTAGGCCCGACAACGGTACTGCTATCATTATTCTAAATCGGTTAGTACTTTTCCAGTAACAGTCCAAGTCCAACTTGAATATATTGCAGCAATAAAAACATCGTACCGCTTACTTTAAATGACAGCTCCAGAGGAACAGCGCACGTCGAGCTTAGTGAAGAGTCCATTACAACAATTGTGTATTGGTAGTACCCTTGTAAAAGATTTTAAAATGTTAATATATAGGAGTATTATTTTGAATAAAATGATGTTCTTGAGTACTTAATTTCTGAAGTACGCGGTTTTTTCCGTCAACAAACACCTGTTTTCGCGATATCACGCAATCTCTTTAGATAAACTGAACAAGTGTAGTACTATCAGTACTTTCGACTTTTATTCTTTCGTCACTTAATACAAACACTGATCAAAGATCATGATGTTAAAACTTTACTTCCTTCTGACTTTCCTCGTAGCAGGTAAAAATTAAATTCTTTAAATACAATCCATGCTTAGGTTATTATTATAGTGTCGTACTGCCAAGACGATCAAGAATGTCTAAGTAGAGACTACGGGTACGGTGGTACCGTTTGCGTTTGCAACTCCGACCACTGTGACACTATCGCCCGCCCCGACAAAGTCGACCAACCCCAGTACCTCATCTACACCTCCAATAAAGCCGGCTTAAGATTCCACAAAGACGTCGGCGAATTCACCACGTCCGACAGTTCCGAAAACCAAATCGTCATAAACCCCGACCAGCAGTACCAGGAAATTTTCGGCTGGGGCGGCGCTTTCACGGACGCCACAGGGATCAATATAGCGTCCTTGGATGAAGCTCTCCAAGAGAAACTCCTGCGTTCGTATTTCGCCGAAGATGGTATCGAGTACAACGTAGGTCGAGTACCCATCGGTGGTACCGACTTTTCCACGCACGGATATTCGTACGACGACGGAGAGGAGGACTTGGAATTGGCCAACTTTGCCATCGCTGACGAAGATTTCCAGTATAAAGTAAGTAACGGGGAACGTAGAAGGTCGTACTGTATTTTTTTGTAGATTCCGTACATCAAAAAAGGGATTGAGTTGAGTGAGTCGAAGCTGGAGTTGTTCGCGTCTGCTTGGACTGCGCCGAAGTGGATGAAAACGAACGGAGAGTACGCCGGGTTTGGGTACTTGAAAGAGGAAGCGTATCAGACTTGGGCTGACTATTTTGTTAAGTTCTTGGATGGGTATCAAGATGAAGATATACATTTCTGGGGGATTACGACGGGGAATGAACCACACACGATTTTGGTTCCGGGGAACAAAATTAATACAGTGGGGTGGAACGCCACGGAATTAGTGAGTATAAAAGTACTACCGTTGGAAAACTAACCTAACATGTGTTGTAGGGAAAGTGGATACAAAACAATCTCGGGCCTACCATCAGGACGTCCGACTATTGGGACATCCAAATTATGGTTCACGATGACCAAAGACTGTTCTTGCCGGCTTTCGTCGACTCGGTACGCACCAGTACTAAGACTTGACTCAACGTAAAATTTATACAGGTTTTAGAAAATCAGACCGCCGCGGACTACATAGATGGAATTGCGGTTCACTGGTACACAGACTTTTTCACTCCACCGAGTTACCTGACTGACACCCATGACCACTTTCCGAGCAAATTTATTATATCTACTGAGGCTTGTAATGAAGTTGAAGCTGGTATCGGTCCGGTGGTACTTGGGTCGTGGGATCGCGGCGAGTTGTACTCCAAAGATATACTAGAGGTACGACATTATCAAAACTGTGTGTATAAACGTAATAATGGTTAATAATAGGTAGTAACAAACTGGGGTGTTGGTTGGGTCGACTGGAACATGGTACTAGACGAAGCAGGCGGACCCACTTATATCAACAATACTGTTGATGCACCCATTATCGTAAATGCTACAGGTGGAGAGTTTTACAAACAACCCATGTTCTACCATTTGGGTCACTTTTCTAAATTCGTACCCAGACCGGCGGTCCGGATCGAAACTGTTGCAAATGTTACAGGAGACGTCGTCGTCGCAGCTTTCCAAAAACCGTCTGATGATGGTATCGTTGTGGTGCTACTCAACAAGTTAGTACCAAAATGAGAAAGATTTTTTTTTAATTTCAATTTTCAGGGAAGAAAGTGTAGTACCGATTTCTCTTGTCGATGAAACAAGGGGTACTGCTCAGCTGGAGCTTAGTGAAAAATCTATTACTACAATTTTGTATTGGTAGTACCACACTAGTAGAAAAATTTAAATAAATAAACTGAATGTTATTGAAATATTTTTTTTTATTTCTGGGATTAACTTGAATTTAATATGTTGATATATACAATGTACTTGAAATATACTGCCCAAACAATGATTTTTATCATGTTACATATTACTGACAAACTTATCTAACAATCAATCATATTAACAATTCGAATCATCTCCACAATAATCCACAACAAACCCGTTACTAAGCATTATGAGTAGACAATAGATCAACGATTAATAATGAAAGATTGCTCGATTTTGTAGTAGTACTAAAGATAAATAAACCAAATGATTCACTATCAATCATTGTACCACATGGTCGCGTAAACTTCGTACTACGTTAAATCAACTATAAAAAAAATGATTACTCGGAGTGATACCAGATAAACAAAATACAATAGAAACAGCGCTCGTGTTCAATATAAAACACATCTCAGAACGTAAAAGTACCAAACGCTTCCACGATGCTGAAAATATCACTTCTGTTGATTTTCACCTTGACAAGTAAGACTCTACAAAACAATTAAAACCCAACAAAACCTTCGATTTTAGCAAGCTGCCAAGCCCAAGACGAGTGCCTCAGCAGGGACTACGGCAACGGTGGTACCGTATGTGTGTGCAATTCCGACCACTGTGACACTATACCAGCACCAGAACGACTGGAACCACCACAGTACCTCGTCTACACTTCCAACAAAGCCGGCTTGAGATTCCAGAAAGATGTAGGGACCTTTGAACAACCATCAGAAAATGCAGAAAACCAAATAGTAGTGAACTCGGGACAGCAGTACCAGACGATCTTAGGCTGGGGAGGCGCTTTTACCGACTCCACGGGGATAAATATAGGTTCCTTGGAGGTGAGCGTGCAAGAAAAGCTCTTACGTTCGTACTTTTCCGAAGATGGTATTGAGTATAGTCTGTGTCGGGTGCCCATTGGTGGTACTGACTTTTCCACGCACGGATACACGTACGACGACGGTGACGAAGATCTAGACTTAAAGAACTTTGGTCTTGTCGAAGAAGACTACCAATATAAAGTAATAATGTGTTAAAAAGTGAGTACTTAAAAAATTATATTTTGTAGATCCCCTACATCCAAAAAGCTTCCAACTTAACTAATAACAACCTCCGACTATTCGCGTCGGCGTGGAATGCCCCCAAATGGATGAAAACCAATGGAGAGTATACAGGGTGGGGGTTCATCAAACCAGAAATGTACCAAACGTGGGCTAACTATTTTGTCAAATTTCTGGATAGCTACCAAGAGGAAGGGATATCGTTTTGGGGGATCACCACGGGGAACGAACCCAATACGTACCTGGTACCAGGCAACCTGATTCCTACTGTAGGGTGGAATGCAAGTGAACAGGTTAGCAAAACTTGCGTTTAAACCAGTTTTCCAAAATTATTTTCAGGGAGAATGGATTGCAAACAATTTGGGTCCCGCTATCAGAAACTCAGTCTATTCCGACATCAAAATTGTGGCTCTAGACGATCAAAGGATGTTTTTACCGGCGTTCGTAGATACCGTAAGTACTAGATATTTGCCTAGACGGAACTAATCTTAATTCAGGCTTTAGAAAATGGTACTACCAGCGAATACGTCGACGGAATTGGTGTCCATTTCTATTCGGATTTTATTATCCCTCCGAGTATGTTAGATACGACCCACGAACATTTTCCGGACAAATTTATTTTAAATACGGAGGCTTGTATCACAATCCCGATGTTTACGGTACCAGTCGATTTGGGTTCTTGGGAACGCGGTGAATTTTATTCCGACGATATTATAGAAGTAATATTTATTGATGATATTGTTAAAGATTAATTTATTGATGTGTAGGACCTTCAACACTGGGTTAACAGCTGGGTGGACTGGAACATGGTACTTGATCCAAGTGGGGGACCTACCTTTATCGATAATCTTGTTGATTCACCTATCATCGTTAATACGACAGCTGGAGAATTTTATAAACAACCCATGTACTACCATCTGGGACATTTTTCCAAATTTGTACCAAGGGAGTCCGTGCGAATTGACTCAGTTTCAAACCTGAACAAAAATATAGAAGTTGTTGCTTTTCAAAGACCGGATAATGGTACTACCGTCGTTATACTCAACAAGTCAGTAATTTTGTTTTGGTGTAGCGTTTTGTTAAGTTATTTTTACAGGAACGAAAATGCCGTACCGATTTCTCTCGTGGATGAGTCCAGAGGTACTGCGCAACTTGAACTCAGCGAAAAGTCTATTACTACAATTCTATATTGGTAGTACCATTTTTAAATTCTTAAGAATTGTTAAACCTTTTAATCAAGAATAAAGGCAGTTGGAAGTTGCATACTTGTTTTAATTATTACTTATCTGAGTTGACCTTCCTTCATAAATATAGTGCATTGAATGATTACGTGCTTTCACGGTCGAGTACTATCAGAAGAACCTTATCTTATTGTTTTGTTCACTTACTGCGTATTATTTCGTGCAATTACTCTAAAAAAAAAAAATTCTGTATAGTATCAATATCCCCGAGGGGCTTCCCCGTGAGTTTTTACCATTATAAAAATAGACGATCTGTGCAGAAATGTTAGAACAACGTCAAAATGTCTCATGTAACCTTTATTTTGATCGTCTTTGCGTCCGCAATTCTACAAGTTTCTTATTCCTTAAAACCAGGTAGATATGCGTCCAAAAATATCAATTTTCAAAAACTGTATTTTGTGATATTTTGTTTCAGATTACTACTGGCGTGAATACACAGGAGAAGTTCCAGAAGATGCTATAGTCGCAGGTACGGACATCAACGGTCAAAGTATCTACATCGGGCAAGCATACATCAAAAACTGGGGCTTGATAGTGACCCAAATAGCCCCAGGTCGAAAACAAGTGCGTGTTCCTATGAAAGGAATCAAGATCGTCGACAAATTCGTTAAGGTAGGAGTTCGTTTGCTTTTGGTACTAGACAAACAATAACGAAAAACTCTAGATCCTCTGCGGTCCCCAAGAAAAAGTGTACTGGATGCCCGCAACATCAAAAACTCTTCACTTGTCACTAATTGACAAACACGCCGTTGTTGGTGGTCACGAAGATGGGAAGGGTTACTTAGGAATTGGACGGATCAGTCATGGAGGAGAAGTGAAAGTTGGCAAGATCATCACGTTCAGTGCCGAAAGTGCCTATTTTTATTTCGACGATAATGGTCTGGAGAGGCTTATCACGTCGTACCAGATTCTAATGTACGATGACAGGATAATCGACCTCAGGGTTAAAAGTTTCTAGATTATTATCAAACTCTAAGAAATTGTATTTATTTTTGTTATAATACACATTGTATTTGCTTCATATTGAGAATTAATTCTGTAAAAACAAGATTTATCAAATAAAAAAAGTCAACAAAAACGCGATAATAACGCTATGAAAGCATTGAAAAATTCGTTCTCAGACACTCATCTTTCACCAGTTCAACATGTCCATGTTCGTAGTTCTTCTCATAGGGTATCTTGTATCAAACTGCTACAGCCACCAAAGAGGTACGTTCCATTCAACCAAATAAAAATAATCCATCGCAAAATGTGTTCAGATTACTGCTGGAAATAGTACTTAGGGTCGGTACCACCAGACGCCGTAATAGCTGGTGAAACCCTAGATGGGCAAAATGTCTACGTTGGTCAGGCTTTCATCAAGAACGTAGGCTTAATTCCAGGACGCGTTATCCCAGGGGACCCAAAATTGCATGTTCCTCATGATGGACAGAGCAAAGAAGGAAAATACATAAAGGTAATAAAATACAAATCAAATCCATACAACCATGAAACGCATCGTAGATTCTTTGCGGGCCCCAAGACAATTTCTACTGGTTGAAAGCCAATTCTACCGATCTTCATCACCTTATTACTGATCAACATCCAGTTGTTGGAGGCCATGACGAGTCCAATGGGTACTTAAACGTTGGTAGAATCAGCGTGGGAGGAGACACGAAAGTTGGAAAAGTAGATTCGTTTCGGGTGGAACATGCAAACTTTTACTACAGTGATGGCCAAGCTGAAAAATTAACCAAGTCTTACGAAATACTGATGTACAGACACAAAATTCTACTCTGATATACTGAGCAATTCATTATTTGTCTTTTATACACGACGCACAATGCAAAATATATATACATATAAACATAGAGTTGGATGATTTTTTTTTTCAAGCTGTTCCGGTGTGAAAAAATTACCCGTTAAATTGAAACAATGAAGATTTTGTTACCATAAAACCGTAAAAACCCGCACGTGATAAACATATTCATGACTGTAATAAGAATACTGACGATAAGCGATAACCCAAGTGCAGACCATGTCAATCTCAGTCGCTTCAGTCAAAAGCAAATCATGAACAAGTTAACATTGGTTACTTTGCTCTTTTTCGGCAGCTGTTTCTGTGCGGATGAGGGTAAAACCCTAGACACAAATTAGCATTTTTGCAGCGAAGTACCTTTCAGATTACTACTGGCGCGAGTACTTCGGGGCAGTACCGGCAGACGCATTCGTAGCGGGAAAAACCCTGGACGGAAAAAACGTCTACATCGGTCAAGCGTACCTCAAGGATGCTGGCATAATAGTAGCACAAATCTCCCCTGGAGAAAAAGAAGTTTCTGTCCCGTACAACGGAATACATAAAGTCAACAAATACATCAAGGTTAGAAAACGGCGAACTTTTTTTTATTTTAGTCGTAACACATTTTTAGATTCTTTGCGGCCCTCAAGTGAAGTTTTATTGGATGAAAGCAAACGCTACGGATTTACATGTGCAGGTGACCGAGAAACACGCAGTTTTGGGAGGCCACGAAGACAAAAACGGGTACATGAACATAGGAAGGATCAGCCTTTCCGGGGACGTGAAAATAGGAAAAGTCAATTCCTTCTGGGTGGAAAATGCGTACTTCTACTACAACGAAAACGGTAAGGAGAAGAAGCTCCGATCGTACGAAATACTGATGTACAACGGCGAAATTCCCGACGTTGATGTTAGAATAACTTCAGAGTAATACGTAACTGAGTTATTTTTTATTTAAATATATCACACTCAATACGTAAGCTAATCAAGTATTTATTATATCCATATAGGACGCAAACCCAATCCTCTCAAACCCCAACTTCTCGAAAAGCTGAATGGACCCTGCGTTATCCGGGTACACGGTCCCAAACGGCCAATGTCCCTCCTCCAAAATCTCTAGTGCTAGTGCTCTAGTAACCAAGCTTCCATACCCCTTCTTCTTATGTTTCTCGTCCGTTTGAAGCACCCAATGTGGCCAAAACAGTGCTTCACCACCCATGCCACCATTTCGTTACTACTGCGTAAAAACACCCCATAACCCCCATTCATTTCGATTAACCCTGACACGTAGTTTTTCGAACCTGGATACTTATGTGGCCACACTGAGTTAATTTTGTCGCTTAAAGTAGGGTCCAATTTCTTAACGTAAACGTCCGGTGGACAATCCAGTGCAAACGTGACTTTAGACGGATTTAACGCAAATATTAAATACGGAAGAGGGGCTTTAGACAGACGTAAATTCCTCTCCTTGGCGACTTGCTCAACAGTAGGTAGATGTTTTTCGTGGACGCAGAAAAACACAGCTTGCGGATTCGTAAAATCGGTCGTGAGTAAAGCTTGTCGTAGAGTGACGCAGTGGTCATCCAAAGTAAACACAAAAATATTGTAACAATGAAACTGAAAATGAATTGTTGGTTGCCTATACATACTCACGAAATTAATTTACCTTCATGATTACAATAATCGTGCCATCTTCCCTCCACATTTCGTTGACTGACAGGAAACTAACACTATCTCTGAATTTATTCGTGTTTTTTAGACGCATACCTGTGTTAATTAAACTTAACACGTGAGGTGCCCACAACACGTGTTTCTCATACAAAGTGGCCAAAGCAGGCAAATTTTCGTCTGGAATTTCACACAAGATATCCATGACTAGCTGTCACTAGAGTAGATATCCCCACCACACCACTTTAAAATGACACAATGAAATTCTAAAACTTCATATAAAAGTAACTTTATTAAAAAAACACTGAAGCACAGAAGTCACACTTGCAAGAAAAACGAAACATGACTTTGATACAACATAAAAACAGCCTTGTTTGAAAATTAGGGAGCTATACATAGGCTCGAGTGAGCATTGTGTAAACACCACGCGTTTACATAAATAAAACATCCAAACTTAAAAATTATCCCGACTACTACTTCTCGTTCTTTGCCGGGGGCGTCGTTATGGGTCTTTTAAATAGGAGAATGTGGGGCTCTGGAAATTGACACTTTCATGTACTTTTAGTACTCAACTTGTGCACTCACCTGGTGCGTGTGTCATGTAATGTACCCAACCGTGGCTCTGTTGCACTCCAATCCTTCGCCATTCCTCCTCCGACATCAAATGACTTTTAGGCACCAGTTGGACCATTTCCTTGGGCAACATTACGTGTCTGGTTGCAATACAACAAAAAATGACTCTTGTTTTTCGCAAATAACATCTTCTGCTCACCTGTATTCATACTCGTCGTCGTAGTATTTATTCGAGTAGTATATATTTCGTTGGAGCTCTTCGAGTGTTATGCGGTCCATATTACGAAATTTGGCTTTTTAGCACGTGTGGATAAACAGGTTTTTTTGCTTCTTTTGATACATACAGGTGCTTTCTCTTGGACGCAAAACACTTCTTTCAAACAAAACAACTAACGGTTGTAACTTTTAATTGTGTTGCCAACATTGCAGCCGAAATTCACCAAACTTGTTTGAAAATAATAACAAAATTGACCGCAAGCGCGTTATTTTTGGGACCGAAAGCCCGAAAAGAGCGACTTTGCATCAACATCTTGCCGAAATTGCAAAAAACGTGATGAAATCCAACCGTTGACGGATTTATCGTCGAGTCAGTAAAAAGGGCTACCAACATAACAATTGACATTTGCTAACACCTGCACATGCATTTAAATTAAATATCCACTTTTTAAAAACCAAGAGACAATGATTGGACGTAAAAGGAAACTTGCAAACAAGTAAAAAGTAAAACTTTATTGCTAAAAAATATATTTAACGTAAAATGTTTACATAGGAAGCAGCTCGGAACTGTAACCATAAGCTTAATACAATGAATGGGAACTAGCCTAAACAAAACAGCCTTATTTAAATTTTATGTGAATCATCCGACCCAACTGAGTACTGCACATGTGCTTGAAGGGCTCCAAATTTAACATATGTACAAGATAACCAACAATTTAGTGCCCCTTTTGGGTTGGAGGTGCCGTGATTGGTCGTTTAAACAGCAGAATGTGTGGCTCTACGAAATCAGCATTACACAAATAAGCACAAAATTACCACCTACCTGGCGAGTGGGTCATATAATGCACCCATCCCCTACTCTGCTGTACCCCAATTCGTCTCCACTCGGCTTCCGTCATGAGGTGGGTTTTCGGGACTAGCTGGACCATTTCTTTGGGGAGCACTACATGCCTGAACACCGAAAAGTCCTGATAGAGTTGTGATCTGCGCCAAAATTGTTACTCACCTGTATTCATATTCGTCGTCGTAGTATTTATCGGAGTACTGGATCTTGCCCTGCATTTTCCACTTTTTCTAATTAAATATCACGATTTTTCTCGAAAAAACTATTTCAAACCTTCCAAACGGACAAAAGTTTTAATTGGAGTACCAACATTGCGGGGCGAATAAACCAGATTTAAGTCAAGGCCGGCGGATGAAGGGGGTTGAGTTCGCACGATTAATTATGTGAATTAAAAAATGCTGAACAAGCGATCAACTGACTCGCGATTTATTGCACACCACGAAAATTTACTCCACTGACTCATTTATAATCGCGGAAATCATCAAATTGCACAAAACTAGAATGGTTGCCAACGTTAATAAAACACACCAAATCGGAAATTGACATTTGATTAAGTCGTCGAGTGACGTTTGATGACCTAACCTCTACCAAATACGTCGTTCCGTATTATTACAAAATGCCAAGAAGTGAGCGTTCCAGGCACCGATCTCGTTCGCCCCCTCACAAACACAAATCAAAGCACCACAAATACTCCTCCGATTCCGAAGAAAGCGAAGACAAATCGCGAAAGAACTATTCCAATAAACACAAAAGTGACCCCAGAGACAAATCTTCCAGGAAGAAAAGTAAGAAGCACAGCCGCCATGGGTCCGATTCGGACTCGGATTCTAGTACTTCCTCCGACGATTCGTTGGTTTTGTTGCAAAAACTCAAAGAAGAGAGACTCAAAGCGGTCGAAGAAAAGAAAAGAGAAAAAGAGTTGATGAAAGCTAATGAAACGCCAGAGGAGAAGCGGCTGAGGCGTCTGGCGAAAAAGCAGGCGAAAGAGAGACAAAGGAAGGAGCGGATGGGGTGGGACAACGAATATTTGCACTACACTAATACGGATAATCCGTTTGGAGATGGCAATTTGTTGTCGACGTTTGTTTGGACAAAAAAGCTGGCAAAGGAGGGACTCACGGGGGTGAGCCCTGAGGAACTGGAAACGCGCAATAGATACAAACAGGAAGAGAACAAAAGAGAGTTGGAGAAAGTTAAAAAAAGGAGGATTGAAAGAGAAGTGGAAAGACAGAAAAGAGAAGAAGAAATGCAGTTGATGCAGAGGAGTAAAGAAGCGGCTCAGTTTGAAGAGTGGGAAAGGCAAGAAGACCAGTTTCATTTGGAACAGGCAAGGTTGAGGTCACACATTCGAATTCAGGACGGCAGAGCCAAACCTATTGATCTTCTAGCTAAATATATTAGTGCTGAAGAGGAAGTAGATGCAGTGGAAATGCACGAGCCATACACGTACTTAAATGGTCTTCAAATTAAAGATTTGGAAGATCTGGTGGAAGATATTAAAGTCTATGAAGAATTAGAAAGAGGAAAAAATTTAGACTACTGGACTGATATTACAGTTATTGTTGAAGATGAGTTACAAAAACTTAGAAAGCTGGAAAAACAGAATGAGTTTGATATGGGGATTAGTAGAAGAGAAGGTATCAATCAAGCTGTCGCTGCCGACGTTACAAGTGTTTTTAAAGGGAAAACGTCGTCCCAATTAGCCGCTCTACAAAAACAGATTGAAAGTAAAATAAATGGAAAAGCAGACGGGATTGATATTGGATATTGGGAGTCACTTTTATCCCAACTTAAAGGTAAAACATTTTCCTGTGTTTTTAGTATGATATTTATCCATTTGTAGCTCATATGGCGAGGGCACGTCTGAGAGATAGACACCAAGACAGTTTAAGGCGAAAATTGCAAGTCCTTAAAGCCGAACAAGCGGTGACTACGCCAGCACCCGAAGAAAGCAACGCAGCGGCTGAATCACACCCCCCTAGTGACCCTGAACCAAAGCCTGGGCCTTCAAATGAAGAGGAACAAACCAGTGATAATGACAAGTATGTCAGACCTAACCTTACTTTTTTAATGAAAAAACGTTTGAGGGCCCCTATCACTACTCAGTTGTATGTAGTTCACGACATAATGGCTGCAACTCAATAACTATAAACAAAAACATTAGTTAAATTTTCGGTACAAAAAGTGAGGTTATGTCGCTAAAAATTAATTGCACCTTAAAACATTTGAGAGCCCGTATCCTACTCAGTTGTATGTATTTAACGACGTAATGAGTGAAACCCAACAACTATAGACAAAAAATTAAATTTAAATTTTCGGTACAAAAAAAGTGAGGTTATGTCATTAAAAACCAAAAACGATTGCTATTAATTCGTATTTAATGCGATTTTATTAATCACAAATGACTCATTTCTATGATTAATTACACAACTGGAAACTTCGCATCCAGATTTGTCGTTTTTTGTAACTTTAAAAAAGTGAGGTTATGTCGATTTTTTCAACTAATATTGTTTCAGGAGCGCCGAAGACCACGCCACTGATATTCTCAACGAATTCTTCGACGCGTACGAAGCCGGCGGCTACAGCCCCAAGTTCCTCTCCCCCGAGGACATAGAACCCGGCACCATCGTCGTCACCGAAGAAGACGACCACAAGCGGCTGGAGTTCGCCCGAATGCACGTCTCCGGCAGCGGCAAGAAGGTCGAAACCGTGATGACCAAGGAGGAAATTCTCCTGCAACGTGAGGCTCGCAAGGGAATGGCGGACGACGAGGCGCAGTTTTCGGTGGAGGCCGCGCTCGATAATCAGGTCTATTTGTGGTCGGATAAGTACAGGCCGAGGAAGCCGAGGTACTTCAACAGGGTGCACACGGGCTTCGAGTGGAACAAGTATAACCAGACTCACTACGATATGGACAATCCGCCGCCGAAAATCGTGCAGGGGTACAAGTTTAATATTTTTTATCCAGATTTGATTGACAAGAATAGCACGCCGGAGTACTTTTTGGTGAGTTGGAGGGTGGGTTGTTGGAAATGGGTTGATTTTTGGTTTTGCAGACGCCGTGTCCGGAAAATCGGGAGTTTGCGATTTTGAGGTTCCATGCGGGGCCGCCGTATGAGGATATTGCGTTCAAGATTGTGAATAGGGAGTGGGAGTATTCGTATAAAAGGGGGTTTAGGTGCCAGTTTCATAATAATATTTTTCAGTTGTGGTTTCATTTTAAGAGGTATAGGTATAGGAGGTAACAACGTTTGGGGTGTGTTTATTTTTATTTTGTATTTTTGATAGGGTTTAAATGTTTTTTTAGCAATTAATGTGCTGATGTTATATTGTCCAGTTTGCACGAAACTCATTTTGTAAATATTTACCAAAAAATAAACGTTTATTTATTTCTAGAGACTAATTATTGAATATTTTTAATCTTGTCTTATAATTAACATAGCTGTCTTTACTTCTCAAGCGTAAGCTAAGGAAGTATTGTAATGAAGTCCATCTGGCGAGTGGCTACTATCAGGTTTGATGGGCATTTCAGGGTATGAAAAATAGGTCTCCCCTTTTCATCTTATACTTGGTGAGTTGAAATTATATACATAGTTTGTTTTTGAATTCCATAATTTCGATTCAGTACTCTTAAATAATGCAATATTTAATATAACGTGAATTAAAATTCACGTCTATGAACCCCACTAATACCAACTGATATCGATAATCATAAAAAATTTCTGGGGTTTCTTTGGTTTCTGATGGGTTTCTGGCCGTTAAAGACGTATCGAAAACCAGTACAAAACAGGACGTTCATAGAGGTCCATAAAGTCACTAGATAGATCTATCTAGTGACTTTAGAGGTCCAATTCGGAGACCGCCATCTGTTGGAAATTTTAAAAGTTATGACAGAACTTCCCTGTTTCTGAAGTACAGTCGAACAAATACTGCTTCTCCGAAAAATTATAAAATTTGATTTTGCGGTATTTTACTTTTTCGTGGTAACCTCTTTTTTTACCTTCTTAGAAAATGCAGTTGGGAGCCCTGAGAAGATTTAATATTCTTAAGAAAGACACCTGGGTCCCTCGAGAAGGTTTTCTGATTTTTTTTCTTTTTTTTCAGTTTTTCGATCTAGCCAATTCTCGATTAAAAATTTCTCGAGTTTTCAGTTTTTAATTCTTTAATTTTTCGATTCTTTAATTTTTTGATTTGCAATTTTCGTTTTTTCAATTTTAGATCAATAATTATAATCCACTATATATGTTTGTTATATCTAGTAAAAACAGAGCTGGCAATAAAAGGTACCAAAAAAGAAGATAAAAAAGGACAAAAGTGACAAAAAAACACCCATAAAAAAGGCAATAAAAAATGGGGACAAAAACCGTGTGAAAAAAAACAATAAAGTATGAAGAGAAAAAAGGCAATAAAAAAAGGAACCAAAATACAAAAAACACACAAGAAATAAAAAAAAAAGAAAAGAAAAGACAACAAAAAAACGAGTCAAAAAATAGCTACAAAGTAAAGCAAGACATCAAAAAAGGCACAAAAAAGACAATTAGAAAAAGCCGACAAAAAATGCTAGAAAAAAAGGTGATAAAAAAGAAAAGATGCTATAAAAAAGGGGGACTAAAAAAGCCTGAAAAAAAGAGTTAAAAAAATGTGTGGAAAAAAGTGACAAAAAAAGGCAGCAGAAAAGATAAAAAGGAAGCGATTTAAAAATTAGCCAAAAAAAAGACAAAAAATAATGAAACTGTCCAAAAATGCACAAAAAAGGGCAACTAAGAAAAAGAAAAAAAACAACAAAGGACAACAAAAAAACGAAATAATAAAGGAAAACAAGAACTGGGCTAAAAATTGCAAATAACACCAATAAAAAAGTGACATAAAAAAAGGCGTAGAAAAAGGTAAAAATAGGGCAACAAATAAAAAGGGAGCAAAAAAAGTATCAAAATAAAGGGACCAAAAAAGGGGAAAAAAGGCAATAAAAAAGAGGAACGAATAAAATCAGACAAAATAAAAAAAAATGGTGGAAAAAAGACCAAAAAAGCCACACAAAAAGCCATAAAAAGCGACCAAAAAAGACGTTGGAAAAATTGAGAGGAAAAAGATCACAAAAAAGCAAAAAAATAGGGCTACGAAAACAAAAAATGTGTAAAAATAAAGGCAATAAAAAATGTGGAAAAAGGAAAAAAAGGCATAAAAAACAAGTGGCGACAGAAAAGGTATAAAAAAGGGCAACAAATAAAATAACTCAAATAAAGTACAAAAGAGACTACAAAAAACTAAACAAAAAGGCGTTGAAAATGGTCGAGAAAAAAAGACAAAGAACGCAGTAATAAAAGAAAACAAAAATTGCACCAAAAAATTACCAAAAAAAGGACCACTAAATACCGATAGAAAAAGCGGTCAAAAAGGACCCAAAAAAGGCAAAACGGGCAATAACGATAAAAAAGTATCATAAAAAAAAACTGAGAAAAAATTGCGCCAAAATAGGCAACAAAAAAGAGCAACAAGAGACGAAAACAAAAAAACAGGATAAAGAAAATGTTTGAAAAAGAAAAGGCTAAAAACGACAAGAAAACACGACAAAAAAGACGACAAAAATTTAGACAAGAAAAGCGCCTAAAACAAGGCGGAGAAAAGCGGCAAAAAAAACACAAAAAGGTGCCAAAAAAGGTCACAAAAAAAATTGGCGATAAAAATGGGGACTAAAAGAGCGACGAAAAGGTCAAACTGGCGACAAAAAAGATCATTAAATGAACAGAAAAAACGAGCCAAAGAAATGCGAGAAAAACTGCGACACAAAAGGACAACAATGAAGAGAAACCAAAAAAAAAACGATAAGTTCGAAAAAATCCTACAGCCAAATTTAAAATTGATATTAAAAAAAATATGTAAAGAAATTGTATGAAGTTTATTGAATTCTTTTAAAATATTTCGAAAACAAAAGCCTTGCAGAAACTGAAAAATTGCTCGAAAGTTGTTTCCATAGAACTTCTTCTCTTAGTTCCCATTCGCACTCTACCAAAGAAAATACAATTAACCCCGCCCACCCACCCCGCCTCTATTTGCGTGATTCATTTTATCTAGTCCGAATGAAAGGTAGTTCTCAAGTAAACAGAGATAAAATCGTTAGACTGAGAGCAGCGTGTGTGGGCGGGGGTGCTAAGATAACACTGATTTTGGCAAATAACATATCTTCCAAGAAAATAACGGGTGGGTGGGCGGGGCTAGTACTTGATAAGATAAGCAAGCTATTGCTTGCTTACAAAACACTCAGTAGAAAGAGTCAAACTTAGCCCCGCCCACCCACCCGTTCTCTCATTTTTTTCTTCTCAAATAAGAAATAAAGCTTATAGCAAATACCACAGTAAATACCAAAGAACATACCATTAACCCCGCCCACCCACCCCGCCTCTATTTCAGTGATTCATTTTATCTAGGTGGATCTCAACTGAACAGAGATAAAATCGTTAGAATGAGAGAAGCGTGTGTAGGCGGGGCTAGTACCTGCTAAGATAAGAGTGATGTTGGTAAATGATACCTTCTATAAAATAGAGGGCGGGTGGGCGGGGCTAGTACTTACAAAGATAAGACTGAACCATAGTAAGAGTAGTTACTAGAATGAAGTAGATGGGCGGGGTTACTGCTTGTTCATAAAACTGTAGAAAAAAGTTAATCTTACTTAACTTAAATAGTACAAAAAAGCTACAATTGCCGCTTTTTTATTTTCTTTATAGCCTAGGTTCTATTAGTTCCCACTTTTGCTCTACAGAAGAATATATAATTAACCCCGCCCACCCACCCCACCTCTATTTCACTGATTAATTTTATTTGCTCAGAATGAAAAGTGCGCCTTATACTGAACAGAAATAAAATTAGGAAAATGGGCGGGTGGGCGGGGCTAACACTTGCTAAGATAGAACTGAAGAGTATTTAGAATAATCACTGAAATGAAGAGGGGGGTGGGTAGGTGGGGCTATTGCTTGCTTATAAAAGATTCTGTAGAAAAAAGTTAAACTTAGCCCCGCCCACCCACCCGTCCTCTATTTCAGTGATTCATTTTATCTAGGTGAATGAACAGAGATAAAATCGTTAGAATGAGAGCAGCGTGTGTGGGCGGGCCTAGTATCTGCTAAGATAAGACGGATTTTGGTAAATGAGACACCTTCTAAGAAAATAAAGGGTGGGTGGGCGGGGCTAGTACTTGATAAGATAAGACTAATTTTGGTAAATGATATATCCTCTAAGAAAATAAAAGGTAAGTGGGCAGGGCTAAAACTTGCTAACATAGAACTGAACAGTATTTAGAGTAATCACTGGAATGAAGAGGGGGTGGGTAGGCGGGGCTATTGCTTGCTTATAAAAGATTCTGTAGAAAAAAGTTAAACTTAGCACCGCCCACCCACCCGTTCTCTTATTTTTTTCTTCTGAAATAAGAAATAAATATTATAGCAACTAATACATAAAAAATACGATTAGTGCTTTTTTAACAGTTCTTTTGGTTCCCATTCGCACTCTACCAAAGAACATACAATTAACCCCGCCCACCCACCCCGCCTTTATTTCAGTGATTCCATTTACCCAACTGAACCATAGTAGATGAAATACGGTCAAACAAATACTGCTTCTCTGCAAAATTATAAAATTTGATTTTGCGGTATTTTATTTTTTCGTAATAACCTCTTTTTTTCACCTTCTTAGAAAAAGACAGTTGGGAGCCCCGCGAATATTTAATATTTTAAAAAAATTTAAATAAAGTTTTTGATTTGCACTTCTTTGTTCCGTTTTTTCTTTTCTTTATTTTTTTCAATTTTTCGGTTTCTCAATCATTTTTGTTTCTTTCATTGTGAAAATTTTCAATTTTTAGGTTTTTCAACTTTTACGTTTTTTAATTTGCTGGCAATAAAAGGGACCAAAAAAGACGATAAAAAAGGACAAAAAGTGACAAAAAACGACCACTAAAAAAAGTCACAAAAAATGCAAAAAGGGCAATAAAAAAAATGGGGACCAAAAAACTGCGTGAAAAAAAACGATAAAATATGAAGAGAAGAAAAGGCAATAAAAAAAAGGAACCAAAATACAAAAACAGACGAGAAATAAAGAAAATAAAAGAAAAGAAAAGACAACAAAAAACGGGTCAAAAATAACTATAAAGAAAAGCAAAACAAAAAAAAGGCACAAAAAAGACGATTAGAAAAAGCCGACAAAAAATGCGGAAAAAGGGACAAAAAAAAGTAACAAAAAATGTGACAAAAATGGACAAAAAAAAAATCGAAAAAGACGCCAAAAAATTGTAGGAAAAAAGGTGATAAAAAAAATATGCTATTAAAAAGGGGGACTAAGAAAACCTGAAAAAAATTTGTAAAAAAGGGGCCAAAAAAAAAGGCAGCAAAAAATTTGCATCTTTATTTAAACGATTTAAAAATTAGCCAAAAAGAGACAAAAAAATAGTCAAAAATGTCCAAAAAACGCACAAAAAGGGCAATTAAGAAAAGGAACCCAAAAAAGTCGACAAAGGAAACAACAAAAAAACAATACAATAAAGCAAAACAAAAATCGGGCTATAAATTACAAAAAACACCAATAAAAAACCAACCAAAAATGGCACGGAAAAGGGCAAAAAATAGGTCAACAAATAAAAAAAGAGCAGAAAAAAGTGTCAAAAAAGGGGAAAAAGACGATAAAAAAGGGGGACCAAAAAAATAGGTGGAAAAAAAAATCAAAAGAGCAATAAAAAGCGACCAAAAAAGACGCCGAAAAATTAAGGAGAAAAAGTTCACAAAAAAGCCAAAAATAGGACTACAAAAAAAGAGAACCGACCAAAAATGTATAAAAACAAAGGCGACAAGAAACGAGAAAAAAACAAAAAAGGGCACAAAAAGAACAACAACGGGCGACAAATAAAACGAAAAAGAGAACAAAAATCGGGACAAAAAGAAGGCGATAAAAAAATGGCGGAAAAAAGTGAAAAAAGGTGAGAAAAAGGGCGATAAAACAAAAGAAAAAAAATGAGAGAAAAACAACAACAAAAAATGAGACAAAAAAGACGCCAAAAAATTTCGAAAAAAAGGCAAAAAGGGCGACACAAAAAGCGGCAAAAAGAAAGGTAAAAATTAGGACCGACAAAAAAGATATAGAAAAGGGCAACAAATAAAATAACCCAAAAAAAAAGTACAAAAAAAGACAACAAACAACTGGACAAAAAAAGCATTGAAAAGGGGCTACAAAAAGGTACAAAAACGCAGTCATAAAGGAATTTCAACAAAAAAGTAACAAAAAAAGAAGTGACAAAAAATTACGGCAAAATAAGGCAAAAAAAAAAGCGACATGAAACAAAAACAAAAAACGGGATAAAGAAAATGTTCGATAAAGAAAAGACAAAAAAACGTAAAAAAGAAGGCAGTAAACTGACAAAAAAACACGACAAAAAAGGGGGCAAAAACTTAGACAAACAAGGTGCCTAAAACAATGCGAAGAAAAACAAAAAAAAAAAACACAAAAAGGGTGCTAAAGAAGGTTACGAAAAAAACTGGCGATAAAAACGGGGACTAAAAGGGCGACAAAAAGAAGGTTAAACGACGACAGAGACTAAAGGTAAAATCGTTAGAATGAGAAAAGCGTGTGTGGGTGGGACCAGTACCTGCTAAGATAAGACTGATTTTGGTAAATGACATACCTTCTAAGAAAATAAAGGGTGGGTGGGCGGGTCTAGTACTTGCTAAGATAAGACTGATTACAACAAATGACATAGCTCCTAATAAAATAGAGGGCGGGTGGGCGGGGTTAGTACTTGATAAAATAAGAGTGATAAGACTGATTTTGGTAAATGACATATCCTCTAAGAAAATAAAGGGTGGGTGGGCGGGACTAAAACTTGCTAAAATAGAACTGAACAATATTTAGAGTAATTACTGAAATGAAGAGGGATTGGGTAGGTGGGGCTCTTCCTTGTTTATTAAAGACTATGTAGAAAAAAGTTAAATTTAGCCCCGCCCACCCGCCCGTTCTCTTATTTTTTTCTTCTGAAATAACAAATTAAATCTTATAGCAACTAATACATAAAAAATACGATTAGTGCTTTTTTAACAGTTCTTTTGTTCCCATTCGCACTCTACCAAAGAACATACAATTAACCCCGCCCACCCACCCCGCCTCTATTTCAGTGATTCCATTTTATCTAGGTGGATCTCAACTAAACAGAGATAAAATCGTAAGAATGAGAGAATCGTGGGGGGGGGGGGATAGCACCTGCTAAGATAAGACTGATTTTGGTAGGTGACATACTTAAAAAAAAAATAAAGGGTGGTAAAGGGTGGGTGGGTGGGGCTAGTACTTGCTAAGATAGAACTGAACAATATTTAGTGTAATCACTGGAATGAAGAGGGGATGAGTAGGCCGGGCTATTGTTTGCTTACAAAATACTGTAGAAATAGTCAAACTTAGTTAAAGTTAATTCACTAACTTTGCTTTTAACTATGGAAACAATTTTTGAAAATTTGAAAAAGGTAATTCATCAAGTTGGCCTTGATTTTTTGTAAACATTGTCGTTTGTCAAAAAAGCAACACCAACTTGATGATTTTCTTAACTGTACTGTTAATCTTCTTTCAGTGAAATAAATGTTTAAATATTTTGACTTCATATTCAATATTAAAAATCGTCAAAAAACACAAAAATTCTTTTTTATTTTGTTTAGCACCTTTGGACTCTCTAGGTGACTTTTATTGAATAAAATTTTCTCAGTTATTTGAAGAAATCCTCCAAAAATAACCACGGAATCGTAATCCCGAGAAAAGTCCCGATGACATATTTTTCCGGAAATTTAAATTGATCCGAATCGAGCAAACGAGATGTCTATCCCATCGGAAATTTTCTCAGGATTTCTTGAAATAACTGAGAAAATCGCAAATTCATCTGCTCCCACCATGTAGTACTTTTTGAAGTACCAAATGAACAATATAGATGGCACACTTTACTTAATTAAAGACTTTAAATTAAAGAACCAGTGTGTGACAGCTTCACAATTGACTTAAGTAACATGTATTACTAATTATGGCACGCTTATTATGCAGCTCGTCAGAAACCTTCATTTTCGTGTTTTTGAACTTGCGCCTCTCAACTTAAAAATTATGCAGCGTCACTGGGGCAACGTCCTTCCTCCATAACCCCTTTCTGCGCTTAAATCCTTAAATATCCTCCTCGTGGGCAGCAAGTGACCACGGATCCCCTTATATAGATTTGTTGTTAGTCATGTTTGCAGTCGTCTGGCCGATTTTGCGCGTAGGTAGGCAAAAGAACAAACCGGTACCTAACAAGTTGCATACACAGTATCGTTCGAACCTCTCCCTCGTCCGCATCGAGCGCGCTCTTTTCCCGCGCGCTCACCTCTCATTTCTTTTATTTATTTACCAAGTGAACTTATGACGCTGAAGACTGACGAAAAAACGAAACGTAAATCGCGCCCTTTCCTCGTCCTCCCCCTCCTCGAGAAGCTCACCATGCCCAAGAACCCCAACCTCAAGCTCTTCACCAAGACCTGGCCCCCGAAGCGCGAGGGCAAGCCCGAGGACCGGCCGCTCACCGCCACCCTCGACAAGCCCACGGTGCTCAACATCAGCCTCATCGGCATCATCGACATGAGCACGATGCGCAAAGAATTCCTCAACATCTCCAACCTGTGCAAGTTCCCGCTCTCGTTGGCGATTAGCAGTAGGAAGAAAACGGCTGTGATCAACCGCCCGCTGAGCCTTCCGTCTCCGGAGAAGCACAAAGGAAGGAAGAGCAAGAACAGGACGGAGAGCGAGGACGAGGAGAGCTGCGTGAGCGTGCAAAGCGCGAAGATGAAGGGGATGAAGAGCACGAAGGCGAAGAAGGTGGAGCCGCTGGCGAAGAAGAAGAGTCTGAGCGACGCGAATAATAATAATAAGACGTTCAAAATCCCACGCAAGCGTGCGGGGAATGTTGTTAAGGTGTTGGAGGGTAATAAGAGTGAGTTGGGGAAATCGACCAAACTACCGGAACCGTGCAAGACTTGCGGTAGGCCGGATCAGCCCGAGAGGTTCCATAGTCATCCTGCGACGCCGTTGAAGGTGGCCAAAAAGCCGGAGGAACCGCCGAAAAGTAAGTCCGATTAGATTTAGTGACTTAAGGACGTTATGCGCAGAAGGGACTTTTCAGACCAGAAACTTGTACCTGGTTCGAAAAACCCAGAAAATGATTCTTAAAATAGCACTGCAGTAAAATGCTAAAATTTAACTCGAATTTAAAGTAATTGTATAAATATTTCGATTAGAATCTTCATTTTATGAAAATGACGTTTTCGAAAAATATGTAAAATTTTTCCAATCATTTTCTGTGTGCTTAAAAATGTTTTAAATTCAACATTAATTTTTTGAAACAATTTTTGTACATGTCTGCATCTGATGATACTTCGTCTTCTACTGGTGTAACCACATTCCCTTGACGTCACTTTTACGTCATAAAGTCATAAATGTATTTCTGGTCATAAAACTCCCACAGACGCAGAGCTGACATTTACATTTAGGGGAAACAATTGCGACAATACAAGAAATTTTATTGCACCAGTTTCCAGTATTACAACATAAAAAAAAACAAAAGAAATAATAGGCCATGCTCTTTTCCCGGTGAAATAGCCTATTTGTATTTCTAAATTATGTGACCACATACCGAAATTACGAAACATTAGCCAACAAATTTATTTGTTTATCCCCTCCATAAAATTGATGACGTCATCTCAAAAAATTATTAAAATTCGCTCGTATTACGAGCACAAGTAAAGTAATTTGTGTCCTTTGTGATCATCTCTATCAAAATTTTGATGACGTGATTTAAAAATTTTCGTAGGTGAATATTTAAATATAAATTAATATAAAAATTTCAATTCAATTTTTCAGTTCACTGATTTTAAGTTTTTAGGTTTTTATTTTTTCATTTTCATGATATTTAATTTTTCCGTTTTTCAACAAAGAGAACAAATTTTCAAACTGAAATTTTGGACTGTTTTCCCTCGTAAAAGACAAATTAAAAATCCAAAATTTGAAAAACTCAAAATTCAAAAACTGAGAAATTCAAAAATCGCCAAATCGAAAATTCAGAAGTTGAAAAATCGGATAATTGAAACTCGCAATGCTGTAAAATCCAAAAATTGGAAAAAACGAAAAGTTAAAACGGATTTTTAGTTTTTCATTTTCTCGATGTTTAATTTCTCAGTTTTTCAACAAAAAGAACAAAATTCTCAAACAGAAAGTTTGGATTGTAAAAAGACAAATTCAAAATTCAAAATTTAAAATCGAATAATTGTAAAATTGAAAAACTGCAAGTCGAAAAATTGAAGAAATGAAAAACTAGAAAATTGAAAAAACGAAAAATCCAAAAAATTGGAAAAAGGAAAAATTAATACATACAGATTTTTTGTTTTTCATTTTTTCGATGTTTAATTTCTCAGTTTTTCAACAAAAAAAATCAAAATTTTCAAACAGAAATTTTGGATTGTTTCCTCCTAAAAGACAAATTAAAATAAAATCGACAAATCGAAAATTCAGAAGTTGAAAAATCGAATAACTGAAACTCGCAATGCTGTAAAATCCAAAAATTGGAAAAATGACAAGTTAAAACGGATTTTTAGTTTTTCATTTTCTCGATGTTTAATTTCTTAATTTTTCAACAAAAAGTACAGAATTTTCAAAATGAGATTTTGAATTATTTTCCTTCGTAAAATCCACAAATTAAAAATTGAAAAATTAAAAATTCGAAAATTGAAAAATTAAAAAATCGAGTCGAAAAAGTGAGGGAATCAAAAACTGAAAACTTGAAAAAACAAAAAATTCCAAAAATTTGAAAAAGCGAAAATTAATACAGATTTTTAGTTTTTCATTTTCTCTATGTTTAATTTCTCAATTTTTCAACAAAAGAACAACATTTTCAAACTGAAATTTTGGATTGTTTTCCTTCCTAAGAGACAAATTAAAATCCAAAAAATGAAAAACTCAAAATTCAAAAATTGAGAAATTCAAAAATCGACAATTCGAAAGTTCGAACGTTGAAAAATCGAATATGTAATTGTAGAGTTGAAAAACTGCAAATCGAAAAATTGAAGAAACGAAAAGTTGAAAAACTGCAAGTCGAAAAATTGAAGAAATGGAAAAGTGAAAAATCGAAAAATTAAAAATCATAAAATCGAAAAATCCAAAAATTGGAAAAACGACGAATTAATGCCGATTTAAATTTTTTTATTTTCTCGACGTTTAATTTCTGATTTTTTTCAACAAAAAGGACAAAATTTTCAAATTGAAATGTTGCATTATTTTCCCTCGTAAAATCAACAAATTAAAAACTCAAAAATTGAAAAATTTAAAATTAAAAAATTAAAAAATCGACAAATCCAAAATTCGAAAGTTGTACATAAAATCGAAAAATTGTGAAATAAAAAAAACTGTAAGTCAAAAAATTGAAGAAATGAAAAACTGAAAAATAGAAAAATTAAAAATCGCGGAACCGAAAAATTAAAAAATATTAAGATTTTTAGTATCTCGTTTTCGAATATTTAATTTCTCAGTTTTTCAACAACAAGAACAAAATTTTTCAAACTGAAACTTTTCCCTCCGAAAATAGAGAAATTCAAAATTCAAAAATTAAAACAAAAAAAATTCAAAATAGACAAATCGAAAATTCAAGACTTGAAAACTTGGAAAATTGTAAATCGGAAAAACTGTAAGTCGAAAAATAGACAATTTAAAAATTCAAAAATTTACAAACCGAAAGTCAAAAAAATCGAAAAATTGAAAATCGCGAAACCGAAAAATCCAAAAATTGGAAAAACGAAATGTTAATTCGGCTTTTTAGTTTTACGTTTTCTCGATGTTTGATTTCTTAATTCGAAATTCAAATTGAAAATTCAAAAGTTGAAAAAGTGAAAAATTGTAAAACCGAAAAGCTGCAAGTCGAAAAATTGAAGAAATTGAAAAATGAAAAATCGATCAATTTTTTCGCGAACCCGAAAAATCCAAAAATCAAAAAATTTATAAAATTCTTAATTTTTCGTTTTCTCGATGTTGAATTTCTTAATTTTTCAACAAAAAGCACAAAATTTTTAAAAATGAAATTTTGGATTATTTTCTTTTGTAAAATCAACAAATTAAAAATTCAAAAATTAAAAATTCGAAAAGTGAAAAATTAAAAAATACAAAAATTGTAAAATCAAAAGCTGCAAGTCGAAGAAAAATTTTGTTTTTGTTTTTTATTTCTTCAGAAAAACAAAAACAAAATTTTTCAAACTGAATTTTGGATCATTTTCCTTTGTAAATAAAAAAATTCAAAATTCAAAAATTGAAACATTGAAAGTTCAAAACATGAAAAATTTTAAAAATCGACAAACCGAAAATTCAAAACTTGAAAAGTCAAAAATTGTAAAATCGAAAAAACTGCAAGTCAAAAAATGGAAAATTCAAAAATTCAAAAATCTACAAATCGAAAATTCGAAAATTGAAAAATACAAAAATTGTGAAATCGAAAAACTGCAATTCGAAAAATTGTAAAATCGAAAAACGTCAAGTCGGAAAACTGAAGAAATGAAAAAGTCAAAAATCAAAAAATAAAAATTGCGAAACCGAAAAATCAAAAAATTGGAAAAACGGAAAATTAATAGAGATTTTTATTTTCTCATTTTCTCTACGTTTAATTTCTCATATTTTCGACAAAAACACAAAATTTTCAAATTGGAATTTTGGATTATTTTCCTTCGTAAAATCGACAAATTAAAAATTCAAAAATTGAAAAATTTTAAATTCGAAAATTACAAAATTAAAAAATCGACAAACCGAAAATTCGAAAGTTGAAAAATCGACAAATTGTAAAATCGAAAAAAAGTAAGTCAAAAAATTAATAAATGAAAAACTGAAAAAATGGAAAAATCGCGAAACTAAAAAATCCAAAAATTGGAAAAATCAAAAATTAATAAGATTTTTAGTTTATCGTTTAATGTTTGTTGTTTAATTTCTGTTTTCAACGAAAAGAACCAGATTTTTCAAACTGAAATTTTGAATCATTTTCCCCCGTAAAGCCAATAAATTCAAAATTCAAAAATTGAAAAATTCAAAATTCAAAAATCAACAAGTCGAAAAATTGAAGAAATGGAAAAGTGAAAATCGAAAAATTAAAAATCACGAAACCGAAAAATCCAAAAATTGGAAAAACTAAAAATTAATATAGATTTTTAGTTTTTTACTTTCTCGACGTTTAATTTCTCATTTTTTCAACAAAAAAGACAAAATTCTCATTTTGAAATTTTGCATTATTTTCCCTCGTAAATCGACAAATTCAGAATTCAAAAATTCAAAAATCTACAAATCGAAAATTCGAAAGTTGAAAAATTGAAAAATTGTGAAATCGAAAACCTGCAAATCTAAAATTGTAACATTCTAAAAACGTCAAGTCGGAAAAATGAAGAAATAAAAAAATTTGAAAAACGGAAAATTAATAGAGATTTTTAGTTTCTCCTTTTCTCTACTATTAGTTTCTCATTTTTTCGATAAAAAGACAAAATTTTCAAATTAAAAATTCAAATTTTAAATTCGAAAATTAAAAAATTTAAAAATCAACAAATCGAAAATTCGAAAGTTGATAAATCGACAAATTGTAAAATCGAAAAAAACACGATTTTTAGTTTTTCATATTCTGGATGTTTACTTTTTCATTTTTTTAACAAAAAGAACAAAGTTTTTCAAACTGAAACTTTGGGTTATTTTCCCTCAGAAAATAGGCAAATTCAAAATTCAAAAATTGAAAAATTAAAAATCGACAAATCGAAAATTCAAAAATTGATAGGTATATCCACAAATCCAAAATTCGGAAGTAGAAAATCGAAAAATTCTAAAATCGAAAAACTGCAAGCCGAAAAACTGAAGAACTGAAAAACCCAAAAATCCAAACATTGGAAAAACGGAAAGTTAATAACGATTTTTATTTTTTCATTTTCTCGATATTTAATTTCTTAATTTTTCACAAAAAAGAACAAAATTTTCGGCTATTTTCCTCGTATAATCGACAAATTTAAAATTCAAAAATTGAAAAATCGAAAAATCGACAAATCGAAAATTCCAAAGTTTAAAAATTGAAAAGTTATAAAATTGTAAAATCGAAAAGCTGCAAATCGAAAAATTGAAGAAATGGAAAAGTGAACAATCGATAAATTAAAAATCGCGAAACCGAAAAATCCAAAAATCGAAAAATTAATAAGATTTTTAGTATTTCGTTTTCTCGATGATTAATTTCTCAGTTTTCGATAAAAAGAACAAAATTTTTCAATCTGAAATTTTGGATTATTTTCCTTGCAAAATAGACAAATTCAAAATTCAAAAATTGAAACCTTAAAAATTCAAAAATTGAAAAATTAAAAATCGACAAATCGAAAATTCAAAACTTGAAAACTCGAAAAAATATAAAATCGAAAAAACTAAACTAAAAATATGGTCAAATATTTACAACAAAAATTAAACTTTGAAGTTCTAGGTCGTCTACATTTGGGCCTAATAATTTATTAAGTTATTTTTTCTTTACTCAACAACGTGTCATAGAGTTAATGCGCCATTTTTAAACCGTCTGCATATCTATAAATTGAAGAAATGGTATCGTCTCGAAAAATTATCAAATAAAATTTCAGTTCGATATTAGGAATTTAAATCAGTCATCAAAATAAGATTCAAATTGGATTTTTCAAATTTAGTGGTTCAAATGTGATAAATGTACACGGCGTTTTACGTGCATCTCACCACACGTAAAACGAGCAGATATTAAATCTCTAAACTTCATCTATGCAAGTTTTAAATTTTGAATTTCACTGACTAAATGTTGCCTTTCTAAATCAGTAATTTTTTATGACAAATATTGTGCTTAAAATATAATAAAGTGGCTTAAACACTGTCAATAATTTTACATACAGGGTGTATTTTAATATAATTTTAAGAACTCTAACTCGATTGTCAAAATCAATACGTCGACAGAGCGCGAGCTTCAAATTCTGGAAACAAAAACGTCGTTCCAGAAGTAGAAGATGACGTCAACCGGCTGTCGTAATTAAAATATAGCCCGTCCAACTGGTAGAAAGTGATAGCATTGTCCTTACTAGTTTTATATAAACCCATATTTACATCATATTTAGTGTATATAAACACCAACAACGTAAATCAATTTCACGTAAACCCCGACTGTATCATCCAATTAAAGCTACACCTTGATTACATACGTCTCTCATCAGCGCTAAATTTAGCACAAACATGACATTGTACACTTACCCAACGACTGCTTAATCGAGTGGGTGCTCAAATTTACATGTACAACACATCCAAAAGTACCTACTTTCCCGCAATCCCAACAAATCACAATTTATTTACATTTTCCAGTGAAGAGCACCGTCCAGAAGCCCGTCGCCATGAAATACAAGTCGAAGCAAAACGTCGAAAAGAAGACGCCGCCGCCCCCGCCCTCTCAGAGAAAGCCCTCTTTACCAGCACAGAAAATCGTCCACAGTCCGCCCAACGTTGGCACCGCCACCGAAGCCCAAAGCACCACCCCCAGGGTAAAGTCGGCCAAAAGGACCCTCACCTGCTACATCTGCGGCAGGGAATTCGGGACCGCCTCGCTGCATTTACACGAGCCGAAGTGCCTCCAGGTGGGTCAAAGTAGTGGAAATATCGATTGTTTTTTGTTTGTCAAGGTCGTTGATAGCGTTGAAAAAAAAATGTGGGTATGTTGGTCAAAAAAGCGGTGGAAAATGAGGGAAATATCTGGGCTGGGAGTGTAAACAAAGATAAATGAGTAATGCATTTTTTAATTTCTTTTTTTAAACACCTTGACACTTATGTAGTTATTTAATTCACGAAGGAACAAAATTGACCGCTTGTGACCTCGTGGCTTTTACTAGATATCAAGTTTTATCGGAACTAACATCAAATTAAATTATCCAATCTAAAAAAAAATATAAAAACAACGATAATGAAGATGGGCCAATTCTGAACCGTTCGGACTATAGCGTGTCCGATTTTCCTCTTCGTGCCACTAATCGCCCCTCTTAAAACCCACCCACCCACCCTTACGCCTTCCCACGACCCATCCGAACCCATGAATCAAAACCGATGTCCAAGTTCAAGTCTGCCTCTCATCACATGGTAATAAATGCAAATGTATGGAAAATTGTAAAATCGATGACGTAACAATAATAACCGATGAGGGGTGGATGGAATTCCTCCGAGGTTAAAATCCTTGAACTTTCGTCCCTCTTTCCACCGAAAAACCTTTTAAAACGGTCTAAATTATGTGTGAACGCCCGAAATAGACCATTTTGGTTAATTTATGGCCATCAATGATCGAATTAGAGGCGGGTCACGAAATTCGCTTGTCGATTCGACAATTGGGCTAATTGAGCAATCGGCCCAATTTGATAAATGGTCGTAAACGGGAAAAATCATGGGTCGGTGGGTGTCTGGTTGCCACGGAGAATTTTTTGTGGCTTTCGT
This sequence comes from Zophobas atratus, assembly GCA_022388445.1. Taxonomy (NCBI): domain Eukaryota; kingdom Metazoa; phylum Arthropoda; class Insecta; order Coleoptera; family Tenebrionidae; genus Zophobas; species Zophobas atratus. Next base: position 8,207,056 of record CM039447.1, on the reverse strand, counting down.
GGCGTGACAGTCCGGGACTTGTAAAGTATTGATTGATTTGGTTGTGTTTTCACACAAAGAATCGATTGGGTACACAATGGACGGACACGAAGGATGGGATGTATGAAATGGGTTTAATTAGAATGTTTTCACTGTTAACCTGGTTTTCGGGCGAAATGTGAAGTGTCACGGTGTGAATGATTACAGAGGTTGATTAAAATGGCTAGCACTTTAGCTAACATTAAAATGGTCTGAATTGAAATAGAAATGATTTGTGGCGGAATTTTCCAACAAAATTCCCGTGCGAGGTGTTTCATTTTCTGACTTTTTTGAGCAAAAAATTTAAAAAATTACTCGTTAACGTTTCTGAATTTTCGATTATTTGATCTCTCAATTTCTCAATTAGTCGATTTTTTTCACTAGCAGCCACGACGCATGCAAATGTCGACTCATTTAGAGGTAGCAAATTCAACTTTTTAGAATTTTCGGTTTTGCGATTTCTGGATTTTTCGTGCTATCGATTTTTTAATTTTCCCATTTCTCGATTCCTCGAGTTTTCAATGTTACGATTTCTCAATTCTTTTACTCTTTGATTTCTCAGTTTTCCGATGTTTCAGTTTTACGATTTTTCAATTTTATGAATTTTTGACGTTTCTAAATTTTTGATTTTTCGTTTTCAGAGTTTCCGAATTAACAGATTTTTTGGTGGTTCGACTTTCCAATTCCAATTCCAAAAATTTCAATTTTAAAAAAGTTGTCTAAAAATTATGAAAAAAATCAAGGACGTAGAACTCGACACGCTGATTCCAAAAATATAGCATGTTGATGGTCACGAAGCAAGATTTTCGAAAAAATCGTTGCGAAATGCGAATTTTTGAAAATCTCAAAAATTTCGAAATTTCAACGGTCGATTCTGGAAAAACGGTTACATGTATCAAAAAACCGAAGCCGGATTTGAGTTCTACGGCTCGAAATCTACAAGAAAATGTATTTAGTTGAGTTTCGAAAATGTCAAAATTTTTGCGAAATTTGAAGAAGGGGGGACCGTTAAAAAATTTCAATTTTAAAAAAGTTGTCTAAAAATTATGAAAAAATTCAAGGACGTAGATCTCGACACGCTGATTCCAAAAATATAGCATGTTGATGGCCACGAAACAAGATTTTCAAAAAAATCGTTGCGAAATGCGAATTTTTGAAAAGTTGAAAAAGTTCGAAATTTCAACGGTCGATTCTGGAAAAACGGATGCATGAATCAAAAAACCGAAGCCGGATTTGAGTTCTACGGCTCGAAATCTACAAGAAAATGTATTTCGTTGAGTTTCGAAAATGTCAAAATTTTTGCGAAATTTGAAGAAGGGGGACCGTTAAAAAATTTCAATTTTAAAAAAGTTGTCTAAAAATTATGAAAAAAGTCAAGGACGTAGATCTCGACACGCTGATTCCAAAAATATGGCATGTTGATGGCCACGAAGCAAGATTTTCAAAAAAATCGTTGCGAAATGCGAATTTTTGAAAATTTGAAAAAGTTCGAAATTTCAACGGTCGATTCTGGAAAAACGGATGCATGAATCAAAAAACCGAAGCCGGATTTGAGTTCTACGGCTCGAATTCTACAAGAAAATGTATTTAGTTGTGTTTCGAAAATGTCAAAATTTTTGCGAAATTTGAAGAAGGGGGGACCGTTAAAAAATTTCAATTTTAAAATAGTTGTCTAAAAATTATGAAAAAATTCAAGGACGTAGATCTCGACACACTGATTCCAAAAATATAGCATGTTGATGGTCACGAAGCAAGATTTTCAAAAAAATCGTTGCGAAATGCGAATTTTTGAAAATTTCAAAAATTTCGAAATTTCAACGGTCGATTCTGGAAAAACGGTTGCATGTATCAAAAAACCGAAGCCGGATTTGAGTTCTACGGCTCGAATTCTACAAGAAAATGTATTTAGTTGTGTTTCGAAAATGTCAAAATTTTTGCGAAATTTGAAGAAGGGGGGACCGTTAAAAAATTTCAATTTTAAAATAGTTGTCTAAAAATTATGAAAAAATTCAAGGACGTAGATCTCGACACACTGATTCCAAAAATATAGCATGTTGATGGTCACGAAGCAAGATTTTCAAAAAAATCGTTGCGAAATGCGAATTTTTGAAAATTTCAAAAATTTCGAAATTTCAACGATCGATTCTGGAAAAACGGTTGCATGTATCAAAAAACCAAAGCCGGATTTGAGTTCTACGGCTCGAAGTCTACAAGAAAATGTAGTTAGTTGAGTTTCGAAAATGTCAAAATTTTTGCCAAATTTGAAGAAGGGGGGACCATTAAAAAATTTCAATTTTAAAGTTTTGCAATTTCGCAATTTTTAATTTTTCCATTTTGGGCTATTTGGATTTTTCAATGTTTCAAAATTTCGAGTTTTCGATTTCCCGGTTTTTAGATTTTTCGGCACTCAGTTTTTTGATTTTCCGATTTCCGTTTTCCCAATTTTTCGTCATTTCAGTTTTTCGATTCTTTAATTGTCTGATTTTGTCAACTGTGGATTTTCCGATTTTCCTATTTCTCGATTTCTTGATTTTTCGATTTTTTATTTCGTCAAAATGGCGTCGTTTTGATCGATAAACTCGCAATCACTTTCTTAGTGACAGATCAATCAATTAGTGAGAAATTAATCAGTTTTGGAATTTTTTCCGAATTGAGTGTTTATTTGGTTGCCTATATCACAATATTTGTGAAAGAGTAAAAAATCTTAAAGATGCCATATGTCTATTTCGCCATTATTTTTTAACTTAAATTCTAGATGTTTAGAAAACCAGTTAAACAAGATTGAATAGAAAATTTTCCACTTAAAGTAAACAAGAACCTAAAAACCCAAAACAAAAATCTTCTCTCTTCACGCACTGCAGCGATATGTCACCGTCCATTACTCTAAAATTTAAAAACTCCAACCTTGAAACACCCTAAAAATCGTGAAATATTTCACCTCGTACTCTTTTTCCCCACCTGTCAAGAACCACCACCTTGAAACCCATCGTAAAAATCCTTAACTAGAGCAAATCTGCATCATTAACAGTTGCATGCTCCGTCCACTCCATCAAGATTAAAATTAAAAATTCCCACTTTTTCTTGTAAATCCACTATTAATAAACACCCATTCATTCTCCCAATCAATTTTACCCCGCTGAAAATAACCACGTAATTAAATACCACTACAAACACAACATAATCCATCAAACTAACGGCTAAAATGCAGCTGAAAAACTGACCTACAACTCCGAATATATTAACCCATATATTATAAAACCATGCGTCAGTCGCGCCGATCACACTTTACCTTCTACCCTGCAATTTGTACATCGACCTCAACCGACCCCATTTTGCAGAAATGGGAAAGAGAGAACGCGAGCTTGCCGCAGCACCTGCAGAGGAAGCCCCGGTGAAGCCCGACCACGACCTGACCCCAGAAGAATGGAACAAATTCGCCTGGGAGTCTTCGCAGGTGAGCCCCAGTTGTCCTTCACCTCTGTGGTTAGAACATGGCATGCGGCAAACAAAAATCCACACATAATGTAAATGTTGGTCAGATCGATCCACTTGGTGTTTTTAAGCGCCCATCACTCTGGGGCAATTATCGTAAAATCTAGCCGTGGTCGTGGGGCACGCTAATGATGTTGAATTCTAATGGTCGAAAAACATCAATCTCGGCGGGTTTTGGTAATTGGGGGGGTGCGACTTTTGGGGTTATTATTTTTTGGGGTAATTACGGGCGATTGTTGTAACTTTCGTTCCAAGAATAACGGATATAATTGGAGTTATTGATCACGATGTAATTTGTTACTGTTTTTGCCCCAACAAGAAACTCGATGTCGTCATCTGAAAGTGGTAGTCTCCTTAATTTAGTTTTAAAACATATTATTAGTAGATATTTTTACTTTCTGAGCGTAAGCTCGGCCTTTCATGCTCCTAGAGTATGAAGAAATAGGTCCCCGTTTCCGTCTGTCTGTCTTTTGATTTTTTTTTTTTTTGATGTCATCTTCAGAATTTATAATAGTTTGCTTTTGTTTTTATAAATAAGTTGCTCCTGCATTTGTGCTGTGTGAATCCGTGACAAAAAATTAATGAATGAAGCAGTTTATTGTATTGATTAAATCAAGAAAGACTCACTCCATTTTTCCCGAAAATTTGGAAATACAGTCCTGTTATTACTAGTACAACACTGCATCTATCCAAATTGTTATATGTGACCTTCTAAAAATGATGATAACGTCAATTTTTTTAAATCATAAATTTTCTTTAATTTTTCAATTTTTCCACTTTTCAGTGTTTCAGTTTTATAATTTCTCGTTTTTGCAACTTTCAATTTTTCAATTTTTCGTTTCTTCAATTTTTCGATATTACAATTTTTCATTTTTCGATTTTTCAGTTTCGCAATTTTGAAATTTTAGATCTTTCAATTTTTCGATATTACAGGTTTTTATTCTTCGATTTTTCACTTTCTCAATTTTTAAATTTTCAACTTTTCGTTTCTTCAATTTTTTTAGTTCATAATTTTATTTCTCATTTTCTCGATTGTATATCAGAAATTTTCATTTCCTTTATAATCAAATCCTCAAAACACCAAAATGCTCAAATCCTGAAAGCACCGAAATCCTCAAATCACAAAACACCAAAATCCTCAAATCTTCAAAACACTAAAACCCTCAAATCCTCAAAACATCAAATTCATCATATTCTCAAAACACCAAAACCCTCAAATCCTCAAAACACCAAAATCTTCTAATCTTCAAGTCTTCAAAACACCAAAATCTTGAAATCTTCAGAACACCAAAATTCTCACATCCTCAAAACACAAAAATCCTCAAATTCTCAAAACACCAAACTCCTCATATCCTCAAAATACCAAAATCCTCAAATCCTCAGAACACCAAAATACTCAAATCTTCAGATCTTCAAAACACAAAAATTCTCAAGTCTGCAGCTCTTCAAAACACCAAAATCCTCAAATCCTTAAAAAACAAAATCCTCAGATCCTCAAAATATAAAAATCCTCATCCTCAGAACACCAAAATACTTGTATCTCAAAACACCAAAATCCTCAAATCTTCAAAACACCAAAATACTCAAGTCTTCAAAACACCAAAATCCTCATATCCTCAAAACACCAAAATTCCCATATCCTTAAAACGCCATAATTCTCAAGCCCTTAAAACACCAAAATTCTCAAATCCTCAGAACACTAAAATCCTCAAAACACCAAAGTTCTCATATACTCAAAACACCAAAATTCTCAAATCCTCATATCCTCAAAACACCAAAATACCCAAATCCTCAAAATACCAAAATTCTCAGATCCTCGAAACACTAAAATCCTCAGATACTCAAAGCACCACAATCCTCGTATCCTCAAAACACCACATTCATCATATCCTCAAAACACCAAAATCCCGAAATCTTCAGATCTTCAAAACACCAAAATCCTCAAATTCTCAGAACATCAAAATCCTCAATTTTCAAAACACCCAAAGCCTCACGTCCTCAAAACACCAAAATCCTCACGTCCTCAAAACACCAAAAATCCTTAAATCCTCGGAATACCAAATGCCTCAGTTCCACAAAACACCAAAATCCTCAGATCCTCAAAACACCAAAATCCTCACATCTTCAAAACACCAAAATCCTGATATCCTCAAAACACCAAAGTCGTCAAATCCTCAGAACACCAAAATACTCAAATCTTCAGATCTTCAAAACACCAAAATCCTCAAATCCGCAAAACAACAAAATTCTCAGATCCTCAAAATAGCAAAATCCTCATCCTCAGAACACCAAAATCCTCGTACCTCAAAACACCAAAATCCTCAAATCTTCAAAACACCAAAATACTCAAGTCTTTAAAACACCAATATCCTCAGATCCTCAAAATACCAAAATTCCCATATCCTCAAAACACCATAATTCCCAAGTCCTTAAAACACCAATCCTCAGATCCTCAAAGCACCAAAATCCTCAAATCCTCAGAACAACAAAATCCTCAGATCCTCAAAATATCAAAATCCTCATCTTCAGAACACCAAAATCCTCGTACCTGAAAACACAAAGATCCTCAAATCTTCAAAATACTCAAGTCTTCAAAACACCAATATCCTCAGATCCTCAGAATACCAAAATTCCCATATGTTCAAAACACCATAATTCTCAAATCTTCAAAACACCAAAACTCGCAAATCTTCAAAATACCAAAATTCTCAGATCCTCGAAAACACTAAAATCCTCAAATCCTCAGGACACCAAATTCCTCATATCCTCAAATTCTCAGAACACCAAATTCCTCATATCCTCAAAACACCAAAATTCTCAAATCCTCTGAACACCAAAATACTCAAATCTTCAGATCTTCAAAACACCAAAATCCTCAAATCCTCAAAACAATAAAATCCTCAGATCCTCAAATTATCAAATCCTCAGATCCTCGAAACACCAAAATTCCAATCTCCTCAAAACACCATAATTCTCAAGTCTTTAAAACACCAAAATTCTCAAATCCTCAGAACACCAAATCCTCATATCTTCAAAACGCCGAATTCCTCATATCTTCAAAACACCAAATTCCTCAAATCCTCAGAAAACCAAAATCCTCAAATCTTCAGACAATCCAAATCCTCAAATCCTCAGAACACCAAATCCTCATATCTTCAAAACGCCGAATTCCTCATATCTTCAAAACACCAAATTCCTCAAATCCTCAGAAAACCAAAATCCTCAAATATTCAGAATCATCGAATCATCAGAACATCAAATGCTCAGAAAACCAAATTCTTCATATCCTTAGAACATCATATTCCTCATTATTCAAAACACCAAAATCCTCAAAATCCTCAAATCCTCAGAACACCAACATCCTCATATTATCAAAATACCAAAATCCTCAAATCCTCAAAATATCAAAATCCTCATCCTCAGAACACCTAAATCCTCATACCTCAAAACACCAAAATCCTCAAATTCTCAAAATACCAAAATTCTCAGATCCTCGAAACACTAAAATCCCCAGATCCTCAAAGCACCAAAATCCTCAAATCTTCAGATCCTCAAAACAACAAAATCTTCAGATCCTCAAAACAACAAAATCCTCAAATCCTCAGACCATCAAAGTCCTCATATCCTCAAGATATCAAAATCCTAAAATCCTCAGAACATCAAATCCTCAAATCCTCAGAACAACAAAATCCTCAGATCCTTAAAACACCAAAATCCCCAAAACACCAAAACCCTCAAATCCTCAGGACACCAAATTCCTCATATCCTCAAATTCTCAGAACATCAAATTCCTCATATCCTCAAAACACCAAATTCCTCATATCCTCAAAATACCAAATTCCTCAAATCCTCAGAACACGAAAATCCTCAAATCTTCAGAACATCCAAATCCTGGAATCCTCAGAACATCAAATCCTCAAAACACCAAAACACTCAAATCCTCAGAACACCAAATTCTTCATATCCTCAGAACATCAAATTCCTCATTTCCTCAAAACATCAAATTCCTCATATTTTCAGAACGCCAAATTCCTCATTTCCTCAAAACATAAAAATTTTCAAATCCTAAAAAACTCCTCAAATCCTCAGAACAACAAAATCCTCATATCCTCAAAACACCACAATCCTCAAATCCTCAAAACATCAAATCCACAGAACAACAAAATCCTCATCCTCAAAACACCACAATCCTCAAATCCTCAGGACACCAAAATTCTCATATTGTCAGAACACTAAAGTCCCCAAATCTTCAAAACATAAATATTGACAAATCCTCAAAAAAATCCTCAATTCCTCAGAACAACAAAATCCTGATATTCTCCAAACACCACAATCCCCAAATCCTCAAAACACCACAATCCTCAGGACACCAAATTCCTCATATCCTCGAAATACCAAAGTCTTCAAATCCTCGTACCACCACATTACTCATACCCTCAAAACACCAAAATCCTCAAATCTTCAAAACACCAAAATTCTTAAATCCTCATAACACGAAAATTCTCAAATCCTCAAAATTTCAAAGTCCTCAAATCCTCAGATCACGAAAATCTTCACATTCTCATACACCAAAATCCTCAGATCCTCAAAATACTAAAATCCTCATATCCTCAGAATACCAAATTGCTCATATCCTTAGAATACCAAAATTCTCTAATCTTCAAAACATCAAAATTCTCAAATCCTCAAAACACGAAAATCCTCAAATCCTCAGAACATCAAAATCCTCAAATCTTTAAAACATTAAAATCCTCATACCCTCAAAATACCAAATTCCTCATATCCCCAAAACATAAAAATTCTGAACACGAAAATCCTCAAATCCGGGAACATCAAAATCCTCAAATCCTGAGATCGTGGAAACACCAAAATCCTTAGATCCAAACACATCAAAATCATCAAATTCTCGAAGCACCAAAATCCTCAGATCTTCAAAACACTAAAATCTTCAAATCCTCTGAACGTCAAAATCCTCATAGCATCAAAAACCAAAATTCTCGAAACTTCAAAACATCAAAATTATCAAATTCTCAAAACACGAAAATCCTCAAATCCTCAGAACATCAAAATCTTCAAATCCGCGGAACACCAAAATCCTCAAATTCTCAGATCGTCGAAACACCGAAATCCTCAAAACATCAAAATCCTCAGATCCTCAAACCACCAATTTCATTGTTTCTCTCGAAGAATTGACTAGACGAAAAACTATAAAATCCAAAGTTGAAAAATCGAAAAATTCTTAAATTCTCATATCCTCAAAATACCAAAATCCTCAAATCCTCATAACATCAAATTCCTCATATACTCAGAACACCAAATTCCTCATATTCTTGAAACACCAAAATACTCAAATCCTCTGAACGTCAAAATCCTCATTCATCGAAGTGCCAAAATCCTCAAAACTTCAAAACATTAAAATTCTCAAATTCTCAAAACACCAAATTCCTCATATCCTCTCAGAACACCAAATTCTCCATATCCTTAAATCCTCAAAACGCAAAAATCCTCAGATCATCAAAGCACCAATTTCATTGTTTCTCTCGAAGAATTGAATAAACGAAAAACTATAAAATCCAAAGTTGAAAAATCGAAAAATCCACAAATTTAACATTTTCATATTAAAAAAAAATTAGAAAGTCGGAACACTGAAAAATCGAAAAATTCAAAAACTAAAGAGAACAAAAAACCGAAACGAAAAACCGCAAATCGAAGAATTGAAGAAAGGAAAAATTGAAAAATTAAAAATCGAAAACTCCGGAAATTGCAGATCGAAATATTGAAGAAACGAAAAATTGACAAAATTGAAACTGAAAAACCAATAAAAATTAAAAAATCGGAACACTGAAAGGTCGAAAAATTGTAAAAATAAAGAAAATAAAAAACCGGAACGAAAAATTTAAAAAAATGAAAAATTAGTGAATCGAAAATTGAAAACTTAAAAATTTTAAATCAACAAATAGCAAAATCGAAAAATTGAAAAAACAAGAAAAATGAAAAATTGAAAATTTGCAAATCAAAAAACCGAAAAAAATAAAAATTATTAAGTCGAAACATTGAAAAATCGAATAATTAAAAGAATAAAGTAGATAAAAAACTGAAACGAAAAATTAGAAAATTTTATTGGGTTGCTCTTTAAGGGCGAAATACCTTTTACTAACTTTTTGTGTGAATATTCAAACATTTTTAGGTTCATGCCGGTGTAAAGCAGTCTTTAGGGACTTTCGGTTTACAGCTGATTATTGTGATAAAGTAAGTATTTCATTTTTCAGTGGAATAGTACTCGAGGAGCTAAAATCGGAAACGTTTCCGTGTCTTCCATTAGAGCGTCTAAATAATTCATAAAAACATTTCGATTTCCCATTACCTCCAGCGACTGTCCTTAACATTGCTCCCTGAACTTCCGGCACATCGATTTCCGGTATTTACGTCAAGTTGATTTCTCCATTTAAACAAATTGTTTCGTGCAGAGTAATGAAATGTCTCTTTATTGAATAAATAAAAACGCTTATTTATCCCGTTTAGGGTTATGTCTTCACTTTCTTAATAGTTAATTGAAGACACCAAAGTAGTACTACCCTTACTAACCCAAGTACTCTTGCAGGCCACCCTCACCCCGTGCCCCAACTGCGGCCGCACCTTCTACCCCGACCGCCTCCTGGTTCACCAGAGAAGCTGCAAACCCCCCCAAGACGCCGTAAGTACCCAAACAAAACAACTGTCACCGTTATGAAGACACATTGATCCGTATTCATTCCTCTCGTCACACGTTTCCGGTCGTATTTTAACACACACAGTCGGCAATTACTTAATCAAATAAAAAAACTCTTCATTCTTGTCCGTTTGACTGAGTAACGACGCGTTGTGTTCCCACCGATAATGGTGAGAATGGTTCGCTTCAAACGCAACAATGGATAGCGAATCCAAAAAAGTACGCCGGTACTGCCAGGAATGGGTGGTGAAAATCCGCACCGTCTTGAGCAACATCACCGTGGAGCCCATCCTCATGTGCTTCGTCCTGCCCTGCATCATGGCCAACCTCGCCACCCAGAACCTGAACATGGACAAAGCGTGCCGGGTGAATTTGAAACTGGATGACGGGACCTGTGACGCGATGGTACTGCGGGATACCGAAAGGTACAACCAGAGCGACGAAGTGGCCGTCCAGAAGCTGGTAGCGACGATGAACGCCTGGAAGAACGTGATCCAGAGCTTCGTACCATCGCTACTGTTGATGTTCTTGGGGTCGTGGAGCGACAGACACAGAAGGAGGAAGCCGTGTTTCTTAGGACCCATCATAGGCGAGATGGTTACTTGTATGGGACTTCTCTTTTGCACCTTTTTCTACTACGAACTACCAGTGGAGTACAACGTCTTCTTCGAAGCGGTACCACCGTCACTGACTGGGGGCTGGTTCGCGATGTTCATGGCCATCTTCAGCTACATCGGGGGAATAACGAGTGTGCAAACCAGGACTCTACGAATAGGAGCGGTGAACATCTTCGTCAATATTAGTTTCACGGTTGGGAATGCTTTGAGTGGGATTCTGTACAAGCATATTGGGTTCTACGGGATTTTCTCCCTGGCGTTGCTGTTCTATCTGATCGGGTTCTGCTACGGTGTGTTCGTCGTGAAGGAAATTCCAAGTGAAGGTACCACGACTGGTACCAACTTTTTGAAGGATTTCTTCAACGTGAAACACGTAGCGGAGACCTTTCGGGTGGCTTTTAAGAAAGGCAAACGCAACAGGAAGGCGAGGATTTGCACCATGATGGTTCTGTGTATGGTGATTGTGGGACCCATGCACGGTACGGTACTTCCACAGTCAAACTTAGCCTCTACTTACGGTCCATCGTGGTGAGTGTAAAACTGAGTTTTCAGGATTGAGCCAAAATTGGTCGAAGATTTTTTTGATGGAATTTCCTTTTTTTTCAGTTTTTCGATTTTCAATTTTTCAAGTTTTCAAGTCTAAATTTTTCAGTTTTCCAATTTTCCAACTTTAAAATTTTTGAATTCTTAAATTTTGCAATTTTTCGTTTCTGTGGTTTTCCGATTTGCGATTTTTCAGTTTTTCATTTTTCGTGTTTCTTCAATATTTTCAATTTATCGTTTCTTCAAATTTTCAATTTTACATTTATTTTTAATTTTTCAATTTTCCGATTTTCAAATTTCGGACATTTCAATTTTTAGATTCTGTAAATTTTCGATTTGAAATTTCACGAGATTTCCATATTAAATTTTTCAAAATTCAGATATTTTAATTTTTCGTTTCTTCAATTTTAGATTTTTCAGTCTCTCAAATTTTTAGTTTTTCGTTCTTTCAATTATTTTTTATTTGCAATTTCTCTACTTTTCATTTTAAATTTGTGTCTATATATGTCATTATAATTACGATTTTAAAAATTTTTCAATTTTACGATTTTAGAATTTTTCCATTTTTCAATTATTGGATTTTAAAACTTTTTCATTTATTCGATTTTTCAATTTTTCGATTTTTAATTTTTTAATTCTGCCATCTTTCACTGTTGCATTTTTCGACTTAACAATTTTGACGATAGTTTTTCGATTTTAAAATTTTTGGGATTTTAAAATTAGTTTCGTTTTTTCTTTCCAACTTTTCTTTGCAACTTCTCGATTTTCCAATTTTTCGATTTTGCCGTTTTTCGTTTTTCAGTTTTTGATTTTTTATCATTTTTCAGTTCCAGTTTTAGATTTTTCAGTTTATTGTTTTTTTAATTTTTCGTTTCTTCAATTTTGATTTGCAGTTTTTCTAGTTTTCATTTTAAAGATGCATCTAATAATAATTATAATTAAAAAAAAATCACTTTTTCAATTTCACGATTTTAGAATTTTTCCATTTTTCTATTATTGCATTTTAAAACTTTTTCCTTTATTCGATTTTTCAATTTTTCGTTTTTTAATTTTTCAATTTCTCGATTTTAATTTTTCAATTGTACAGTTTTTGGCATTTCCAATTTTTCGATACGATTCGTTTTTCTCTTTCCAATTTTTTGATTCATTAATTTTTTTTAATCTTAAGTTTACTGATTTTTAGTTTTTCAGTGTTTGAATTTTTCGTATCTTCAGTTCTTCGATTTAGCATTTTTCGATTTTTAATTTTTTCAATATTTCAATTTCTTGATGTTTCGATTTCTCGGTTTTGCAACTTCTTGGTTTTTCAAAGTTTCGAATTTTAAAATGTTTGATTTTTCGATTTTTCAGTTTTTTAGTTTTTTAAATTTTTCGATTTTTCAATTCCTCTATTGTTGTTTTCGATTGTTCAATTTCTTGAATTTTCGATTTTTCAATTTTCGATTTTTTTAATTCCATGTTTATCAGTTTTTCAATTTTTAGCTTTTCAATTTTGGTCTGTCTCGATTTCTCATTTTTTCAATTAACTTTTCGACTTCTGGAATTTTCGATGTTTAGATTTTTCGAATTTTTGTCTTTTTGATTTTGCAATTTTTAATTTTTCACTTTTTTGATTTTTTCAATTCTCCTGGTTTTTTCAGTTTTTCGATTTCAAGTTTTCGTATGAAAAAAGGAAAAATTGCAAAATTCAATTTTTCGGTCTTCCAGTGCTACAGTTTTACGATTCTATAATTTTTAGATTTTACAATTTTTTCAATTTTTAAGTTTCTCGATTTTTAATTTTTCATGGTTCCGATTTTTCGTTTCTTCAGTTCTTCGATTTGCAATTTTTCGCTTTTTCACTTTTTCGATTTTACAATATTTAGTTTTTTCAGTTTTTGGATTTTTTAATTTTTTCGGATTTTTAGTTTTTCGATTTTTCAATTTTACGATTTTTATGTTAGAAGGTAATAAAGTCCCGAACTTGTGTTGAATTTTTATTCTAGATATCGTTGTTGTAAAAAAATCAAAATTGTAGATAACAATTTTTCGATTTCTCAGTTTTTCTAATTTTCAACTTCGATTTTTCAGTTTTTCGATATTTCAGTGTTGGGTTTTTTCATTGTTTTTATTCTTCATTTTTCGATTTTTCAATTTTTCTATTTCTCGATTTTCAATTTTTCGATTTTTCAATCTAGCGATCCTTCAAATTTTCGAAAAATTCCAAGGTTTTTCGGTTTTTGGACTTTATGATTTTCATGTTAGAAAGTAACAAAGTCCTGAATTCTGGTTTATGAATCCGTGTTGAATTTCTATCCTAGATATCGAGATTCTTGTAAAAAAAAAAACAAATTGTAGATATAACAATTTTTCGATTTTTGGGTTTTTCGAATTTTCGGTTTTTCGATTTTTCTCTTTTCGATTTGTTAGATTTTTGTCTTCAATTTCCCGATCCTTCAAATTTTCGATTCTCGATTTTTTCACTTTTCGGTTTCTCGATTTTTTTTTTTTCAATATTACAATTATTTTTCAACTTTTCGATTCTTCAGTTCTTAGATTTTTCAATTTTTGACGTTCTAAATTTTTAATTTTCAATTCCTCAATTTCTCAATATATCGATTTTTTGATTTTTCGACTTTTCGAGATCTCGATTTTTTTTTTTTTTTTTTTTTTTTTTTTTTTTTTTATTTCGATTTTAGTTTTTTTTTATTTTGTTTTTCAGTTTTTCAATTTTCATTTTTCGAGCAGTTGATTTTTTCTTTGTTTTTAATTTTGTATTTTATTTTCCTTATTTTTATTTTTCGTTTTCGAATTTTCAGTCCTTCGATATTTAGTGTTTCAACTTTTTGATTTTTCGAATTTTGATTTTACAGCTTTTGATTTTTTTGACTTTTCGATTTTCTGATTTTTCAGTTTTTCAATTTCTCAATTTTTCGATTTTGAAATTTTTTAATTTTTCGATTCTTTAATCATTTCTTGATTTTAATTTACATTATTAAGGTTTTTATTTTTTCAGTTTCTTCAATTTTTCTTCGATATTTCTTTTTCAATTTTTAAATTTTCATTTTAAAGTATTCTGATTGTTTTGAATGTTGATTTTATCTAGATTCGATTCAATTTTTAGATTTTTCAATTTTCGATTTTAAATTTTTTTCAATTTGTTAATTTTTTTTTCTCTTAATTAGTCAATCGTTTTCGAGATGGTTTTTGACATTTCGATTTTTCATTTTTCTTTTATTTTTAATTTTTCGTTCTTTTCTTTTTAAATTCTGCTTTTTTAACGGCTTGATGTTTTACCTTTCGCTGTCTTATATTTTTCGATTATTTCTACGTTTTTCTCACCAATATTTCGACTGATCGTCAGTATTTGTATTGTTATTTTTCAATATTTTCGCGAATATTTTCAGTTTTGAGGTTTTCATTTTCGATTTCAGATTCAATTTCCCGATTTTTCCGATTCAATTTTTTGAATTTTTAGATTTTAGATTTTTCAGTTTTTGATGTTTCAATTCTCGGATATTTCGATCTTTTGACTTCTCGCTTTTGAATTTTCGATTTTTAAAATTTATAATTTTTCAATTTTTCTGTTTTTTCCGGATTTTTCAATTTTTCAATATTTCGATTGTTCAACTTTGGGTTTTCAATTTTTCGATTTTCCACTTTTTCGAGTTTCGAATATTTGTTTTTTTCAGTTTTTCGATTTTTTCCGATTTTTTAGTTTTTCGATTTTTAATATTTCGATTTTTCAATTTTTCGACTTTTCTAGTAAGAAAAAAGGAAAAATTGCAAAATTGTAAAATTGAAAAATCAAAAGTGAAAAACGAAAAAGGATAAAATGAAAACTTGGAAAAATCTAAAAATTGGAAATCAAGAACTGAGCAAACAGGAAAATCGAAAAATGAAAGACAGTGATTTCGAAAAATTGAAGAAACGAAAAATTGAAAATTTTGAAGGTCGAGAAATTGAAAAATAAAAAAATTGAAAACATAAAAAAAATAAAAAACAAAAAATTGTAAAATCGAAGACAAAAGAACTACGAAAACTTGTGGTATCAAAAAACTGGTCGAAGGTAAATAAATCCAGATTTTTTCGAAAAATATTAAAATTTGATTTTGCGTTTTTTTTATGATAGCACTTACAAGTTCATTCATTAATTTTTTGAGTCACCCTCTATAACTAATTCTAAAAACTATGTTGTTATACAATTTTGACTTTTTTCCAAAAATATTTTATAAAAATAAAAACAAATCCGCTATTGAAAATTCCGGAGACTGCGTCAAAAACTCAGTTTTACACGAAACCAAAAAAGTACCGTTTCGTACCCGACTGACCGTATCCTTTCAGGTGAAGTAAGCGTCTTGTACTTATTCGTCCGCTACAGATT
Source organism: Zophobas atratus (assembly GCA_022388445.1). Classification (NCBI taxonomy): domain Eukaryota; kingdom Metazoa; phylum Arthropoda; class Insecta; order Coleoptera; family Tenebrionidae; genus Zophobas; species Zophobas atratus. Next base: position 8,191,314 of record CM039447.1, on the reverse strand, counting down.
CGGCTGGAACGAAGTTGACTACAGCATATACTCGACTTTTTACGTGATCACTCACATGCTTGGTACGTGCCTTGCCCCCCAAACCAAACTAAAACATTTGTTTCAGGAACCCTTTTCTCTCTAATTTTATTTTCGAAAATTTTAAAAATCGACGACGCCGCTTTGGGTTTCCTTTCGAGCGCTAGCCGCATCGTGGCGTCCGTGGTGTACGCCTTCGCCCCCAACGCCTGGGTCTTTTACGCTGGTACGCTCACTATCTATTTTTACGTTACCTAAATCAGTGTTCTTCAGGTGCTTTGATCGAGATTCTCAACGGTACCACTTTCATCGCTATGCGTTCTATTATATCGAAACTGGTACCACCTGACGAGCTAGGGAAGATCAATTCGCTGTTTGGGTTGTCGGAGGCGTTGGTACCGATTGTGTACGGACCGCTGTATAGCATAGTGTACAAGCACACGATTAGTAGTCTGCCGGGGACGTTCTTTCTGGTGGGAGGGGCCCTCACGGTACCGTCGCTCTTCATCTTCTGGTACCACTAATTTTTGGTCGTGTGACTTTAGTAATAATTCTGTTCTAGTTGGTTGTACAACGAGCACAAGCGCGACCGTGAAGAAGACGCAATTTCAGACTGTAATAAAACATAACCTCTAATGATAATAAATTATTGTTACCGTTTGCGTGTTTTTTTTTTTTTTTTGGAAAATGTACCCGTTTAATCATAATCGCACTACCGTGCATTTTCGCTTTTCAGTCAAAATCCTCCGTAGACAAATCGGTACCTTCTTCACCCATGGGTCCTCCGAACGTGGAATGCTACATCTGTGGTAAGATGTTCACTGCGCATTCCCTCAAAATCCACGAGAAGCAGTGTCTGAAGAAGTGGCACGCAGAGAACGACTGTCTCCCTCCGGATATTCGTGCCCCAGAACCTGTTCGGAAGGGTGAGTTTTCTAACCCCTTGTAACACAAGCGTGATGGTGTGTTTAGACCCAGCCAAGGTACGACCGGAGCGGGAATCCACTTCGTCCAAAGGTGGTACCCAAGATCGTCCCTCGTCGGGAAAAAAATCCCCCATGTTCCCTTGTTACATTTGCGGCCGCTTGTTCACCGTGAACTCAATCTACATCCACGAACCTCAATGTCTGAAGATGTGGAAGATCGAGAATGACAAGTTGCCCCCGAATAAGCGACGTCCGCAGCCCCTCAAGCCCGACATTAAGTTTACACGTGAGTACTTTGTCAGAATTTATTGTTTATATTTCGTGATAGACGGGTTCCGGTACCATGAGCATGCGCGTGTTTAAGTTGATGGGGAGGTTGCGGAGGTACAGGCAGAAGTCCTTGCCGAAGTTCAGTAGTACCATGAACCACTCGAACAAGCTCTCCCTCGAGGTGGCTCTTCTCCTGTTGTCCGACAACCCCACAGCAGCCCCAATTCCGCCCATGAAATCCACAATCGAGGTGAAAACTGATCCCGATGGCCTCCTGGTTTCCTCGGATCTGTGCTCACTCTCACTCCTAGCCCTCTCCAAATTCTTTGACGGACTCAGTCTCACTCTGCTGTGTGATCCCCTGGGCATCGGCTGCGTCATCCCGCTCCAACTCTTCACCCACTCAAATCCCGACACGGGTCGACCCAGCGACCATCCTCTGAATTCCCCGAAAGTACTACTCACTACATATTTACTCAAACAAACGTCAATGATCATCAAAATTTATTCATGTCACTAAATGTCATTGAGGCGAACTCGCTTGATCGGAGCGTCTGTGCCAAAAAGAGCCGATGTAGTGGGACACTGAGGAGAACAAGGACAGTAGGAACTGCTGCAGGCTGGAGAGGTACTCCGGGATGTGGCGGCTTCTTTCGATGACGCTGGAGGCGACGCTGTGGACGGCCTCGATCCCCGAGGACGCGGCGTCGCGGATGATGGGCACGAATTCGATGCAGCCTTGGCGGGTTTCATGGCCGGCGGTGCGGGCGGTGAGGGCGACGGAGGAGACGGCCTCGTGGACGTTGTCGGTGAAGACGCTTGTCATCCGCCGGATGTTCGGCATGCTGCGGGATCTGTCCAAAAAAACGTCCATTTTGGGGGCGCGGTTGCGGCGGGGGGATGAAATGGGTACTACTTCATTTTGACGGGGATGACGTGACGGGTGACTTGACTTGCGGGTGAAGGGGAGGGGCGGGAGTGTTGGCTGCACTGCAAAGAACTTGTAAGCACCTCATTTTTTCGATTGAGACACAGTAGATTGACATTATGTACTGCGGTCCAATTTTTGACACAAAACTTAAATTTGTGCGCTTGCGTGGCGGGAAAGTCAAATGTTTGGAACTGATTGGTCAATGTAGTCAACTTTTTCGAAGCTATCCAATCAAATTCAAGGATTTCAATTTCCCGCCACGTAGTCGGCCCCAAAGTAGTCCAAAACTATCATCCGAGTTTCTTTAGTGAACAATATGTCAAGGTTATAGGGTTTTTGTGGTTTTTTTATTTTTTCGTGAAAACTACTACTCTCCGAGTAGTCTGTATATAATACTGAGTGACTATTAATGTTTGCGATTTTTCACTTCTCGAGCGTAATTTAAGAAAGCATTTTAACCGAATCTATCAGGCGACTGACTACTTTCATATTTTCTCGACGTTTCAGACCCGTCGAGTACGACAAAATAGGTCGCTCGTTTCCGTCTGCTTGTCCCATCTGTCTGTCTGCCGCCTGTCCAGATTTTTATTAGATAGATAATTTCCGAAACTAAACTAACTAAATTTTGGCAAATAAATGTTACTTAAATGTAAAAAAGTAACAAAGCTCTGAACTTGTGGTTTATGAATCCGTGTCGCATTTTTATCCCAGATATCGAGACTTTTGTAAAAAAAAAAATCAAAATTGTATAACTAACAATTTTTTGATTTCTCAGTTTTTCGAATTTCAGTTTTGTGATTTTTGAATTTTTCGACGTTTCGAATTTTCGATTTTTTGATTTTCCAATTTCTGGATTTCTCAACTTTTTTATTTTTCGATGTTTCAGTATTTCGATTCAACTTTTCGATTTTTCAGGTGTTTGATTAAGGCTTCAATTTTTCGATTTCTCAGTTTCTCGATATTTCAGCTTTGGGACTTTTCAGTTTTTTATTTTTCACTTTTTCATTTTTCAATTTTTCGATTACTCAATTTTTCAAAATTTCAATTTCTCGATTTCACAATTTTTCGATGTTTCAGTTGTTGGGTTTTCAATTTTTCGAATCTTCAGTTTTTCTTAGATTTTTAGATTTGTTAATTTTTTTTCAGTTTTGTGTTTCTGCAATATTCTGATTCTTCAATTTTTCGAATTTTCTACTTTTCGATTTCTCCATATTTTTTTTCATTTTTCAATTTTTCGATTTCTAGTTTTACCGAAATTTCGATGTTTTGATTTTTCGATTGTCAGTTTATCAATTTTTCGGTGTCAGTTTTGGGGTTTTTCAATTTTTCGATTTTTAAAATTTTTCAGTTATGTAATAATTTTTTTAGTTTTTAGATTGTTCAATTTCTCAATTTTTCGATGTCAGTTTTGGGTTTTTCCTTTTTTCGATATTTTACTTCTGGAATTTTTCAATATTTCAATTCATCAATTTTTCGATATTTTAATTTTTCAATAAAATTTTAGATTCTTCGATTTCTCGATTTTTCAGTTTTTTGATGTTTCGATTTTTCGACTTCTCCCTTTAAATTTTTCGGTTATTTAATATTTAAAATTTTTGATTTTTCGATTTTTTAATTTTTTTAATTTTCGACTTTTCGACTTTGGTTCTTAGACTTTTCAATTGTTGATTTTTCAGTTTTTCGATTCTTCAGTTTTTTAGACTTTTACTTTTTCGATTTTTCAATTTTTCGATATTTTAATTTTTCAGTTTTTTAAATTTTTGATGGTTTGATTTCCCGATTTTTCGACTCCTTGATTTAAAATTTTTCGACTTACCAATTTTTCAATTTTTAAAATTCTTGATTTATTTATTTTTCAATTTATTTCTCGATTTTTTAAGTTTTCGATCGATTTTTCGATTTTGGGTTAATTCGGTTTTTAATTTTTCGATTTTTTGATTCTCGGTTTTAGATTTTTCAGTTTTCCAGTTTTCAATGTTTAAAATTTTTAATTTTTCGATATTTCAAGTTTTCGATTGATTTTTTTTTTATTCAAAAGTTTTCAATTTTTCAGTTCTAAACATTTTCGATTTTGAGCTAATTCTATTTTTAAAATTTTTGATTTTTCAATATTTCGGGTTTTCAATTCAACTTTTCGATTTCTCAATTTTTGGATTTTTCGATTGAGCTAATTCGGTTTTTTAATTTTTCAATTTTTGGATTCTCGGTTTTAGATGTTTCAGTTTTTCGATTTTTAAAATTCTTGATTTTTCGATATTTCAAGTTTTCCATCCATATTTTCCGGTTTACAATTGTTAAAATTTTTGATTTTTCGATTTTTCAAATTTTCCATCCAAATTTTCAATTTTTGGATTTTTGGATTTTTCAGGTTTTTGATTGTTGAATTGTTCGATTTTTAAAATTCTTGATTTTTCGATTTTTCAAGTTTTCGATCGATTTTTTTTTTATTTAAAAGTTTTCAATTTTTTAGTTTTAAACTTTTTCGAGTTTTCGATTTTGAGCTAATTCGATTTTCAAAATTTTTGATTTTTCACTATTTCAGTTTTTCAATTCAACTTTTCGATTTCTCAATTTGTGGATTTTCGATTTTGAGCTAATTCGGTTTTTTAATTTTTCGATTTTGTGATCCTTTCGGTTTTTCAGTTTTTCAATTTTTAAAATTTTTCCGGTTTTTGATTTTTGAATATTTCGCTTTTTAAAATTCTTGATTTTTCAATTTTTCAATTTATTTCTTGATTTTTCGATTTTTCATTTTATTTCTCGATTTTTCAAGTTCTCAGTTGATTTTTTTCTGTTTAAAAGTTTCCAATTTTTCAGTTTTAAACTTTTTCGATTTTTCGATTTTGAGCTAAATCGATTTTTAAAATTTTTGATTTTTCGATATTTTAGGTTTTCAATTCAACTTTTCGATTTCTCAATTTTGGATTTTTCAGGTTTTTGATTTTTCGACTTTGATTTTTAGACTTCGATTTCTTGATTTTTCAAGGTTTCAATTTCTCACTGAAAATTTTGGATTTTTCGGTTTTCCAGTTTTTTCGATTTTTAAAATTCTTGATTTTTCGACTTTTCAAGTTTTCGATCGATTTTTGTTTATTTAAAAGTTTTCAATTTTTTAGTTTTAAACATTTTCGATTTTTCGAGTTTTCGATTTTGAGCTAATTCGATTTTTAAAATTTTTGATTTTTCACTATTTCAGTTTTTCAATTCAAATTTTCGATTCCTCAATTTGTGGATTTTTCGATTTTGAACTAATTCGGTTTTTTAATTTTTCAATTTTTGGATTCTCGGTTTTAGATTTTTCAGTTTTTCAATTTTTAAAATTTTTGATTTTTCGATATTTCAAGTTTTCCATCCAAATTTTCGATTTTTCCATTTTTGGTTTTTTCCGGTTTTTGATTTTTGAACATTTCGCTTTTTAAAATTCTTGATTTTTCAATTTTTCAATTTATTTCTTGATTTTTCGATTTTTCATTTTATTTCTCGATTTTTCAAGTTCTCAATTGATTTTTTTCTGTTTAAAAGTTTCCAATTTTTCAGTTTTAAACTGTTTCGATTTTTCGATTTTGAGCTAAATCGAGTTTTAAAATTTTTGATTTTTCGATATTTTAGGTTTTCAATTCAACTTTTCGATTTCTAAATTTTTGGATTTTTCAGGTTTTTGATTTTTTGACTTTGGTTTTTAGACTTTTCGATTTTTGATTTTTCAATCTTTCAATTTCTCAATTTTTCAGTGTTTCAATTTTGGGTTTTTTCAATTTTTCTTAGATTTTTCAATCTTTCGATATTTAAGTTAAAACTCAAAAATCTCAAAGGTTTTTTCCATTAGTCGACTTTTCGATTTTTGATTTTTCAATTTTTCGATATTTTAATTTTTCAATTTTTAATTTTATTTTTTTTCGATTTCCGGATTTTTCAGTTCTTCAGTATTTCGTTTTACAATTTTTTGAATTTTTAAATCTTAGGTTTTTCTTTTTTATTTTTGGTTTTAGATTTTTTTAGTTTTTCAATTTTTCGTTTTTTAAAATTCTTGATTTTTCTGTTGATTTTTTTTTTATTTTTCAACTATTCCGAATTTTTAATATTTCAATTTTTCGATTTCTGGATGTTTCAGTTTTTTAATTTTTTGATGTTGTGATTTTTCGATTTCTCTGCTTTTCGATTTTTCCAGTTTTGAATTTTTGAAAGATCCCATTTTCCAATTTTTCAGTGTCCCAATTTTTCGTTATTTCAGTTTTGGAATCTTACAATTTCTCGATTTTTCAGTTTTTCGATTCTTCAATTTTTAGATTTTTTAATCATTTGACATTGCTAAATTTTCGGTTTTTCTATTGCTCAATTTCTCGGTTAATCGATTTTTCAATTTTTCGATTTTACAGCCTTTCGGTTTTTAAATTTTCGATTTTACGAGTTCGGTTCTTAGACTTCTCAATTTTTTGATTTTTCGATTTTTCAATTTTGGGTTTTTTTCAATTTTCCGATTCTTCAATTTTCCTTCGATTTTTCAATTTTTCGATATTTCAGTCAAAACCGAAGAATCCCAAAGAATGTTTTGATTTTCAATCTTTCGATTTTTCGATTGCTCGATTTTTTACGTTTTAGCTTTTTCAGTTTTTTGATTTTTCGATTTTTCAAGTTTTCGATCGATTTTTTTCCTTAATTTAAAATTTTTCAATTTTTCAGTTTTTAATTTTTCTATTTTACGATTTTGAGCTATTTTGATTTTTCAATTTTCGATTTTTGACTTCTCGACGTTTTGATTTCTCGATCTTTTGATATTTCGATTTCTCGATGTATATATAATATTTTCAATTTTCTGTGTTTCGATTTTTCGATTTTTCAATTTTGAACAATGTCGATTTTTCGATTTTTCAGTTTTTCGATCCTTCATTTTTCGATTTTTCAGTTCTTTGATACTGACTTAAAAAAATAAAACACTGAAAAATCAAGTTTTTTGTGTTTTCAGTTTTTCAAGTTTTCGATTTCTCAATTTTTCAACAATTTAGTTTTAGGAATTTTTCAATTCTTGGATTTTTAAATTTTTCGATGTTTTGATGTTTAGATAGCTCGATTTTTCGATTTTTCCACTTTTCGGTGTTCCAATTTTTGAAGTTTTCAATTTTTTTGATTTGGCAATTTTTCGATGGTTCGATTTCTTGATATTTCGATTTTTTAATTCTTCGATTTTTCACAAAGCATTATTTTCAATTGGTTAACTGCTTCAAATATACCGAGTTATAAATGTTTGTGATTTTTTTGCTAGGTTGGCAACATATTTAAAACTTTATGATGGCATACCTGATTGTCAAACATTTACGCCAATTAGGCCAATAATTCAAAATGGTCAACATAAAAATTTTCTTCAATCATTAATAGTCACCCTGTATTTACGCACTTCAGGAGCGAGGGAAGTTCTATCAAAAAAACCTTCTACCAATTTTTTTTTGTCAGGTTGGCAACATATTTAAAGTTTTATAATGATACACGTGATGTCGAATTCAAATTTTTGACACCAATCCAATACCTGCCATCTTCTCATTTGTTTTTAGACGCTCACGTCAAAATTGACAACTAGGAACTGACAAGCTAACATTGCTGCCAATAATTCAGAATTGCCAACCCAGAATCATTAATAATCACTTGATATATTTTTTTATTTTTCGTATTCATTTTGAAAACTTCACGTGACACAACAATATCTTTTGAGAACATTAACAATCGGTCCATTCCAACGTCAAGTATACAAACAAACATTAACGATATCATAACAAAACATTCACAATCCTACAACCACAAGATAAAATTTTCAATAACTCAACTTGTTAGACATCCGAAACAATCATCTGATAACCTACATTTTCACCAATTCCTTATTACATCACACCACATAAAAAATTCACTACGTCTTCCTAATCAAATATTCATGCTCACTAACGTCAACAGACCATTCAATAAAACAGACGTACTCCTATGACGTAAATAAGCTTAGAACAGTTTACACAGGGATAATCATTAACCAAATCCCCCCCTTGATAAACCTGCAAAATTCTCGTACTGCAACTTCCACTCACCTTAATTAACCAGTTTCTTGACCCCCGTCGAACAACCCTCATATGCACGTCTTCGAACGAATGTGAAGGTAAAAAATAATCGATAGGGGTTGTCGACCTCGACCGCGTCTCGGTCAGCACTTACCCCTCAATTATTAACGAGATATTTTAAAATATTTAATCCGCCGCCGCAATGAATGGCGCGTTATCACACGGATCGCAAGAAGGGTGAGTGACCTTAAACTCACCCCCAACCCCATGTTATGTGTGTGCTCGAAATTTCGTTTCCTTTGCAGAGGATGGGAAAATTGATTACGAAGCCACGAACGACGCGAAGTGGAAGACCCACTTAAGTCAGTTGGTGCCGTGTCAGTTCTGCTCCAGGACCTTCAATCCGGATAGGGTGGAAGTGCACGAGAGGAGCTGCAAGGGCTAATGTCTATATTCCTTCAAGTGTGATTTAATGTTTTTTGAATAAATATATGTGAAGCTTGACGGTGTTTGTGTGCTGGGGGAAGGTCAACTGAAAAGGGGAGAGTGATTTATTGGGTGGCAAATTCCGGAAGTGATACATTACATGACTAACGGAAAGGCAGCGCGGGGACCCACGTTGTGCTGTTGTTGACAGTAATTGTTTCTTTTGGCTATTTTAACGATTTTCAGTCTTTTCTTGAACGAACAAAATTTTTAAAAAATTCTTTTGAAATTTAAATTATTTTTTTTAAGGCGTTTGATGATTTATATTTTTGTCACTCACTTTACTAATAAAAAAAAAAAATAATGCTTTCCGAAAAATCGCAATATCGAAAAATTGAAACCTTGAAATATCGATAGAACGAGAATTTGAAAAATCAAAATTTTAAAATCGAAAAACTGAATAACCGAAAAATCGAAATATGAAAAATCGAGCAATCAAAACATTAAAAAATCGAAAATATAAAATATCGAAAAAATGAAAAATCCAGATATTGAAAATTTCTCAAAACTGAATTGTTGAAAAATTGAAACGTCGAAAACTTGAAAAATCAAGAAATCCAAAAGTCGAAAAGTCGAAAAATTTAAAAAATCAAAAACCGCTATGTCAAGAAATCGGTCAAAAAATCGTAAACTCGAAAAATAAAAAAATCAAAAAATTTAAAAAACTGAAAAATTGAAAAGCCGAAAGTCGAAAAATGGAAAACCCAAGACATTTATCATCGAAAAATTTAAAATATTGAAATACCGAAAAATCGAAGTATCAAAAGATCGAGAATCGAAAAATTGAGAAATTGAAGTAGCCCAAAATCGGAAAGTTTAAAATCAAAAAATCGAAAACTTGAGAAATCGAAACATCGAAGTCTCGATAAAACGAGAAATTGAAGAATTTTAAAAATTGAAAAATTGAAAATTCGAAAAATTACATTTTAAAAATCGAAAAATTAAAAAAACCGAAGTCTTACAACCGAGAACTTGAAAAATCAAAAGATCGAGAAATCGGAACATCGAAAAACTGAAAAAATGAAAAATCTACCATTTAAAAATCTAAAAAGTAAAATCAAAAATTTAAAAAATTGAGAAATTAAAAATTTCGAAATCCGAAAAACCGAAAAATTGAAAAGCTGAAAAATCGAGATCTCGAAACATCGAAAAATTTCAAATACCGAAACAGAGATCGAGAAATAGAAAAATCGAGAAATCAAAAAATCTAAAAATTGGGAAATCGAAATAGCTCCAAATTGAAAAGCTAAAATATGAAAAACTGAAAAATTTTAAATTAAAAAAATCCAAAACTTTTGAAATCGAAAAATTGAAACATCGAAATCTCGATAAATCGAAAAATAGAAAAATTTTAAAAATTGAAAAATCACATTTAAAAATCGAAAAATTGAAAAAACTAAAAATCTAAAACCAAGAAGTTGGAAAATGAAAAAATCGAGAAATCGAAACCTCAAAAAATCAAAAAATTTAAAAAATGAAAAATCTACAATTTAAAAATCGAAAAATAAAGGATCGAAATATTAAAAAATCCCAAACCTGAAATATCGAAAAAGTGATAAACCGTTAAAAAATCCAAAAACTGAAACATCGAAAAATTGAGAAATCGAAAAATCGAAAAATTAAAAACCTTAATATTCGAAAAACTGTAAAATTGAAAAGCCGAAACGTCGAAAAAACGAAAATCCGAGAAAGCGAACCATCGAAAGATCGAGAAATCGATAAATTGAAAATTCGAAAAGTCGAAGATTTTAAAAAACCGGGACATCGAAAAGTCTAAAAATCCAAAAATCGAATACGTTGAAATTCGAAAAACTGAAAAATTGAAACATTGAACTGAAAAACGGAAAAATCGAGAAGTCGAGAAATCGAATCATTGATAAGTCGAAAAATCAAAAATTTAAAAACGTCAAAAATTGAAGAATCGAAATATTCAGAAATCGAACAATTCTTGAAAAACTGAAACGTCGGAATATCGATAAATCCAGTAATTGAGAAATGAAAAAAAAAAAAAAAATTTTAAAATTCCCAAAATTGGATTGTTAAAAAATCGAGAAAACGAAAAGTCAAAAAATCAAAAAATTTGTTAATCGAGAAATTGAGAAATCGAAAAATCAAAACTTTAGAAACGTCAAAAATTGAAGAATCGAAATATCGAAAAATCGAACAATTCTTGAAAAATTGAAACGTCGGAATATCGATAAATCCAGTAATTGAGAAATCAAAAAAATTTTAAAATTCCCAAAATTGGATTATTAAAAAATCGAGAAATCGAAAAGTCGAAAAATCAAAAAATTTGTTAATCGAGAAATTGAGAAATCGAAAAATCAAAATTTTAGAAACGTCAAAAATTGAAGAATCGAAATATCGAAAAATCGAATAATTCTTGAAAAATTGAAACGTCGGAATGTCAATAAACCCTGTAATTGAGAAATAAAAAAAAAATTAAAAATAAAAAATTTAAAAATTCCCAAAATTGGATTGTTAAAAAATCGAGAAATCGAAAAATCAATAAATTTGTTAATCGAGAAATTGAGAAATCGAAAAATCAAAAATTTAGAAACGTCAGAAATTGAAGAATCGAGATATCGAAAAATCGAACAATTCTTGAAAAATTGAAACGTCGGAATATCGATAAATCCAGTAATTGAGAAATCAAAAAATTTTAAAAATCAAAAATTTAAAAATTCCCAAAATTGAATTGTTGAAAAATGGAGAAACTGAAAACTTGAAAAATCGATAAATCTAAAAATCGACAACCAAAAAAATTTAAAAATCGAAAAACTGAGATGTCAAAAAATTGAAAAAAAAACGAAAATTGTAAAACCAAAAAACTGAAAAATTAAAAAAATTTAAAACTTCGAAAAACTAAAAAATAGAAAAATTGGAAAAAACGAAAAGTCGAAGAAAAGTCGAAAAATCGAAAAAAGGACAAATCGAAAACTAAAAAAATACACACAGAATATGTATATATATATATATATATATATATAATAAATCAAAGAATCGAAAAACTGAAAAAATGAGAAATTAAAAAATTCCGAAACTGAAAGGACGAAAAATTGGGAAATCGAAAAAGTGAAAATTTGAAAACTGAAATATCTAGAAATCGAAAAATTGATTAATTGAAATGGCCCAAAACTGAAAAGTCGAAAAGTTAAAAACTGAAAAATTTTAAAAATTGACAATTAAAAAAACCCAAAATTTGAAAAATAAGAAAATCGAGAATTGGATCTATCGAAACATTGAAATTTTGATAAATCGAGAAATCGAATAATTGAAAAATCGAAAAATAAAAAAATTAAAAAACCGAAAAATTTTAAAAACCGAGAAATTGAGAAATCCCAAAACTGAAATGATGAAAAACTGAAAGTTCGAAAAATCAAAAAGGCGAAAAGTCGAAAAATCAAAACACTGAGAAACCGAAAAATAAACATCGAAAAAAAGTTAAAACTGAAAAATTAAAAAATTAAAATAAAAAATCGAAAACTTGAAAAATCAAAAAACCGAAAAATTAAGCAATTAAAACATCGAAATCTCAATAAATCCAGAAATTGAAAAATCGGAAAACTGAACAAATTTAAAAATCGAAAAATTGAAAAATCGAAAATAATCGAGAAATCGAAAAATCGCAAAATCGAAAAAATGAAGCAAAATATTAAAAATTTCCAAAACTGGAGAAAATTGAAACGTCTAAAAAATTTAAGAAAAACTGAACAATTGAAAAATTGTAGACACACAAAACTGAAACATAAAAATTGTGAAATCGTGAAATTGAAAAGTTGAAAAAACGAAAAATCGAGAAATCGAAAAATTGGAAAATTGAAGAATCAAAAGATTGAAAAATTCCAAAAGTGAGGAAAATCGAAAAATCTTAAACAAATATAAGAAAAACTAAAAAAAACAAAACTGGAGGAACCGAAGTCGAAAAATCGAAAATTTAAAAAATCGAAAATTTCAAAAATCAAAAACCTGAAGAAACCAGAAGCAGGAAAATCGAAACATTGAAAAGTCGAGAAGTTGAGAAATGGAATAACCAAAAAATATATAGTCGATACAACGAGAAATCAAAAAGTCGAAAAATTAAAAAATCAATTAATCGGAAAATTGAGAAATCGAAAATTTGAAAAAATGAAGAAATCGAAAAATTCAAAAATAGTAAAACTGAGACATTGGAAAACTGAGAAATTGAAAAGCGAAATTTTATGAATCGAGAAGTTGAACAAACGAAAAATTGAAAAATCTCAAAGCTGGAATTTACAAAAATTGGGTACTCAAAAAATTGAAAATCGACAAATTGAAAAATCCGAAAACTGAAATATCAAAAAGAATTCGAATCGAAAATTCAAAAAATTTGACAATAATCGATGCGATAATTTCGCAGAATATCTGTCTAAAAAAATCCGGACAGACGGCAGACAGACAGACAGACGAAAATGTATAGAATGAAAGCAGCCAGTGGTCCGATGGAGTCGATTAACTTACGCTCCAGAAGTAATAATTAAGGCGTTGACAGAAGAAAGAAATTTCGAAAACCATCACTGAGCGATAAGATTCCAGTGGACCCGAATCAGGTCGGGCTGGTGGCGTCTCAACGAAAACTTTATTTGCCCAACTATAAAACACAGGCTCGTCTGAAATACCAAATCACTTGATCTTTTAATTAGCGCGTCCGTATTTTCGCAACACAATTCAACTTTTTCCAGTTAAAACAAATCAAAAGAGATAAAACCCCGCCTTCGAGTGTCGTATCAGTAAACATTTGGTAAGTCCAATAACTTCACTTCAGTCAAGCCAGCAAAGCCGTCCTGACTGCCTCGAGATGTAATTGACTACTTATCACTTTATCGAATCCAGCTGTATATTGACTCGTGTTGTGATTGGTATTATCAGTAAGTGAACCCGACTTTTAACGCGAGATGGCTTTAGAAAAATCCAAGAGCATCGAAGCTGGCTTGCACACCATGCTCGCCGAAGAGGAGACAAAAGTGGAGAATGTTTCCTTGTGTCAGAAGATTAAAGTCATTCTTACGAACATCACAGTGGAGCCGATTCTGATCTGCTATGTTCTACCTAATGTGATGGCGAGTATAGCCACTCAGAACCTAAACCTAGAGAAAGCCTGTAGGGTCAACCTAGAGCTGAGTACCGACGTGTGTGATGCCTTGACGATACGAAACGCCAGCGGGTACAACCAGAGCGACGAAGTCGTCGTTCAGAAGTTAGTCAGTACCATGAACATCTGGAAGAGCGTGATCCAGAGCCTAGTACCATCATTCTTGTTACTATTCTTAGGTTCGTGGAGCGACCGCCACCAACGACGCAAACCTTGCATCATCCTCCCCATAATCGGAGAGGTACTAACATGCACCAGCTTCCTCCTGTCCACTTACTTCTTCTACCAACTCCCCATGGAATTCAACGCGTTCTTCGAAGCGGTACCACCATCCATCACCGGAGGATGGTTCGCTATCTTCATGGCCGTCTTCAGCTACATCAGCAGCGTTTCCAGCGTGGAAACGCGAACCCTGCGCATCGGAGCCGTCAACCTCTTCTCCAAAGTCAGCGTCACCATCGGCATAGCCTTGAGCGGCATCCTCTACAAGAAATTCGGCTTCTACGGAGTCTTCTCCCTAGCCCTCGTCATGTACTTCACAGGCCTCAGTTACGGCGTTACCCGAGTCAAAGAAATCCCCAAGAAGGAAGAACTCATCACCGAGAAGAAGATCGTGAACCCTGTGAAAGACTTCTTCGACTTGAAGCACATCCGCGACACGTTCAAAGTCGCCTTCAAGGACGGCCCCCACGGCCGCAAGAAACGTATCTGCACCATCATGGTCCTGGTCATGGTCATCATCGGACCCATGCATGGCGAAATGAACATGTTGTATCTTTTCGTCCGGTACAGGTTCGGCTGGAACGAGATCGACTACAGCCTCTACTCGACTTTCCACTTCGTCGTCCACGTCGCGGGTACCATCTTCTCGCTGATGTTTTTCACCAAGTTCCTCAAAGTCGACGACGCGGTCTTGGGGATGGTCTCCAACATGAGCAAGATTCTGGCTTCTATAGTGTACGCGTTCGCTTCGTCCAGTACCATCTTCTACATCGGTGAGTACCGGTTTTCCTGGAGTGGTACCACCAGGGTTTTCGTGTTGTAGGAGCGATTGTTGAGGCCTTGAACGGTACGTCTTTCATTGCCATGAGGTCCATCATATCGAAAATGGTACCGGCGGACGAGCTGGGGAAGATTAACTCTTTGTTTGGGGTTGCGGAGGCTCTGATGCCGCTGATTTACGGACCGATGTACAATATTATGTACAAAGCCACGATTCGGTTTCTTCCAGGGGCGTTCTTTTTGCTGGGGGGGTGTCTGACGACGCCTGCTGTCTTTATTTTCTTGTAAGTTTGGAGTGGGGGTGGAGTTCTTGATGGTGGTTTCTTGTTTTTAGTTGGTTGTATCGACAGCATTTGAAGGATCGGGAGGAAGACGAGAAGGAGAAAATGCAAAAAAGTGAACTGTTGCCCAAATGAACTGTATTTTTTTTTTTTCTATGAAAGCGAAATAAGTGGGTTAAATTCTTGTTTTCTTTTTCATTTCTTGGGGTTTTATTATCTAATCGTATTGGGACTAGACGGAAAATACAGTTAATTTATTTAGTGATAAGGAGTACTTAACATTGATTCTGTGAATGAAGCATTTATGACACGAGATTTTTTCTATTTACTTTTGTTATTTAAAATAATTTAGGAGACGGCAGTTTGTTCGACTGTTTTATCTCCTTACTAAGATTAGTCTATTGTCAGAAATTTAAACAAGAGCAACGTCATTAAATTTGTTGTTAAAAAAGACAAAGTCCAAATTTGTCTGGACCCCACCTCCAATTGATGACGTCAAGTCAAAATTTTCAAAGTAAATCCAACTTAAATTTCCGTGCTTCTGTCATACAGTTTCTTCGTCCGCCCTTATTTCTTATCTTAGATGTCTAAATTTTTCGAAAAAAATCAAAATTGAAAAACAACATTTTAAAATGCAAAAAATTTGCACTATATCTCTACATTTTTGATCCGTCAGTGTGTGCATATTTTTATTCACATTAAAAATTTACAAACATCAACCAATCAAAATAAATCAGGTATATAGTTGCAACGAAGTCATGATACATACGACACGAGTGTATTTTAGACATGTTTTAAGTTTCTTGTTGTAGAAATAAGTCTACACATATTAAAAAAAAAAGGCAAAATGTAGCCCGCCCACCCACCCTATCTCAGTTGTGATGATTTTTTTTTATTCGTCATTAGCTAAGAAGGCGGAGCTTAACTGCATAATTCTTATTTCTCTACGAGAAATTAAAAACATATTTTTGAGTATCGTGTTGTTCAAAGAATACTATGTATATTAAGAAAAAATAAACCCAAAGATTAGGCCCCACCCATAGACGTCCCGATCTCAATTCTCAATTGTGATGAATTTTTCATTCGTTGTCAGATCGAGGGGCGGGGCTTAATAGAGTAATCTTTATTTACGGAGGGTCACATTATTATTATATACAGGATGAGCAATAAAACATTTTACAGTGGTACAAATAATAATAATAATCAAAGTAACAATGATGAAAAATTGAATCGAAAAACTGAAAAATCGAGAAATTAAGAAATTCCAAAAATGGAATGACGAAAAATTGAAAATTGGAAAACTCGATACATCGAAGAATTGAACAACTGAAACATCGAAAGATCCAAAACCTGAGAATGAACAATCAAAAGAGCGACACCTCAATAAATCGCGAAACCAAAATATTGGAAAATCAAAAGACTGAAAATCGAAAAATTTTGGAAACAGAAACTGGAAAACCGCAAAATTAAAAATTTTAAAAGTCGGAAAATTGATGAATCGAGAAATTGAAAAATGCCAAAACGAAATAAAAAAATCTAAAATTTAAAAATAAAAAAAAAACGAAAAGTTGAATAATCAAAAAATCGAAACATCGAAATCTCTGTAAATCGAGAAATCAAAAAATTGAAAAACTGAAAAATTCCATAACTGAAAAATCTTTGAAATCAGAAAATTGAAAAATCGGAAAAAAATCCAGAAATCGAAAAGTCGAAAAATCGAAAAATTGAAGAATCAAAATACTGAAAAATCCTGGCACGGAAAAAACCAAAAATCTAAAAAAATCCAAGAAAAACTTAAAAAGCCAAAACTAAAACATCGAAAAATTGTGAAATCGAGAAATCGAAGTCGAAAAATCGAAAATTTAAAAAATCGGAAAACTGAAAAATTAAAAACCTTGAAAAATTGGACTGAAAATCTGAAAGAAACGAAAAGTTGAGAAATCAAAATATTGAAAAATCTGGAATTTGGGAAATGGGAAAATCAAAAAATCCAAAAGTTGAAACGTCGAGAAATCAAAAAATCGTAAACTCGAAAAATTGAAAAATCAAAAAAGTGGAAAGTTAAAAATTTTAAAATTGGAAAAATTGAAAAATTAAGAAGCCGAAAAATCGAGATACCGAAAAATAGAGATATCCGAAAATCCAAAAATCAAAAAATTGGAAAACTGAAGAATCGAAAAACTGAAAGATCCAGAAATTGAAAAATTCCAAAACTGAAATGATGAAAATTGGGAAATCGAAAAATCGCAAAAATTTGAAAAACTGAAAAACCTAAAACTGAGAAGTCGAAAAATTGAAAGATCGAAAAATCCAAGCATCAAAAGATTGAAAAATTGAGGAAACGAAATATTGAAAAATCCCGAAACTGAAATGTCGGAAAATTGAAAAATTCAAAAACTGAAAAATCTTTAAAATCGGAACATTGAAAAATCGGAAAAAATCCAGAATTCGAAAAGTTGAAAAATCGAAAAATTGAAGAATTAAAATACTGAAAAATCCCAGCAAGGAAAAAAAGAAAAATCTAAAAAAATCGAATAAAAACTGTATAATCGAAAAATTAAAAAACCCAAAATTGAAACATCGAAAAATTGTGAAATCGAGAAATCGAAGTTGAAAAATCGAAAATTTAAAAAAAAATCGGAAAATTGAAAAATCAAAAACGTAAAAAATCGAAAAATTGGATTGAAAATCTTGAAAATCGAGAAGTTGAGAAATGAAAATATTGAAAAATTTAGAATTTGTGAAATGAGAAAATCAGAAAATCGAAAAGTTGGAACGTCGAGAAATCAAAAAATCGTAAACTCGAAAAATTGAAAACTCAGAAAAGTGAAAAGTTAAAAATTGGAAAAATTGAAAAACTAAGAAGCCGAAAAGTCGAAATCGAAAAATCGAGAAACCGAAAAATAGAGATATCACAAAAACGAAAATTTAAAAAATTAGAAAACTGAAGAATCGAAAAACTGAAAGATCCAGAAATTGAAAAATTCCAAAACTCAAATATCGGAAAATTGAAAAATCGAAAATCTGAAAAATTCAAAAACTGAAAAATCTTTAAAATCGGAAAATTGAAGAATCAAAATCCTGAAAAATCCCAGCACGGAAAAAAAAATGAAAAATCTAAAAAAATCGAGAAGAAAAACTGTATAATCGAAAAATTTAAAAACCCAAAACTGAAATATCGAAAAATTGTGAAATCGAGAAATCGAAAACTTTAAAAATAGAATTGAAAAATCAAAAACCTAAAAAATCGAAAAATTGGATTGAAAATCTGAAAAATCGAGAAGTTGAGAAATCAAAATATTAAAAATGGGAAGATCAAAAATCGAAAAGTTGAAACATCGAGACATCAAAAAATCGGAAGGTCGAAAAATAAAAAAATCGATTAATTGTGTAATTGAAAAGTCGGAATTTAGAAATATCAAAAATTGAAAAATCGAAAAATCGGAAAAATCGAAAAGTTCCGAAGTTGGGAAATGGGAATTTTGGGAAACATCGAGAAATCGAGAAGTCGAAAATTTAGAAACTTCAAAAATTGAAAAATGAAGAAACCGAAAAATTGAAAAATCCTAAAACTGAAACATTGGAAAACTGAGAAATCGAAAAGTGAAAAAAAGTAGTTGAACAAGTGAAAAATTGAAAAATCTCAAAGCTGAAATTTCCAAAAACTAGATAATCAAAAAATTGAAAATCGAGAAATTGAAAAATCAAAAAATGAAGAATAAAAAACTGAAAAATCCGAAAACTGAAATATCTAACAATTGATCAAAAGTTGAAAAACCGAGAAATCGGAAATTCGAAAAATTGAGAAATCGAAGAATTGTTATATGTACCATTTTATTTATTTTTTTCAAAATTCTCGATATCTAAGACAAAAACCATGATTTGTGAAATGTTGTTATACAATTTTGATTTTTTTCCAAAAATTTGGATGGCTTAGGTAAAATCTTAACACAGCTTGATAAACCACAAATAGAAGAATACGTTACTTGATAATAGACAAATTTTTGTTAGCTTTTAACCATCTACATGATATTCCTAACATACATTTGACAATAATCGATCCGATAATTTCGGAGAATATCTGTCTAAAAAAAATCCGGACAGACGGCTGACAGACAGACAGAAACGAAAGACCCATTTTTTCGTGCTCTAGGGTTATGAAATGTCGAAAAAACATGAAAGTAGCTGGTCGTCCGACGAAGTCGATCAGCTTACGCTCGCGAAGTAATAATTAAGACCTTTGACAGAAGAAATTTCGAAAACCATCGCCGAGCGATAAGATTCAAGTGGACCCGAATCAGGTCGGGCTGGTGGCGTATCAACGAAACCTGTATTTGCCCAGCCATAAAACCCAGGCTCGTCTTAAACACCAAATCACTTGATCCTTTAATTAGCGCGTCCGTATTTTCGCAACACAATTCAACTTTTTCCATTTAAAACAAAGCAAAAGAGATAAAACTCCTCGAGTGTCATATCAGTAAACATTTGATACTAAAACTAATTAAATAAGTCCGATAACTCTTCAGTTCAGTCAAGCCAGCAAAGCCGTCCTGACTCCCTCGAGATGTAAATGACTACTTATCACTTTATCGAATCTAACTGCATATTGACTCGTGTTGTGATTGGTCTTATCGGTAAGTGAACCCGACTTTTAACACGAGATGGCTTTAGAAAAATCCAAGAGCATCGAAGCTGGCTTGCACACCATGCTCGCCGAAGAGGAGAGAAAAGTGGAGAATGTTTCCTTGTGTCAGAAGATTAAAGTCATTCTTACGAACATCACAGTGGAGCCGATTTTGATCTGCTATGTTCTGCCTAGTGTGATGGCGAGTATCGCTACCCAGAACCTAAACCTAGAGAAAGCCTGTAGGGTCAACCTAGAGCTGAGTACCGACGTGTGTGATGCCTTGACGATACGAAACGCCAGCGGGTACAACCAGAGCGACGAAGTCGTCGTTCAGAAGTTAGTCAGTACCATGAACATCTGGAAGAGCGTGATCCAGAGCTTGGTACCATCATTCTTGTTACTATTTTTGGGTTCGTGGAGCGACCGCCACCAACGGCGCAAACCTTGCATCCTCCTCCCCATAATTGGAGAGGTACTAACATGCACCGGGTTCCTCCTATCCACCTACTTCTTCTACCAACTCCCCATGGAATTCAACGCGTTCTTCGAAGCAGTACCACCCTCGATCACCGGAGGATGGTTCGCTATGTTCATGGCCGTCTTCAGCTACATCAGCAGCATTTCCAGCGTGGAAACGCGAACTCTGCGCATCGGAGCAGTCAACCTCTTCTCCAACGTCAGCGTCACCATCGGCATAGCCTTGAGCGGCATCCTCTACAAGAAATTCGGCTTCTACGGAGTTTTCTCCCTAGCCCTCGTCATGTACTTCACAGGCCTCACTTACGGCGTCACCCGAGTCAAAGAAATCCCAAGAAGGAGGAACTCATCACCGAGAAAAAAAACGTCAATTTTGTCAAAGACTTCTTCGACTTGAAGCACATCCGCGACACGTTCAGAGTCGCCTTCAAGGACGGCCCCCGCGGCCGCAAGAAACGCATCTGCACCATCATGGTACTGGTCATGGTCATCATCGGACCCATGCATGGCGAAATGAACGTGATGTACCTCTTCGTCCGGTACAGGTTCGGCTGGAACGAGATCGACTACAGCCTCTACTCGACCTTCCACTTCGTCGCCCACGTCGCGGGTACCATCTTCTCGCTGATGTTCTTCACCAAGTTCCTCAAAGTCGACGACGCGGTCTTGGGGATGGTCTCCAACATGAGCAAGATTCTGGCTTCTATAGTGTATGCGTTCGCGCCGTCCAGTACCATCTTCTACATCGGTGAGTACCGGTTTTTCTGGAGTGGTACCACCAGCGTTTTCGTGTTGTAGGAGCGATCCTTGAGGCCTTGAACGGTACGTCTTTCATTGCCATGAGGTCCATTATATCTAAAATGGTACCGGCGGACGAACTGGGGAAGATTAACTCTTTGTTTGGGGTTGCGGAGGCTCTGATGCCGCTGATTTACGGACCGATGTACAATCTTATGTACAAAGCCACGATTCGGTTTCTTCCAGGGGCGTTCTTTCTGCTGGGAGGGTGTCTGACGACGCCTGCTGTCTTTATTTTCTTGTAAGTTTGGAATGGGGTGGAGTTCTTGACGGTATTTTCTTGTTTTTAGTTGGTTGTACCGACAGCATTTGAAGGATCGGGAGGAAGACGAGAAGGAGAAAATGCAAAAAAACTGAACTGTTGCCCAAATGAACTGTATTTGTTTTATATAAAAACGAAATAAGTGGGTTAAATTGGTGTTTTTTTTTTTCATTTTTTGGGGTTATATTGTCTAATCGTGTTGGTACTAGACGGAAAATATAATTAATTTATTTAATGATAAGACGTACTTAACATTGATTCTGAGGATTTCGCATTTATGACACCAGATTTTTTCTGTTTACTTTTGTTATTTAAAATAATTTGGGAGACGGGAGTTTGTTCGACTACACGCTGTTTTTATCTCTTTACTAAGATTCGTCTATTGTTGTCAGAAATTTAAACAATGGATTAGGTTTTAACGAGGTTTTAATGTTATTCGCAAATTATAAACGTAATAACATTAAATAAAAGCGACGTCATTAAATTTTTCTTTAAAAAAAGACAAAGTCCAAATTTGTTTGAACCCCCACCTACAATTTGAAGACGTCAAGTCAAAATTTTACAAGGTAAATCCTACTTAAATTTCCATGCTTCCATGGTTTATTAGTCCGCCCTTATTTCTTATCCAAATTTTTGGAAAAAAAAAAACTGAAATTGAAGAACAACATTTTAAAATGCAAAAAAGAGGTACTATGGCTCTACATTTTTGATCGATAATTGTGTGCATATTTTTATTCACATTAAAAATTTACAAACATCAGCGAACCAAAATAAAATAGGTGTATAGTTGCAATGAAGTCATGATACATACGACACATGTGTATAGTGGGATTTATAAACTTCCTGTTGACGTTGAAGTTCCCGAAAAAATGTAGCCCCGCCCACCCGCCCTATCTCAATTGTGATGATTTTTTTTATTCGTCGTGAGCTAAGAAGGCGGAGCTTAACTCCAAAATCCCTATTTTTCTCCGAGAAATTAAAAACATGTTTTTGAGCATCTTATTGTTCAAAGAATACTACATATTTTAAGAAAAAATAAAGCCAGGGATTAATTCCCACCCATACCCGCCCCGATCTCAATTTACAATTGTAATGAATTTTTCATTCGTTGTCAGATCGAGGAGCGGGGCTTAATTGCAAGATTTATATTTGTCTACAAGAATTTACCATTTTAATCATGTTTTAAGTTTCTCATTGTAAAAAGATGGCTATGTACATTAATAAAACTAAAAGACAAAATATAAGCCCCTATTTCCATTCGGATGATTTTTTTTACTCGTCGTAAACCGAGGGGCGGAGTTTAATTGTAAAATCCTTATTTTTCTACGAGAAACTAATGTGAAATATGTTCTTAAGTAACAAAAAAAACTAAATGTATTAATTAAAAGAGAAAACTCAAAAAAAAGCCCCACCCATCTGTCTCGATCTCAAACGTTTTGAATTTTTCATCCGTTGTCAGACCGAGGGGCGGGACCTAATTACAAAATCCATATTTCCTTACAAAAATGTACCATTTTAAACGTGTTTTAATTTTCTAAGAATAAAAAAAATCATTACAATTGCGATGGGGTGGGTGGGTGGGGGTTTATATTTTGCCTTTTTTCTTACATAGTATTCTTTGAACAATACGATACTCAAAAACATGTTTTTAATTTCCTGCAAAAAAATAATTATTTGCAGTTAAGCTCCGCCCCCTTGGTTCACAGTGAATAAAAAAAAATCATCACAATTGCGACAGGGTGGGTGGGCGGGCTTATATTTTGTCTTTTTGTTTTAATATGTGTAGACTTACTTTCACAACATGAAACTTAAAGTATGTTTAAAATGGAAAATTTGTATAAGGAAATACCGATTTCCCCCCTAATTACCAAATCCATATTTCCTTGCGAAAATGTACCATTTTAACTATGCTTTAAGTTTCTTGTTGTGAAAAGATGGCTATGTATATGAAGAAAAAAAAAAGGTAAAGTATAAACCCCGCCCACCCGCCCTATCTCAATTCTGATGATCTTTTTTATTCGTCGTAAGGCGAGTGACGGAGGTTCACTGAAAAACCTTTATTTTTCTACGACAAATTAGCATTTTAAATATGTTCGTAAGTAATCGTGTTATACAAAGAAAACTAATAAATGTATTAATTAAACATGAAAACCAAAATAGAAGCCCCACCCATTCGTCTCGATCTCAATCGTGATGAATTTTTGATTCGTTGTCGGACCGAGGGGCGGAGCGTGATTGCAAAATCGGTTTCCCTACACAAATTTACTATTTTTAACACGTTTTAAGTTTCTTGTTCTGAAAAGACGACTACGTATATTAAGAAAAAGGGCAAAATATAAGCCCCGCCCACCCGCCCTATCTCAATTGTGATGATTTTTTTTATTCGTCGTGAGCTAAGAAGGCGGAGCTTAACTGCAAAATCCTTATTTTTCTACGAGAAATTAAAAACATGTTTTTGAGCATCGTATTGTTCAAAGGATACTACATATTTTACGAAAAAATAAAGCCAAGGGTTAGTCCCCACCCATACCCGCCCCGATCTCAATTCTCAATTGTAATGAATTTTTCATTCGTTGTCAGATCGAGGAGCGGGGCTTAATTGCAAGATTTATATTTGTCTACAAGAATTTACCATTTTAATCATGTTTTAAGTTTCTCATTGTAAAAAGATGGCTATGTACATTAAGAAAACTAAAAGACAAAATATAAGCCCCGCCCACCCGCCCTATCTCCATTCTGATGATTTTTTTTATTCGTCGTAAGCCGAGGGCGCGGAGTTTAATTGTAAAATCCTTATTTTTCTACGAGAAACTAATGTGAAATATGTTCTTAAGTAACAAAGAAAACTAAATGTATTAATTAAAAGAGAAAACTCAAAAAAAAGCCCCACCCATCTGTCTCGATCTCAATCGTTTTGAATTTTTCATTCGTTGTCAGACCGAGGGGCGGGACCTAATTGCAAAATCCATATTTCCTTACAAAAATGTACCATTTTAAACGTGTTTTAATTTTCTAAGAATAAAAAAAATCATTACAATTGCGATGGGGTGGATGGGTGGGGGTTTATATTTTGTCTTTTTTCTTAATATACATAGTTGTCTTTGAACAACACGATACTCAAAAACGTGTTTTTAATATCTTGTAAAGAAATAATTATTTTGCAGTTAAGCTCCGCCCCCTTGGTTCATGGCGAATAAAAAAAATCATTACAATTGAGACAGGGTGGGTGGGCGGGCTTACATTTTGTCTTTTTGTTTTAATACGTGTGGACTTATTTTCACAACATGAAACTTAAAACATGTTTAAAATGGAAAATTTGGATAAGGAAATATCGATTTCCGCCTTAACTGCAAATATTTCCTTGCGAAAATGTACCATTTTAGCTATGCTTTAAGTTTCTTGTTGTCAAAAAAATGGCTATGTATATTAAGAAAAAAAAGGTAAAGTATAAACCCCGCCCACCCGCCCTATCTCAATTCTGATGAGTGACGGAGCTTGACTGAGAAATATTTATTTTTCTACGAGAAATTACCATATTAAATATTATGTTCTTAAGTAATCGTGTTATACAAAGAAAACTAAATGTATTAAATAAAAATGAAAACCAAAAGAGAAGCCCCACCCATTCGTCTCGATCTCGATCGTGATGAATTTTTGATTCGTTGTCGGGCCGAGGGGCGGAGCGTGATTGCAAAATCGGTGTTTCCCTACACAAATTTACTATTTTTAACACGTTTTAAGTTTCTTGTTCTGAAAAGACGACTACGTATATTAAGAAAAAGGGCAAATTATAAGCCCCCCCTCCTGCCCTATCTCATTTATGATAATTTTTTTTTAATCGTCCAGAGTCAAATGAGCGAAATTTAATTGCAAAATCCTTATTATTTCTATACAAAAAATTGCCACGTAAGACATGTTTTTGAGTATCGTGTTATTCAAAGAATACTATATGTATATCAAGAAAAAATTAAAACCAAAGATTAAGCCCCACCCATACCTGCCCTGATCTAAATAGTAATGAACTTTTCATTCGTTGGCAAACCTAGGGGCGGAGCCTAATTGCAAAATTCATGTTTCTTTACAAAAATTTAAGAAAAAAATAATCACAAATGAGATAGGGTGGGTGGGCGGGGTTTATATTTTGCGTTTTTTTCTTAATACATATGTATAGTATTCTTTGAACAACACGATACTCAAACACCTGTTTTCAATTTCTGAAAAAACTGAAATTTTCCAAGAGTATTATAATTTACTATTAAAATAAAACCAAATATTATACATCATTATACTTTCTTTTTTTTTTTTCAGCAACTGGTGACGTAGACTTCGTGGGCACTTTCCACAGAATATGGGACAATCATTTGGCGGAACTTCAAGAATGCAGAAAGTGCGGCCGCAAATTTTTCCCAGACCGGATAGAAACCCATGAAAAGGCCTGTGTGGGTCTCCGCATCGAACTTAAGAATAAACCTACAAAATAGTCGTATTTATACAAAAATGTAATTAATAATTAAAAATAAACATACAGAACCCAGAGTACGTGTTTTATTTAAATTTTGCAGTAAATTTCTGGGGTCAGGAGATTGAAGCTGTAAATTACTAATAGTGGAATGTCACTTTTTGAAAATAAACGAGGTATAGGTTTCCACCATTGAAAAAAGATTCTTCAAATCTTCATGGGTTGGTTTAAATTTGGTGATATCTCCCACGGTAAATTTCAAATTACAACGGAAAAACAGATTTTTTGCGGTAAATTCGGTGAGAGGTCGCTGGTGACCGAATCTGGGGACATTTCGTCGATTGGCGCCCTGTCACGCCGCTTTGCGTGGCAGCTCGTAGCCCACTTCACGTCAATCTTCCTTTCACGGGAGTGCGCCATAGCTGGCGTAACGTCTTTTTTGTGTGTGAAGAAAATCAAGAAACATCCAAGATGGTAAGTCCCTTTTGCCCTTGTCAACCACACTAAACCATCCCCCGACCATTCCTCGCCACCATCCGCAAAATATTTCTTTCATTTTTCGCGACTTTCGCCGGATTTCGACCGATTTGTCCAGATTGCACAATAAGATGAAAGCTGTCTCGGCTTCGTATTTATGTTTACAAATAGCGACTGTGCATCAAACCTCGACCGCTCCCATCACCCCTGCGCCCCTTGCGCGCCCCATTTTCCGCGTATTTTCCGCCGGAAAAATGTGCCGCAAGTGTGACACTCGCCAGTGCCCCGGACATCTGTTAAAGAGTTCTCGGCCCCCAGGTTAACTTCACCGTCGACGAAATCCGTGCCATGATGGACAAGAAGCGGAACATCCGCAACATGTCCGTCATCGCTCACGTGGACCACGGAAAATCGACCCTCACGGACTCCCTGGTGTCGAAGGCCGGAATCATCGCCGGGGCCAAGGCTGGGGAAACGCGCTTCACGGACACGAGGAAGGACGAGCAGGAGCGCTGTATCACAATCAAATCTACGTAAGTACGACTTTACCGAGTGGCTTGACCCGACATGTCTGCTTCAGTGCCATCTCCATGTTCTTTGAACTGGAAGACAAAGATCTCGCCTTCATCACCAGCACCGAGCAGCGCGAGAAAGACGAAAAAGGTTTCTTGATCAACTTGATTGACTCTCCCGGACACGTTGACTTCTCGTCGGAAGTCACGGCAGCCCTCCGTGTTACTGATGGCGCTCTCGTCGTGGTTGATTGCGTCTCAGGTAAGTGCACGTGTGTAAGCCCTTCCAGCACAACTAGAGCCACATTGTAGGGCGACGGGGGCGGCTAGCCGCCTCCGCCGCCCCAAGACGATGCTGGCAGTGCACATGGAAGGAGAGCAAAGTACCGGCGTTTAAACGCTGCCACAGGACCTCTATCTTTATGTCCACGTGTGGCACGCTACGGCGCTAGTTCAACATCACTTTTTTTTGTCCAAGAGGGTTAATTTGTCTTTGATAGGGGTGTGTGTCCAGACCGAGACCGTACTCAGGCAGGCCATCGCTGAACGTATCAAGCCCATTTTGTTCATGAACAAGATGGACAGGGCTTTGCTGGAATTGCAGTTGGACTCGGAAGAGTTGTACCAGACTTTCCAGCGCATTGTTGAGAACGTTAACGTCATTATTGCTACGTATTCTGATGATAGTGGACCCATGGGTGAGGTTCATGTAAGTATGGGGGTTAAAATGGGCAATTTTGGCGAGCTACACGTGAGGTCTAATTGTGCATCAATTAGAACTGGTGCAGACTCGCAGAAAAGGTCCACTATTTGCCCTGTTTTAGATCTTTGTTTAAAACAGTTTCCTGATGTGGAACATTTTTATTTTGTACAAAATGGCGTTTTTTTTTTTTTTCAAATTTGATTCATAATTGAAGTTTGCTTTCATTGTTACTTTCTTTTCAATTTTAATCTCGTTTGAATGAACTTCAAAGTCTTAATTAAATGTTAGAAAGTGTTCCAGATAGTTTTTTATTTTTTTTTTTTTATGATTAGGTTGATCCTAGCAAAGGTTCGGTCGGTTTTGGTTCTGGTTTGCACGGTTGGGCTTTCACTTTGAAACAGTTCGCTGAAATGTACTCTGAAAAGTTCAAGATCGACGTGAAAAAACTTATGAACAGACTCTGGGGTGAGAACTTCTTCAACCCCAAGACCAAGAAGTGGGCCAAGCAAAAGGAAGCCGACAACAAGCGCTCCTTCTGCATGTATATTCTGGATCCTATTTATAAAATTTTTGACACCATCATGAACTACAAGTAAGATTTGTTACTATGCATAAACTAATCTTAATTGACACTATTTTATCTCTTGATAACGTTTTAATTACACTTATGATTCATTATTAATTAAAATAATAATTATCAGCATCATTTTTTCCACCTAGAGAATCGTCGAACTTTGGAATCTGTCTACTTCATCCCCCATTCCTCCTGTTTTGATAGATTAAAAAATCAAAAATCACCCTTTTTATGATGATTGTTCATTCACAGACCTGTTCTGATCACTTTGATGACACAAAGAACGGCCATCTGAGCGCCCCTTGCACCCCCACAACCCCCCAACACCGCCACCCCTCTAACCACCCTTTCGTTCCAGGAAAGACGAGTACGAAGCCCTGTTCCCCAAACTCGGCATCCAACTCAAGCACGAGGACAAGGACAAGGACGGCAAGCCCCTCCTCAAGGTCGTGATGCGCACCTGGTTGCCCGCCGGCGAGGCCCTCCTCCAGATGATAGCCATCCACCTCCCATCCCCCGTAACCGCCCAGAAATACAGAATGGAAATGTTATATGAAGGTCCCCACGACGACGAAGCCGCCATCGGCATCAAGAACTGCGACCCCAACGCCCCCCTCATGATGTACGTATCGAAAATGGTGCCCACCTCCGACAAGGGACGTTTCTACGCCTTCGGTCGCGTGTTTTCGGGTAAAGTCGCCACAGGAATGAAGGCCCGCATCATGGGCCCCAACTACGTGCCTGGCAAGAAGGAGGATCTGTACGAGAAGGCAATCCAGCGCACCATCTTGATGATGGGGCGCTACGTGGAGGCCATCGAGGACGTACCCTCCGGAAACATCTGCGGGCTGGTCGGCGTCGACCAGTTCTTGGTCAAGACCGGCACCATCACCACGTTCAAGGACGCCCACAATCTGAGAGTGATGAAGTTCAGCGTGTCGCCGGTGGTGCGCGTCGCCGTCGAGCCGAAGAATCCGGCCGATTTGCCCAAACTGGTAGAAGGTAGGTGCTTGTCTTGTCTGAACTGTCAAACGCATTGCTGCCAACATGAATTTGAAATTTCATAGCTGACTAGATGATTTCAACCACAGCGTACTTATGCAGGTTTTCACAAAGACTTACGTCTGACATCCAAGTGGGCGCTGACTAACTGCAATGACGTTTCAAATGTCATATTGATTGTTAATTGTGATGATCGTTATACCGCCCCAGTCCGAAATTTGTGACGATTGGTTAACGTTTACTGAAACCGTTCCACTTTTCCTATCCATTTCCCGTCACTGCGACAATCGTTGACGTCTTGATCTTGTAGGTCTGAAGCGTCTGGCCAAGTCCGATCCTATGGTCCAATGTATCATTGAAGAGTCCGGCGAGCACATCATCGCCGGCGCCGGCGAGCTCCACCTGGAGATCTGTCTCAAGGACCTCGAGGAAGACCACGCCTGCATCCCCATCAAGAAATCCGACCCGGTGGTGTCCTACCGCGAGACCGTCAGCGAGGAGTCCAACCAGATGTGCTTATCCAAGTCGCCCAACAAACACAACAGGCTGTTCATGAAGGCCGTCCCCATGCCGGAGGGTCTCGCCGAGGACATCGACGAAGGCAACGTGAACCCGCGCGACGACTTCAAGTCGCGCGCCCGCTACTTGGGCGAGAAGTACGACTACGACGTGACCGAGGCGAGAAAGATCTGGTGCTTCGGCCCCGACGGCACCGGCCCTAACATCTTGGTCGACTGTACGAAGGGTGTGCAATATTTGAACGAAATCAAGGACTCGGTGGTCGCCGGCTTCCAGTGGGCGACGAAAGAGGGCGTGCTGTCCGAGGAGAATTTGAGAGGGGTTAGGTTTAACATCTACGACGTGACGTTACACGCCGACGCCATCCATCGCGGCGGTGGACAGATCATTCCGACGACGAGACGCTGCTTGTACGCGTGTCTGTTGACGGCGGCGCCGAGGCTCATGGAGCCCGTGTACCAGTGTGAGATTCAGGTCAGTCGGCGGTTTTAAACAGGGACGTATTGCTAAATTTGACCGGATTTCTTTGTTTTAACAGTGCCCTGAAGTCGCCGTTGGTGGTATCTACGGTGTCTTGAACAGAAGGAGAGGTCACGTGTTTGAAGAACAGCAGGTCGCCGGTACCCCATGTTCGTGGTCAAAGCCTACTTGCCTGTAAATGAGTCGTTCGGTTTCACCGCCGATCTTAGATCAAACACCGGAGGTCAAGCTTTCCCGCAGTGCGTGTTTGACCATTGGCAGATCCTCCCAGGTGACCCGTTGGAGCCCAGCACCAGACCATTCGGCGTTGTACAGGTATGTCTTAAAATTTTTAAATTGGGCGTCCATCTTCAGACAACGTTGTTTTGGATTAAATTCAATGTTTGCTTTTGATGGAAGAGCAAAGTCTTTAAAGTTTCGGTCTTGGAAAAGTTTTCTTGGCCTGAATAGGGGGACGAACATTATCTCCAAAAATTAAAAAAAAGTATTGAAGTGCGTGGAGATTTAAATGACGGTTTTTCTTCTTCCAGGAAACACGTAAAAGGAAAGGACTCAAAGAAGGACTCCCAGATCTTTCACAATACTTGGACAAATTATAAACAACAACGGTTTTAGTTTGTACAGATTTATTTAAGATTCATCTTAAATTATAAAATAAAACAATTGATAATTATATTCTTTTTTTATAATACTGGCAGGGTGGAAATACACAAATCAGCTGTAATATTTTTATTGTTTCTGCTTCCCGGCATTCTGTTGTAATGGATTAAATGACAATTATTTCAAGTAAACACTGTCCAAGAATTAGAAGATGTTTTTATTGTTACCAGCGGACGTGGTCGTTGTGTTTTTAGATAGTACTGATTAATTATAAGAAATTTGTTTTTATTAACGTAAAGTTAAGAATAAACAAAAGTTTTTATTTTTGGATTTTCATTTTGTTGTAATTGGTTAGATAGGGTTTTGTTTGTATTGTTCAGAGTTTAGTGTTTCAGGTGACGGGTGGCTGCACAGCGCGACAAGTGTTAAGGTGAGTGTCACTATTTTTTCAAAATTTTGTAAACTCAAAATGATGAATTTTTACACTAGAATGTAACCGTGTTGGATGTAGAATTTAAGCTCAACAGGTCTGAAGACCTTTTTCTTAACAAAACCAAAATCTGTAATTCTGTTGTATTAAATGTAAATTCTGTTGTTACAGATTAAAACGTGAAGTTTGTGCCAGTTAATTGTGCAGTGGTAAGTTTTTATTATTATTTTTTTTGCGAAGTTTAAACATGTATGATGATAACTTAATTGTTTGAAGTAATTTTTAAACTTAAATTACAATGTTGTTTGCCAAAAGGATTCTGAATTTATTATTATTATTATTTTCAATAATTAAAAATCGATGTATGTGACGTTTCAAAGATTTTTTTCTTTGCAGAGTGTCACGCGTTCAACCAAGGGTGGTAAGTTATTTACTCTTATTAATTACCCCACACTTTTAAGCCGGCCGTTTCACGTTATATAGTGAAAAAGGTGTGCTCGTTGTGGGAACATTAACTCTTTTCATGTGTATGGTTATCCAGTACATGTGTGTAACCAAAGGACGATTAGAGACAACCCTACCTTCACTAACCTTGTATTTGTACTGTCCACAGATGGTGGTGATAATTTTGACACAATCAAGGTTAATTCAGTGTTTGGATTGGTTGAATCAGACTTGTTTAAACTTGATTGTGGAAAAATCGTGACCAGAAACCCAGGAGGAAAGTGTTACAGGTGAGACAATATTAATAATTCAAATTTATTCATCGTGTCAAATAGCTGAAATGTGCCGCTCTTTTGAGTTCATGTTACAAAAGTAAAAATTTGCCGCTTCTAGACGACAATGTAATGAACTGCCTAAATGACAAGTTAAACTTAACCTTCAAATTTTTTAAAATAAAGTTAAATGATGACTCCTTTACCGCCCCAGTCTGATTTCCGTGACTGATTGGTTTTCTGATTTTCTTTATCTATATACAAATTACATATATTTCTAAGTCAGCATTTTAAGTATTGTGAATTGTTTCAGATAACTCCTGTAACAACGAAATCACCAAATAAACATTTAATCACGACTTTGTTTATTTAAACCTTGAACAGCAATAAACCCCGAATCAAATATATTAAAGCCTATATTGGTAAATTGAACTTTGTACATTAAATAAAATATAAACTGCAACGATTATAGCATAATTAATTTTAATAAGTACTCAGGACTTCACGGACCCACCAATCTATTCTTGTAGAGCGTAGCGAGTGTCTTCGCTGCCAAAAACAACGTATCTTTCCTGGCAACCCCGCAGACTTCTTGTTGCCAATTATTTTTAGCAATCTAAAAATTCCAACTTTATTGAAACTTCTTTAATCAACATTTTCGCCAACCTGTAAATACGCAGCCAACAATTTTTCCACCGATTCGCACCCTTTCGCATAATTAGGCATCTCGAGTTCCGCCTGGTCCAAAAACGCCTCCAGCGGAATCGGCGTCGTCTGCGAGAACGTCCTCAGGACAATCCCTTGTCAGAATCGCTCAAAACCAACACGCTCAAGTCGAACCACTGCTCGTCCTGTTGCAAAATAAAATTCTCCACTGCGATAACCGGACTTTTTTGAATCTGTAGTGCTGCTTTTATTTTTTCTTCGGCTCGTTGTATGGCATCTTCGAACCCAATGGCTTGGTGTTTGCGGTCGTTGCTCCTTATATTAACGCCGCTTGAAATAAAAAAAAATATATACAGAGAACAACGCAAGCAATGGTTATTACTTGACCCACGCTTTGCCAAAAACTGAGAAAATGGCCTCTCGAACGGGGGAAACTTCGTCGGGGTCTTGCGACGCAACCCCAATTTCAATATCGCCGCCGGAATCTACGAATTGTGTGTGTTATAATATAGAAGTAACCACCGGTTGGTTGATAATCATACAAATGAACTCGGACATTTGGGGGTCCAGAGTCGTAATAAGAGTGTCGACGGAATTTTTGGCTTTTTCAGCCACTTTTGATAAAATACCGCCACTGGAAACTGCGTCTTTCATCCAGCCGATGAAGCCCCCAGACGTGAGGTTCGGTTCCACGTTGCTGGGGGGTACTGGACCATGTTGCACCCCTTTGCTTGGTGGAATGGCAGCGCTAAAATTTTAGGTGTGAATCACGCATTTGGGGGTTTTCTTGTACCTGAACTGTGTCTGGGGGAACGGTTGCACGTTGACTGTCACCGCGGGTGCCGGTTTAACCTCCTGAGTCACCGGCGGTAACAGTGTTTGGGGGCAGAGGAGTGGGTGCCGGGACAGTTGGCACCGGCTGGTTTTGCCATAGCGTGAAGTCCGGTAGGTTCGTCGGGGGCGGTAAATTCGAGAGTAGGTTGCCGCCAGGCAGGGTGACAACCCCTGGAGACGGTATCGAGTACGGCGACGACACACTACTAATTGATTCTACAATTTTTTGGTAAAAGTGGGTTGTCATCAGTTTAGGCTACCATCACCTGTTTTATCGGTATTGGAGTCTTCTTGCTTCTTGTCGATTATTTCAAAGGAGGCTTCGCCATTTGAATCCTCTTGTAACATTATTATTTATTTGAGATCGATTGTAAACATATGATTTTGATTTGTAAACGGAAACGCAATCGTGGCACACTGGGGATTTTGGGTTTGTCACTAGGACAATTCACGCCCATTTAATCAACAAACTTTGTTAAATCGATGGCGATTTTGCTAGTTTTGTGAATTGTACGCCAACACGTATTTTTTTGGAGGTCGTGGTGGATATAAACGCCGCAAATGTTTGCAATTTTCATCGCAATGTAGACAAGTTTGCGGTTGGTAGTCGTGCAAGCGACAGTTTTGTCACTAAAATAGCACAACTAATCAGACCTAAACAAACATTGTTTATTACACTTTCGTTTATTTTGGGGCACACTTTCTCTTGTTACATAATTTAACTACTACGGATAATCTAAACACGATTTTTCTTTATTTGTTTTAGAGTTTAAACACAGTATGTGCATTGGTAGCCCTGCTTGCACTAACAAATCAACAAACACTCTCGCTTTCATTATACTGGAAAAAAATCATGACTTGTAGAAATTTCACCCAAAGAACGAGTTTTTTAATAAAATTGAAACTTGGCGCTACTTGTGTCCGTTTTAGTTTTATAACCAACCGCAGGGGAGCCACTACTCGCCCCACAAGTTATTTCCCTGTTGACATACGTCATACTTGTCATATGTCATACATCATCGACTCAACCGGCCGCGTCAAACATTTGTCCACTTCATAATTCTTATCATCTGATAACTTCGAATAATGGCAGATCCGGTAGAACCGCCCCCTTTATTTGAAAATGTGGACATCCTGTCTGACCAGAAAGAGGACGACGATCTGTTCATTTCAGCCCGACAGGTGAGCCCTTTGTTACCCCAAACATCCCCGATAACCCCATTTACCTGCCTCAGGAGCAGTCCGAGCCCTACCACGGCGCCCCACAGGAGAACCTCAACGGCGAAGCTGACTTGAGCAATTTGTCCCTCGACGACCAGAAGTCTGAGCTGGAAAATGTACCCATCAGCAACAGCGGGACCCAAGACACCCTGGAACAGGTAATCTGCCACGTGAATGTTGTTTACTTAGCAATGGTGTGTAAAAAACACATGGTTTCATTTTTATTGCTAATGGTGGCAGTAAGTATGTGATAACTATGAAAAATGGCTGATTCCTGTGTTAGTTTAACTTAAAAAAACTGTTTCTGAGGAAGGGAAGAGAGCACAGTCAACTAATAATCGTGTCTCAAGGGTCGGCCATTTTGACTTTCCCCACCACTTTTTTTTTTTTTAATTGTGTTGCTTGTTTGTGAACTCTGTATCAAAAATTGATACCTTTTTTTAGCAAGTTTAAACGAAAATTTTTTACATTTTTGTGGATTATATTTTAATGCAAACAGATTTTTGTTTTGATCCGCTTGAGTCCATGAGATTGTCGTTTCATCCAAGTCCAAGACTAAACAAAAATTTTTTCCTGGTTGTGGTTTTTGGCGTCGCGGGAATTTTGCGGTCGATCACGCATGCGCAGAACTATCCTAAATATAATGTTGGCAAAATTGAAAAGTTGGTACTATTGTAAAAAAATATATATTTTGAAAAGTTTCCAACAATCAGATTTGTCGTCAATTTTGTCAGGTGGAGGCAGCTAGTGGCGACCAGTTCCTCGATATTTCCATCACCGAGCCCCAGAAAGTGGGCGACGGGATGGGGGCTTACATGGCGTACCGCGTCACAACAAAAACCAACATGCCCATCTTCAAAAAGCGCGAGTTTTCGGTGACGAGGCGCTTCAGCGACTTCCTGGGTCTCCATGACAAACTATCCGAAAAGTATTTAAAAGTGGGGCGGATTATCCCGCCTGCGCCCGAAAAGAGCGTCATCGGAATGACGAAAATAAAGATGTCGAGTCAACCCGAAGGCAGCCCCTCGAACGGAAGCGACTTCGTGGAGCGCAGAAGAGCTTCATTGGAGCGCTACTTAAAGCGCACTTCACAGCACCCCGTCTTAGTGGTGGACCCCGACTTTAGGGAGTTTTTGGAGTCCGACGTGGAACTCCCCAAAGCCACAAGCACTTCGGCTTTAAGTAGCGCAGGCGTGATGCGGCTCTTTAACAAGGTTGGCGAGACTGTCAACAAAATCACGTACAAGATGGACGAAACAGACCCGGTGAGTATTGTACAGTCGTAATCGAATTGTTACCAACCTTGATTTAGTGGTTCGAAGACCGACTAACCCACATCGAAGCCCTCGAGACGCAGCTGCGCAAACTCCACGCCAACGTGGAGGCCATGGTTTCCTACCGCAAAGAACTGAGTCACTTGACCAACGGCGTCTCGCGTTCCGCCGCCATGTTGAGTGCTTGCGAAGACCACAACTCTCTCTCGATGGCGCTGTCTCACTTGGCCGACACCGAAGAGAAAGTGGAAGCCCTGCACCTAGAACAAGCCAATACGGACTTCTTCATTCTCTGCGAGATTCTCAAGGATTACTTGGGGCTCCTGGGGGCTGTCAGAGACGCTTTTCACGAACGCACTAAACTTTTCCAGCACTGGCAGCACTCGCAACAAATGCTGGCCAAAAAACGCGAAGCCAAAGCGAAAATGGAGCTCACCAACAGAACTGACAAGGTGGATCAAGCTGGCGCGGAAGTCATAGAGGTGAGTGGTGCCAACTTAGTAGAAAAGTTACTAATTCTAGTTTAGTGGGAAGCGAAGGTGGAACGCGGGCAGGAAAATTTCGATAAAATTTCGAAAATGATCAAGACGGAAGTGGAGAGGTTCGAGAAGTGTCGCATTCACGATTTCAAAATGATGTTCATTAAGTATTTGGAGAATCATCTAAATCACCAGGCGCAGGTGAGTTTGGGGGAAAGTGAATGTTACTAGATTCACGGGGGTGTTGTAGCTTGTCAAGTACTGGGAGGCTTTCTTGCCCCAAGCCAAAGCGATTGCTTGACTAGAGGATATCTGCGAGGAATAGCAGAGCCGACATTCCTATTGGAGATTCCCGGAACTTTAATGTACAATACTGTTTTAGCCACTTTTTTGCACTTGGAATCTCCGAAACTCGTCCCCTTTTTATTTTTATTCGTCATTTATTCTTATACATAATCAAGTTGTAGTTATATCTCTGTTATATCTTATATCTATTTATGTTATTCGGTGGCTTTTGTCTCTTACAATGCCACGTTAATGTAGGTCATTTGTTATATATAAATCGCCTAATAAGAGAACTATATTTGTTATGTGCTTTGTGTGAAACATAAATCCTTATATTGTGATAAGAGATGCTCATTTCCAAGCTTGATACTTGTTCAAGTGTAGTTGAATAGGGTCTTGATCGGCAACATTGTGTAAAGTGATGCATGGTATTATTGAAGATTGTATTGCTTCCATTATGTATGAAAATTAATAAATTAAATATAAAACATGAAACCCGTGTTTGACTCTAGTTCTAAATGTGCGTCTGCACTAGCAGCGCCTGTCGTGACAAAAACCACTAACAAATTCAAATAAGTGAGGTTATGGTTAGTCAATGTTGATATGGCAAATCCGAACCGAAATATTGACGAATCGATCAGGAAACCACGACGAACTAAAGGAACGCCGTTTTTCGTCCAACGAAACTGGTACGCCGCTGGAGTTCTAGCAATCGGGGGAGTTTTCTGGATGCTTTATGAGTAAACATAACCTAACTTATCATCCAAATTTTCACCCAAGATTTTTCAGACTGTGGCCCGAGTCCCAAAAACTGAAGAAAAGCTTCCGCGAAGGCAAATTCGATACACCACCAGAGATCAAAACGCGTTTCTTGGAAGCTAAATTATCAGCAACTCAGCCGGGGTACTGGCAGTTGATCAGTCAGCTGAAAGCACGAGAAGTGGCCAAAGAAGATGAACTCTACAAGGAAGAAACGAGGCGGCAGCCGTGGTACAGCAAATACTTCACGAGCCCTGACGTCTAACAAAACCACGAAAAAACCTAGGTTTGTGTAAATAGTAGTACTAAATAAATACTTAGCTAAAATGTTGTTTTATTCAGCGAGCGAGGCGTAAAGAAGATCTCAAAATATTTCTCTGTTCCAAAAAAAGCTGATTCCGGTAATTCCGACGAATTATCAGACTCCCCATACCGGAACTGTTTGAGTGAAGTGAAAAGTGTGAAACTGAACGACTCCGCGAGTGATTTAGACGATTTTAAAACCCCACAAGCGATCAACAAAATATCAAAAATTGCCGCAAAACCCGCAGAAAAACCAGTGCGCAAAAAAAAGTCGCGCCAATTGCCTCTACGCAAGTTCGTCGAGAACAACTTGAGGCACAGCGATGTCAACCCAGACCACCTCCAAATGGCCTTAGCTTTGTCTGAATCCACCTACCAAGCCGAAAACCCCAGTTCGCAGGACAAAAAGGACTCGTTTAAACTCGCGTTTGAAAAATTCGGATTCGGTTACTCCAAAAGCAGGGTCTCTGTGGCAAACAGAAAAGACCCATCTGACAAAAAAATAAACAAAAAGTCACGATATCGTTTCATAACCCCAATTTTAAAAATTCGTACTAGAGAAGAGCGCGAAGAGTTAATTTCGTCCAAAGTGTCGTTGATTTTAGCACAAAATAATCGAAAACCGGTTGAACATAACCCACGAAAGTGTGAAGAGTTATTTTGCGAAAGTCTGCGAAAATTCAAATGTCAAAAAATTTTTAAAATTAATTGTTTAGGTCTCGGGGAATTACAAAACGGGGATGTATTTTACGTGCGGGGGTTGGGCGTCGAACGTAGCCACGCCCCTTGTGGCTGTTTGCTGAGGGATTGGACGGCCATTCCGGGGCGTGAACGCAGTCCGGAGCCTAATGTAACTCCGCCCGTGTACACAGAATCTCCAAAAGTAAGTCCTCCCAGGTTGGAGAATTTACCCTCCACGTCAAGCAAACGGCGCAGTTCGATTGTGACACTGGAATTAAGTTGTAGCGAAATTGTTAATTCCCCCTTTGAAGAAAATAATGGAGATGTGAGTATCGTAGATTTGGGAGATTTTATTGAAGCTTATGAACCCACAAACGTCGATTGTGACAAATATAGGTTAAGCCCAGAAGTAACTTCTCCAATTTTGGGTAAGATTTTCTCCAGAATCGAAACGCCTCGATCTTTACACACTAGTCCGAATTTAGAATGTGGTGGAGATTTTACCCCAAATTTGCAGATAACTTATTGTCTCCTTCAGAATTATGGGCACATCCTCCAAGTCCCCAATAACTTCTCCCCTTGTCAACATATCATCGAATTCTCAACGAACTCCTCCCCAACGCAATAAAAGATCCCGTGATTGCTTGTCACCAGATTTATTTGACTCAGATGGTGAACCATCCCCAAATCGCTTAAGAGGGGGTCAAGATTTAGAAGTGGAAGAAATAGAATGCTACGATTTAACCCAATCAGATAACGAAGAAGAAAAGTCCTTTCATTTGAACCTGTCAAATCCTGAGGATTCGATTGGTCGCCGGTCAGACCTCAACGTTACTGAGTACGTCCACAATCTACTGAGTCAGTGCAAAGATGAACCTCCTCCAATCAAAAAATTAGAAAAAATAAGCGCGAGTGAAGACGACTCACAACAAAGTCAAAGCAGTGTGTGTATAAGTGACGATGAATTGAACTACTCCAGCGTGTTTAGTACCCCACTTGCCACAAAAAAAGTGGAATATGAGTTGTCGGAGGATGAGGAGTTTGGGGCTTCTCTAGAAGAAAGAATTACAAAAAAATGCAAAGAAACTCCGTCAAGACCTCCATTGACCAATTTATGTACGGATAACTTCCCCACATTTCTAATAAAACCTCCCAAATAGCAACCACTCCCACTCTCGATGACTCATTCAATGAAGTCCTCAGTCACGTACCCTCCAACGACACCCCCTCCACCTCCAACGCTTCTTTCGTCATCAAAATCAAAAACGTCACCCCTATGGCTAACTACGACGACATGGATACTCCAAAAATCACCAAAGAGTTGGACAGATACGGACTTAAACCCCTTAAACGTCAAAAGGGGGCGAAGTTGTTGAAGTACATTTACGAATCCACGCACCCTATAATAGGGGATGAAAACCACGCCGCGAAGAAAAGACGAACTCATTACCCCCAATATGGAAACCTGGTTGGAGATGTGGGAGACCCAGGAGAAGTTATTTTGGAGAGGAAGCAATCAAAAAATTCGCAACCTGTGCGCTACCATTACACATAGCGTGGTACAATTTCGTGATGAGCAACCCCAAAATCCGAGAAAACATTTTATTATATGAACCCCTCCAACTGGAGGTTTTACACTCCATGCTCAAGGACCAAGGTTTTAAATTCAACATTCAAGTAAGTCACGTTAATGGGTCGTAACCATAGTAACTGGGTAAATTCCAGGATTTATTGGCGTTCTTGGACAAAAAGTGCATAACGATCCGCACCGCCCAAGGTCAGCACCACGGAAAGAACCCAAGATGACACATTTTTCCGACATTTTTTATTTCTACAAACATTAAATTTCACGTAATCCGACTACAACTTTACAAATTTACATATCACAACCTTCGTTCCTTAACCTAATTTTCCTTCTTCTTTTGCTTGATCCTGTAGTCCGACAAGGCGGCTTTGATTGCGTCTTCGGCCAACATAGAGCAGTGCAGCTTGACCGGGGGTAGCGACAGCTCCTTGGCGATGTCGGTGTTCTTGAGCTCGAGGGCTTGGTCGACCGTCTTTCCCTTGACCCACTCGGTGGCCAGGGAGCTGCTGGCGATGGCCGAGCCGCAACCGAACGTCTTGAATTTGGCGTCGATGATCTTGCCGT
The DNA here is from genome assembly GCA_022388445.1 of Zophobas atratus. Classification (NCBI taxonomy): domain Eukaryota; kingdom Metazoa; phylum Arthropoda; class Insecta; order Coleoptera; family Tenebrionidae; genus Zophobas; species Zophobas atratus. The sequence goes on along the minus strand of CM039447.1, from coordinate 8,150,962 downwards.
TCTCGTCCACCTTGATTTGGAGCTTCATCACGTCGCCGCAGGCCGGGGCCCCCACGAGTCCCGTGCCCACGGTGACGTCGTTCTTGTCGAGGGAGCCGACATTGCGGGGGTTCTCGTAGTGGTCGATCACGTTGGGGTGGTAGGCGGCGGTGACAGTCCGCAAGGGGGACACCACACGGAGCAATTTGGACGACGCGTTCAACGCCATGGCTTTAATCGGTTGAAAACACTTGGAAATTTGCGTTTTGCGATGTCTTCGGGCCACAACCTTCGAATGACATCTGGTTTTGGCGTTTGGCGGTTGCGGTTGGTATGGCGAGGCAGGGCTGCCAACTCCAATAATAAAAAAAAACTCGAAATATTGAGCGCAGCGAAAAATCAAAGTTTTTTTTTTAAACCAACCCTTGTGTTCGAGTATCGCTTTTTCTGCTAAATTGCGTTCGTGGTAAATTTTCTTTCCGACAGATTGATCCCCAACAATGTTTGAGTGGGTAAATCCCAAACCCAAATTATCGCGAAATGTGACGAAAGCGTTGTTTACCAAGTAATTGACACAATTTCGCTGTTTATTTGCTCAGTTGTTGATTTTTTTAAAGCAAATAAACTAATAGAACTTTTCGCGATAGTCATGTTGGTTAAGCAGGTGCGTTTTGACAAGTGACACTTCATGACGATGTTAATGTGGGGTCCACTCTAATAAAAAAGTAGCGCAAAAAGGTGAAATGTGATTTAAAAGTCTCCACGGTTTATTCTAGTTATTGTTAATTTACCCAATGTCTCCATTATTTGTGTTAATTTTTGTATGTCACCTAACCTGCACCATCCGCGCTGATGAAACTTCACACATAACCCGGCATTTATTAGCGGGGGTCAACATCCCACCTCAGAACGATGCACCCAATTCCAACACAGACGAATCGAACAAGAAAGAAAGCCCCGTAGTCATAAAGATCGACAGTAAAAAGAAAAACAATGAAGTGCAATCGAAACCACCAGAATCGAAGACACCAATCGAGAAAAAAAGTACAAGTCAAGCACCAGCAGCAAAAAACGCGACGAAGGTGGAGGAACACCAAGTTCTAAAAACTACGGAGATGGAATCAGGCGCCCTGTTGAGGGGTGTATCTGTAATCGTAGCCTTAACAACCCTAGTGATTATTTATATGGCCTTGAAGACTTATTGCGGGTAAGTTGGTGGGTGCTTGAAGGCGAGTGTGACGGTTTTTTGTAGAAAAAGGGGTAGACATCCCGTGATGGTGAGCAAATACGGGGTGAGAACCCGGCGCAGCGATATTGAAATGACTCCGCTTCCACTGGAAGAGGACGAAGAGGATGAGACTTTGTTCGACGTGAACAGCACGAATCGATAAATATGCATTTAAGTATTGTTTGTATATAACTATTTTTGTATGACTAACCTATTAAATTGAATGATTTTTTTTCTAAGGGGTGTTTAAGTTGGCACCACTGGGCTAGATCTTGACTCCACTATTAAGCGGTTATTTAAACAAGTTTTGAACCCTGAAATTGTTGTATTTTGTGTGTTTTAATAACGTGGATCTTATTTATGTTAACTTTCAAGTTAATGTCACTGTGTAGAGCAAGGAGATGCAGCTCAATATTATTATGTGAGTGAAGTTAGCTTCAGATTGAAATTTTGATTTTTGTTTTTTTTTTTACTGTAGTCAGTGTGTAGTGGACCTGGGGTGCTATTCTTGACTTTATGCGTTAAATAGCGCATACGTTATTTAGCGATTAAAATATAGCGAACACTTTACAAAAAATCTATTCTGGGATGCTATTCTCGAGCCTTCGTTATCGTAACGTATACGTTGTTTAGCGACGAATACTAAACACTGTATTCTTGACCGTTCGTTATAAATCGCATACGTTATTTAGCGAAGATTTTTAGTCTTTAAGCATCGAATAGGTATTGAAGTGACGGATCAAATAGTATTCTGTGCTTGTCAACTTCGTTTACAGATTCAATACAAAAAAGACATACAACACAAATATTTAAAATGGACGAGTTAGTGCAAATTTTAGAAATTGAACACCTAGAAAATTTAGAGGGACAAGTTGAGCATGGGAGAAGGCTACGCAGAAATCCCAGAAATCCTTTTGCGGAGCTTAATGAGAGGCAATTTATTAACATGTTTCGATTAACAAAACAATTAACTCAGTATTTAATTAATATTTTGCAACCTTTTCTTACACCTCCCTTACGCGCTACCGATTTAAATATTCAAACAAAGGTAAATATATTTGTTTATTATCAAATGCTAAAACTTATATCTTTTAATTAAAATTTCCTAGGTCTTAACTGCATTAAGATTTTTTGCAAGTGGAAGTTATCAGCTGGATATAGGTACTAATAAATACTTAGATGTGTCGCAGCCCAGTGTTAGTCGGTGTGTAAACGAAGTAGCCAGTGCCTTAAATGATCCGCAAATATTTAATGGCTATATAAAATTTCCTAATAATTTTGAAGATCTAAATAGACTTAGGCAAGGGTATGTTATCAATTATCATCAAAATGCAAGTTTTTTAAGTTTCAAGTATATTAATTATACGGTATATGTATGTATTAATTTAGATTTTATGATAAACATGGATTTCCGGGAGTAATTGGGTGCATTGATTGCACACACGTGGCAATTTTTCCTCCAAAAAGTGATGATCCTAGTTATCCAGAACATCTATATGTCAACCGAAAAAATTATCATTCCGTAAATGTTCAACTGGTATAATTATGTAGCTGTCTCTGTCCCCTCTTAAAAAAGGCGTATAATTTTTAGATATGTGATTCAAATCTTAAAATCTTGAATGTTAACGCCAAATTTCCTGGTAGCACACATGACTCATACATCTGGAGTCGCTCAAATGTACAAACATTCATGCAGGATCTCCATTCTCATGATCACAAAGATTATTTCCTATTAGGTAGGTACCCAATTTTATATATTTCCTCTTTTACAAAATACTAAAGTACATTAAAAGTCTAGTTTTTAATAGGTAATTACTGTTGAAATGATACATATAAGTAATTACCACGATTACGTTAACAGGAGACTCAGGATATCCGTTAAGGACGTGGATTTTAACTCCTTTTAGTGAAAATGTTCAGCCAAATTCACCTGAACAAAATTTCAACGAGATTCATAAAAATACTCGTGTTAAGATTGAGTGCTGTAACGGTGTTCTTAAAATGAGATTTCGTTGTCTTTTAAAGCACAGGGTTCTTCATTATACTCCACCAGTATGTTGCAAAATAATTAATGCTTGTGCTGTGCTTCACAATCTGTGCATCGAGCATAATGTACCCGAACCAAATGAACCACTTGATGCTGAAGTGGACTTTGGTGTCGATGACAATGGAATTGAAGAAAATGAAGAGATACAAAATCAAAATATTTGTAGAAGAATAAACCCTGACCTAGCAGATGGCAAAAGAAAAAGACTGGAAATCGCTAGACGTTTTATGCGGCGACCTTAAATTAATTACATCATTTTGCTTCTTCACGTCTATATTTATTTTAGTTTGATGTTAAGTTTAGGTTAATAAAAAGGCTCTTGTTATTTCGTTATAAGTTAGATTTATTATTTTATTAATAGGAAACAAGGCAGTAACAAAAAAACACAATAACTAAACAATATTTCAACATTAAAACCTATTTTGGGACAAATTTGTCAAAGCATGTGCTATCTTTTCTATAGCTTCCACCTTTCTTACTTCTAAATCATGCCGCTTGTTTAAACATTCAATTTTCATTTTATAATACGCTTCTTTCATTGTTAATTTCTTAACCAAATTCTCATTGTATGCTTGTGTTGCACTTGCGGAATTCATTAATTGTGTTACCCGTTTTGGAATTTTTTTCAATTTTTTATCGCTTGAAACGGATTTCGATGGAAAAGATACAGTTTCGTTGATGGAATCTATTGGTGGAGAAGCAGAAGTTGAAGGTTTGTCCAAGCCTGCCGCCCATGAAATTTCTTCATCCGCTTCTAAAACCATCTCAGCAGACGAGGTAGCAGCCGAATGGTGAAACGACACATCCGACTCCATAATTTCATTGTGCCCTTCTATTGACACGGGCTTAATAATTTGGAGGATATCCTCTTCAATGCTGGAAAAGGCTTGACCCTGACTGGGACCACCACCCGTTTTTCTGAACTCTTTTTTATTAGCTCCTTCTTTACATTTTGTCCTGGATTTTAAATCGTGCCAGCATTTTCGCCAACCTTGTCCATTTTTATGGGCACCAGGAATGGCATTCAACAATTCGGCAATATGGTCCCATTCATTTTGCCCATCTCTGTATGTATACTTGCTGGAATGTTTTCCACTTATTAGCTCCTCCCGAGATTTTACACACTCTACCAACATCTTCACTTGTTTTTCGGAGCATTTTGCTCCCCTTTTATTATTCTGTTTATCCATTTATATTTATTAAACACGATACAAATAATTAAGTGAAAAAATTTATTGAATTGTCACTCCTATGTGTCACCTCTTGTGGTTCCTAGGACACGGGTAAAATTTAAACATTTTTACAATGTTGTCAATGTTTGCTCTGCGCTAAACAGCGAATGTTCGTTACGGCGTAACGAATATTCTCCAGAATAGATTTTTTGTAAAGTGTTCGCTATATTTTAATCGCTATATAACGTATGCGCTATTTAACGCATGAAGTCAAGAATAGCATCCCTCAGCTGGAGAATATTCGTTACGCCGTAACGAACATTCGCTGTTTAGCGCAGAGCAAACATTGACAACATTGTAAAAATGTTTAAATTTTACCCGTGTCCTAGGAACCACAAGAGGTGACACATAAGAGTGACAATTCAATTTTTTTTAATTATTCGTATCCTGTTTAATAAATGGATAAACAGAACAATAAAAGAGGAACAAAATGCTCCGAAAAACAACATGCATATACCGTATAATTCATATACTTGAAACTTAAAAAACTTGCATTTTGATGATAATTGATAACATACCCTTGCCTAAGTCTATTTAGATCTTAAAAATTATTAGGAAATTTTATATAGCCATTAAATATTTGAGGATCATTTAAGGCACTGGCTACTTCGTTTACACACCGACTAACACTGGGCTGCGACACATCTAAGTATTTATTAGTACCTATATCCAGCTACTTTCCATTTGCAAAAAATCTTAATGCAGTTAAGACCTAGGAAATTTTTTATAAAAGATATAAGTTTTAGCATTTGATAATAAAGAAATATATTTACCTTTGTTTGAATACTTAAATCGGCAGCGCGTAAGGGAGGTGTAAGAAAAGGTTGCAAAATGTTAATTAAATTAAAAATTGAGTTAATTGTTTTGTTAATCGAAACATGTTATTAAATTGCCTCTCATTAAGCTCCGCAAAAGGATTTCTGGGATTTCTGCGTAGCCTTTTGCCATGCTCAACTTGTCCCTCTAAATTTTCTAGGTGTTCAATTTCTAAAATTTGCACTAACTCGTCCATTTTAAATATTTGTGTTGTATCTCTTTTTTGTATTGAATCTGTAAGCGAAGTTGACAAGCACAGAATACTATTTGATCCGTCACTTCAATACCTATTCGATGCTTAAAGACTAAACGAAGGCTCGAGAATAGCATCCCACTGATAAACAACACGAACGTATACTTGAAGTAGATAAACGTATCTTTGTAAAAAAATGCTTGGAAGTCGTAGAATGAGTTAGGTAATTCAAATGTCAGTCTGCGGCTAACTTCAACCTTCGTACGATGGACAGAGACGCACTTATTAAAACCAGAGATAACAGAGATATGACAGCTTTTGAATGCTCCATAAGAAATGCATGGGAGCGAAGCAGAGATATGGAGAGGGAGAATGAGCTTCCCCATGCGCAGACGAAATCCTTGGTCTAAAATTGAAAGCAGCCATTTTATCAGTTGACTGTTGCCAACATAATCACAAATCACTAACAGAACTTGATATCCCTAGACAATTGCTTCATTATTGGGCGGGAAGTTTAAAATCATTAATTACAATCACCTAATAATAAATCACAACTAAAATATATTTCACCTTATACGAATAAATAAACATAATTATACTTCAATATATTTATTGATGCGAAAACAGTACTAATTATGTGTACACATGTCTAACAGAAGTGCCTTGAGCAAGACATGAAAGTCTTTTGCTCAAATTAAACATTCTTATTCGCATGTAGGCATTAATTATTTGTTTAATAAGAATATATAAATGGCCTTCATCGATGGCCACCGTCTCGAGTGCGTGGGTCTTCTAAATTAGGAAAAAGAATGCTGGCATGCCGAAAGTTTTAAAAAATTGTTCATCGCTTGGAAGTTTATCAGTGAGTTGCAAAATTTTTCGTATTAACAGTAACAACAAGTCTTCACAACCCCAGCAAAAGGTTTAATAAGCCCACCTAAAATCAAAATTTTGTTAAGACTTAAAAAATAACTATTGTAAGTATTTTATTTTACCCATGTTTTTTTTGTCCAATAATCTGTAAAACTGTAAGTCACTTCCTCGTGTTTCAATGCAAGAAGAAATGCAGTCTGCGCACTTAAACGTCTTCACCAGCATTTTGACAACATAGCTACCAATATATGCCACGTTTTCTGCCACTTCACTCAGCCCAATAAAATTAGACGTTCATAGTCATGATCTGCAAGTGCTTCAGTCAAAATATCGAGATCATATTTTTTCAAGACAAACACGTCAACTGATTGTTGAACATTTGTGCTCTTTTGCTTTGGGCCAATGCTAACAGAGAGCAGACAGGTGGTGCAAAGCACTTTACAATTTCCTCCTTCCCTCGTTATGTTTGTAAATAGAAGCAATCTTCTAAGTTTTACAAAATCGTAGAGGAGTAGGGTTATTGTTTCACCAATTCCTCGATCTGAAAACAGAAAAATAAATACAGATTTGTGTAATTCCAGTGCATAAAAAAGTAATACAATTGTTTTTTTAAAAGCTTACCGCACTGAGCAGAAGAAAATTTCTAGATGATCTTGACTACATTTATGTTAGCAAGTCATTCAACCTCTTACTACTAACAAATTCATCAAAAATTCCCATGAACGACGTAGCGGAAATAACAAAGCCCAGAATTGACGTTTTTCGGGGCGTGCACCACAAAGGCCCGCCAGTGACATCCTTCAAATTCAGAAGATACTCACTGGTGTCGATGAGAAATGGACGCCACATTTCTTCATTGTTTTCTCTCAAAGGTGCCTTAAAATTCTTAGCACGTACACTTCGGGAATTGAGAATATCAAATAAAGAATCTATCCGTCTGATGAATTCTATTGTTGTTTGACAACCTTGAAAGTCACTAATACCAAGATCTTTTAAAAATTCAAGTGCATCCGCAACTCTTGCTAAGAGTTTGTGCTGCTAAACTCACCTATAATAGAACTTAATTATTGTCAATAAGGAATATTGTCAGGAAAACAACTTACTTTCATTTTATGTTTCCATCACTCCAAATGTGCCTTTTTCAACTTGTTTGCAACATTTAGGAATTCATCATTTTGTAATTCATGTAGTTTCTTTATGTAACGCCAGCTTATCACCTTCCCTCCTGTCAGAACTACTTTTTGAGTTCTTGCTTTTACTTCCACTTGTACTGCTACTGCTTTTTCCATGGTATCTCTGCGCAGCACTAAATAATAATTATTAACAGTAGTAAAAAATTCAATATAATAAAATATTCAAACCTTAATGTCCTCTTTACACCTTGAGGTATAATCGATGGAGACTCTTCTCAAATATCAGCTGAAGTAGCACTCACAGTACTCATTGAAGTTGAAGAAGCTTCTAGACTTTCATCTAAATTCACCCTGGGAATTGCGTTCGATTTCAATCGTTTTCTCTCATTTACAACAATGAAATCAGTTGTTGTGAAATGATCTGAGCACACCAGCTTATACTTAGTCAGTTTGAAGCTGTCATCTTTTTTCACAACAATCAGCCACTTTTTTAAAAGTTTTCGATCTTTCGGAAACCTAAAATCAGATATAATAAATATTGATCACATAGTATTGCAATAACCAATTGTTATTAATTATAAATATCTACGTATTCGATTTTAATAAGATAATGAAGAAAACTTACTGATGAAAAGATACACCTTCTGAACGAAATCGTTGACAATTTTTACAGTGAGAAACTGTACAAGACATGTTTGTTGTCAATAATAATGTCCTTTAACACTAACAAGCACGTTCACACGTACACTAACGGTAAAACAAATTAAGTAATAATTTTAACTCCAAATTACAACTGGTTCAACAACGTCGTAACCTCGTAGGTAAACAAAACTTTAAGGTTAACTGATAAAATGGCGGCCCCCATAGTGTACCGATGCGCAGAAGTCGAAGCTCATTCTCCTTCTCCATATCTCTGGAGCGAAGTGAACACAGAATTTGACGTAAAGGACGGTTGGGGGCACAACATTTGTGGTGGTAAACCTGATATCTTAATATCTATGTTAAATGTTACTAAATATATTACTAGTAAAAGTGACATAACGAACGAAAAACACGAACTCTGAGATAACCTCAATTAAATATGATGCGATGGTTTCAAATTATAAAAGAAAAGTCATGTTAACTGCATATGTATGTATGTATTTATTACAGTTACATACATTTTAACAAACAATATACTATTGGTAAGTACAGGAATAGTTCTATAAAAATAACATCGATAAGTAAACCGATGATTTTCTGCAGCTATAATTAATTATTAATCGATGAAACTGGCAAATGCTCTATAAATGGGACAAAATGATTAATTTACTCTGTTTTTTAGGTTGCTTCTGTAGTTCCCTATTATGGAATTTCAATGTATAAAATATACGTAATCGCACAAATAATGACAAAAGGTAATCAAGGGGGAGATTACTACATGGATGCTATTAAGGCCAGCTGGTTTTTAAGTTGTCTGGGAACTTGAAGCGAAAGTGTATTATCTACTGAAGGCATTTTCTAATTGTTCAATGTAATATGCAAACTGTTCATACGAAACATTAAGATTGCCATAAGATAAAGTTTCAGAATTGTGGGCTTGGAAACGACAATAATGTAGTTCTAGAATTTCTGCCACATGCATTTGTATATTCACAGCATATCTGAGAAGAGTGTTTTAAGCATGCATCCACTGAGTATCCACATATTTATCGTAAGATATTTTGTTCAGCTAAATCAAACTCTTTGTACTCTATCCTATCTATTTTTAGGGCATTATGAGATGGTTGGGAATTATTAATTATGGTGGGGATGTTGTACCTCTCACTTAAATTGGAGATATCTTCATTAGCAGATAAGAATTGTGGTGTGATCAGATGATTAAAAGAGGACTTGCGTTTGTGGTGTATTTATTTTTAATGTTGTCGGTTCAGTAGATAAGGGAAAAGTGAAGAGTGTTGTCTGTGATTTTGAAAATGAAAAGACAGGTCGGTAGAGAGCGGTGAAACGGTTGTGTCGAAAGGGTTCTTAGAAGGTACTCGAAATCTTCGAAGGATAAGAATTATTGGGAAGGGCGAACAAAAGATAGGTTTTACGACATGCAGGTGTACGAAGAGAAAGTTTCAGGATGATAGTGGTTGGAAATCAATAAATACAGACTATACAAATATTACATGTTGCACAATTTTGTGGGATTTGTTAGCCCCCACAAAATGTTGCTAAATCAAAAGCACAATTACCAGTTGGGTTGTGCTGCATATATTTTATACAGAACAATAGCTTGTATTTGGTTATATTCTAATAAAGTGTGATGTAAATAACTATTAATAATATGAGGATAAAAATAATTTGATTAACACCCGCACAGAACTAAAAGTGACTAAAGTCATCTTCGCAATGAAAAGGTAACATTCAATATTATAACTGTATTTGTACCCCTTAAAGTGTCGTCCTTGAATTTCAACGTTAGGTTGTAATAACAATCTTTGAATGAGCTAGAGGGTACTTTTATTATTATCCTCGCTATAAAATTGTACAGTTTGTGTTGTGTATGCACATTTTAGAGTTTTAAAGGATAAGAAAAGTTAATACAAGCATTTTGAGTAATTTAATGTTTTTTTTTATCCATTTACTATTAATCAGGATGTAAACATTACAAAAGCACCAACAAATGTTAGATATAATACAATCATTTTTCGAATAAACTTAATGATTGTAATTTTTTTAATCTTGTCTTTTTCCATTTATGAGCAACCTAGTATTTTTGGAAGAAAGATTAACCACTTTTGGTATATTCTTACGATTGGAAATATCCCTGGTAATCAAATAGCCGCGCTACGAAAGTTTCACTCAAATTTAAATAGCGCGCCCGAAAGTGACGGTTTGGGGCACAGTACATAAGGACTATTGTCGCTTAATTTTGCGAGCTGTCATATCTCTATTATCTCTGTTAAAACCTAGATTTTTTCGGGGTCAAAAAAACCAAAAATGAACTTTATGCTGCAGAATATATTTTAATTGAAGGCGTTCGTTCAGTCTGTAAATCACCCTGGAACTAAAATAATATTTTGGTAAAAAAATGCTAACATTTCTTGGACCGACTTTTACGATTTTAAATTTGTGAGTGAGTGTTCTACTCTACGCATGCCACAAACACAGAATAAACTCTTTTTATTTTTTAATCTCCACCTGCTATAAAAAATACGAAGAACGAAGCCCCTAATCCGGCCCTGCCGCTGCGGCCTATTGACACTTGACAAGTGACACTTTTCAAAAATGGCGTTATGTCAAAAGTAGGCGTAACGTGAACCTATTACCTAACATTAGCATTCTCATTGATTACTTCCTCTTGCGTGATCGCGACTGATATTCCGGTGGTTTCGAATGTCAAATGAGGGTGAAATGGCGACGCAAGAATCGGACGCTGCCAGCCATCTACGTCGCCGCAAGTTGGTCGAGTGCGCCCAAGAAAAAATCGAGCAAGGTGAGTTCGGTGCGTCGTCGCTCCGCCACCAAAGCCCCTTTCCGCAGCCTCCGAGCTCATCAAGAAGAAGATCCCCTGCGCTGGCCACTTCCTCGCCCCCAAGCGGCTCTGGCTGAAGCGCGTCTCGACGCCGAACTGCGACGTTGTTGTTGTTTTCCCGCCCGGCGCCGAGGACTCCGTGCTGCTGTGGCTGCTGTCGAAGCTGAGGCAGTCGCCGGGGCTCACGGTGCACGTGAGACACCATGCTTCCACTCAAAGCAGCGCCTTTTACCTCACTGCGCCCTTTTCGATGTAAGTTGATGTTCGAGTATGGGTTTAAGCATGTCTCACAGAAAGTTTATTTTTTGAATTTTTCGAAGATTAGTGAAATCAAAAGTACAAGAGTACTAAAGAGCGTGGTCGAAAATTATAGGCCTGGTTTGACATTTGTTGTTTTAAATAGTTACAACGTGGTAATATACACATGGTGAAGAATTTCACTCTAATAAATAAATACAACATACAATAAAAATAATATTTATTTTTTTCTTTATGAATATCCAGGTTTATGCGTTTTACAGCTCGTATATAAAAAAGTATGTTTCCCGTTTCCATGTGTCTGCCATATGTTTGCCGTTTGTCATGTATTGATGTTTATATTAGACCAACATAAGCTAAAACCGATTACCTTGAAACTCTTGGTAATAATCATTAAGACGAGAGAACGTTGGCCAAAATTTGTGTATTGATCTCCTCCGAAAAATTTATGACGTCACTTCAAGATGTTGTTAGGCAACTGTGATTAACTTGTCTGGCACAACATGATTATGTCACAGCCTGCTTTAATTAAATTTGTTTTATACGTCTCCTGAGAAGGATGGTGACGTTAACAAGGAAAATTAGGATTTGTGCTGCAGAAACATTATTTCCTAGTTTTTTGGAATTGCTTGAATGAAGCGATTTATTCTGTCGATTTTTATTTTAGAAAGGGATCATTTTATTATTTTTTTAATGTTGGCAATGTAGCAATTTCATTAATTTTAAATTGTCCATGTCAAAATCACTATAATTATTATTATTGCCACTACAAGCGAACGATGTTTTCATACTTCATTTTTAAATCAAGTTTTTTATTGTTTCGTCAAACCAAAATACAAAAATATGCTTTAAATTGTATATATATTAAAAAAGAAAATACTATTGATAAACTGACTTAACGGGAATCGGGAAAAAATATATATTTGGTTATCAACGACCTTTATTAACCCTAAAAGCTGCCGAAGTTTTCAACCCTTGTTTTAGCCACATGTGTAAACATAACCTCATTTTATATGCAGCTCAAGGTTCGACGTCAATGAACTGACTGTAAACATTTACAGCACACTCCGCTCCAATTAATCAGTTTTGGGCAGCTGATTAGAACAACGTAGCGGGATTGGATCTAATGCGATTAACGTTTAATGAAAATAATAATAATATTAATAAAAATAAATAAACCATACCACGTTTCTAAGTCGATTTTGTCGGTCGTAGAGAATATTTTTTCAAAAGTAAAACTTTCAAAAAAATTTCGGAATTTTTCGACCACGTTCAAAACTTAAATTAAAACATTTTGTTGTACATTTCGGCCTCCAGAAGTAATTTTCGGCCACATTTCTTCGATAACTCCTACAGTTTTTCCGGAATCGCCCTTGAAATGAGTTTTTTGTATTAAAAAAAATTATTTCAAAATAAATGTTTTTATAATTTTACTTCGGGACCATAAAAGCGCTATTTTTGCAATTATAACGTCAAAATCTATATCCTAGGTTTTTTTGAGAATTTTTAGACAACTTTCAAAACCAAAATTTTTCAAATATACGAAAATTTCCTAATTTTTCGACTACCTTCTAAGCTCAACTAAAGACATTTTCTTGTACATTTCGACCTCCATAAGTGACTTTTGGCCCCATTTCTTCAATAACTCCTACCAACTTTCCAGAATCGTCCATTGAAATATAGATTTTTTGGTTAAAAAAAAAAAAAAAATAGCATTTCTACCCGAATATTTCTGAAATATTGCTCCAAGACCATAAACACGTTATATTTTTGGAATCAGCACGTCAAAATCAATATCCCTGAATTTTTCTAGAATTTTTTCACAACTTTTCCAAAACCAAAATTTTTCAATTACGTAAATTTCGGAATTTTTCGACAACGTTGGAAACGTAACTGAAGACATTTTGTTGTACATTTCGGCCTTCAGAAGTTACTTTCAGCCTCATTTCTACACCTGCAATTTTTCCAGAATCGCTCATTGAAATGAGTTTTTTGGATTAAAAAAGTCCATTTCAAAACAAATGTTTCGATCATCTTGCTTCGGGACCAAAAAACCGCTATTTTTGCAATCATCATGTCAAAATCTATATCCTAGATTTTTTTGAAAATTTTGAAACAACTTTTTCAAAACGAAAATTTTGGAATTATATGAAAATTTCGGAATTTTTCGACTACCTTCCAAGCTCAACTAAAGACATTTTCTTGTACATTTCGACCTCCAGAAGTTTTTTTGGCCACATTTCTTCGATAATTCCTACTATTTTGGCCAAAAAATACATTTCTTCGATAATTCCTACTATTTTTCCAGAATCGCCCGTTCAAATTTGACCATTTTTGGATTTTTTTAAAATTGCATTTGAAATTGAATATTTTTAAAATCTTGCCCTGGGTCAATAAAAACGCTGTATTTTTGGAATCAGCACGTCGAAATCTTTATTTCAACATTTTTTGAGGATTTTTAGACAACTTTTTTAAAACCAAAATTATTAAATTTCGGAGTTTTTCGATCACGTCCAAAACAAAGATATTTTCTTGTTATTTCGACTTTTAGAAGTTACCTTCGGCCCCATTTTTTCCATAATTCCTATGATTTTTCTAGAAGCGCTCATTGAAATTGATTATTTTTTAGTTTTTTTTTTTAAACATTGCATGTCGGACCGAATATTCATTAAATCTTGACCCGGGCCAATAAAAACGCTATATTTTTGGAATTAGCCCGTCGGAATCTATTTCCCAGAATTTTTTAAGGATTTTTAGACAACTTTTTCAAAACTAAAATTTTTCATTTACACGAAAATTTTGAAATTTTTTGACCATCTTCTACACTTAACCAAAGACATTTCTTTGTACCTTTCGACCTCCAGAATTTACTTTTGACTCCGTTTGTCCCATAACGCATACCAATTTCCCAGAATCGCCCAATGAAATATGACAGTTTTTTGGATTTTTAAAAAATTGCATTTCAACCTGAATATTTCTAAAATCTTATTCCAGGACCAAAAACACGTTATATTTTAGAATTAGCACGTCAAAATCTATATCGCAGAATTTTTTGAGAATTTTTAGACAACTTTTCCAAAACCAAATTTTTCATTCATACGAAAATTTTGGAATTTTTCGACCATTTTCTAAACTGGACCAAAGACATTTATTTGTACATTTCGACATTCAGAAGTTACTTTTGGCTCCATTTGTTCTATAAACTTCTACCATTTTTCCAGAGTCGCCCATTGAAATATGACTTTTTTGGATTTTTTAAAAAATTGCACTCCAACCCGAATATATTTAAAATCTTGCCCTGAGACCACAAAAACACTATATTTTTGGAATCAGCACGTGAAAATCTATATCCCAGAATGTTTTGAGGAATTTTAAATAACTTTTTTAAATCCAAAATTTTTCAATTACGAAAATTTCGGAATTTTTCGACCACTTTTGAAAATTAACCAAAGACATTGTCTTGTGTATTTCGACCACCAGAAGGTTCTTTTGGCCTCGTTTCTTGGATAATTCCTACCATTTTTCCAGAATCGACCATTCAAATTTGACCACTTTTGGATTTTTTTTAAATTCCATTTCAAATTGAATATTTCTAAAATCTTGCCCCGGACCAATAGAAACGCTGTATTTTTGCAATCATCGCTTCAAAATAGGTATCCTAGATTTTTTTGAGGATTTTAAGACAACTTTTTCAAAACCAAAATTTTTCATTTATACGAAAATTTTGGAATTTTTCAACCATCTTCTGCACTTAACCAAAGACATTTTTTGTACATTTCGACTTCCAGAAGTTACTTTTGGCTCCATTTGTCCTATAACTTCTACCAATTTACCAGAATCGCCCATTGAAATATGACATTTTTTTGGATTTTTCAAAAAATCGCATTGCAACCCGAATATTTCAAAAATCTTATTCCAGGACCAAAAACACGTTATATTTTGGAATCAGCACGTCAAAATCTATATCTCAGATTTTTTTGAGGATTTTTAAATAACTTTTTCAAAACCAAAATTTTTCAATACGGAAATATTCGAAAATTTCAGAATTTTTCGACCACTTTCGCAACTTAACCAAAGACATTTTCTTGGACATTTCGACCTCTAGAAGTTTCTTTTGGCCTCATTTCTTCGATAATTCCTACCATTTTTCTAGAATCGACCATTCAAATTTGACCACTTTTGGATTTTTTTTTAAATTCAATTTTAAATTGAATATTTGTAAAATCTGCCCCGGGCCAATAAAAACTCTGTATTTTTGTAATTAGCATGTCGAAATCTATATCCCAGGATTTTTTGAGGATTTTTAGACAACTTCTCCAAAACCAAAATTTTTCATTTATACGAAAATTTTGGAATTTTTCGATCATCTTCTACACTTAACCAAAGATATTTTTTGTACATTTCGACTTCCAGAAGCTACTTTTGGCTCCATTTGTTCTATAACTCGTACCATTTTTCCAGAATCGCCCATTGAATTATGATAGTTTTTGGATTAAAAAAAAGTACATTTTAAGCTTAAGACATCTAAAATCTTGCTCCGAGACCACAAAAACGCTATATTTTTGGAATCAGCACGTCAAATGCTCTATCCCAGAATTTTTTTAGGATTTTTAGACAACTTTTTCAAAACCAAAATTTTTCAATACAGCACCAAAATTTCAGAATTTTTCCACCACTTTCGAAAGTTAATCAAAGACATTTTCTTGTATATTTCGACTGCCAGAAGTTTCTTTTGGCCTCATTCCTTCGATAATTCCAACCATTTTTCCAGAATCGCCTAAATATTCAAATTTGACCTTTTTTGGATTTCTTTTAATTGCATTTCAAATTGAATATTTCTAAAATCTTGCCCTGGGTCAATAAAAACGCTGTATTTTTGGAATTAGCACGTCGAAATCTATGTCCCAGTATTTTTTGAGGATTTTTAGTCAACTTTTCCAAACTCAGAATTTTTCAATTATGTACACGAAAATTTCAAAATTTTTCTACCACCTTCGAAACTTAACCAAATACATTTTCTTGTACATTTAGACCTCCTTTCTTCAATAACCCCTATCATTTTTCCAGAATGGTCCATTGAAATTTGACCATTTTTTGGATTTTTTAAAAAATCGCACTTCAACCTGAGTACTTCTAAAATCTTGCCCTGAGACCACAAAAATGTTATTTTTTTGGAATCAGTACGTCAAAATCAATATCTCAGAATTTTTTTAGGATTTTTAGCCAACTTTTTCAAAACCAAAATTTTTCAATACGGCACCAAAATTTCAAAATTTTTCCACCATTTTCGAGAGTTAACCAAAGACATTTTCGTGTATATTTCGACTTTCAGAAGTTTCTATTGGCCTCATTCCTTCGATAATTCCAACCATTTTTCCAGAATCGCGTAAATACTCAAATTTGACCATTTTTGGATTTTTTTTACATTGCATTTCAAATTGAATATTCTTAAAATCTTGCCCTCGGCTAAGAAAAATGCTGTATTTTTGGAATTAGCACGTCGAAATCTATGTCCCAGAATTTTTTGAGGATTTTTAGACAACTTTTCCAAACTCAAAATTTTTCAATTATGTACACGAAAATTTCGAAATTTTTCTACCACTTTCGACACTTAACCAAATACATTTTCTTGTACATTTAGACCTCCTTTCTTCAATAACCCGTACCATTTTTCCAGAATAGTCCATTGAAATTTGACCATTTTTTGAATTTTTAAAAAAATTGCACTTCAACCTGAATACTTCTAAAATCTTGCCCTGAGACCACAAAAATGTTATATTTTTGGAATCAGCTCGTCAAAATCTATATCTCAGAATTTTTTTAGGATTTTTGGACAACTTTTTCAAAACCAAAATTTTTCAGTACAGCACCAAAATTTCAGAATTTTTCCACCACTTTCGAAAGTTAATCAAAGACATTTTCTTGTATATTTCGACTTCCAGAAGTTTCTTTTGGCCTCATTTCTTCGATAATTCCTACCATTTTTCCAGAATCGCTCATTCAAATTTGACCATTTTTGGATTTTTTTAAATCGCATTTCAAATTGAATATTTCTAAAATCGTGCCCCGGGTCAATAAAAACGCTGTATTTTTGCAATCATCACTTCAAAATCTATGCCTTAGATTTTTTTTTTGAAGATTTTTAGACAACTTTTTCAAAAGTAAAATTTTTCATTAATACGAAAATTTTGGAATTTCTCGACCATCTTCTACTATTTTTTTGTACATTTCAACCTCCAGAAGTTATTTTTGGTTCCATTTTGTCCTATAACTGCTACCAATTTTCCAGAATCACCCATTGAAATATGAAAGTTTTTTGGGTTTTTAAAAAAATTGCATTTCAAACCAAATGTTTCTAAAATCTTGTCCCTGCAGCATAAACACGTTATATTTTGGAATCAGCACCTGAAAATCTATTTCTCAGATTTTTTTGAGGATTTTGAAACAACTATTTCAAAACCAAAATTTTTCAATGTATACGAAAATTTCAGAATTTTTCGACCACTTTCGAAAATCAACTAAAGACATTTTCTTGTACATGTCGACCTCGAGAAGCTACTTTTGACTCATTTCTTGGATAATTCCTACAATTTTTCCAGAATCGCCTAAATATTCAAATTTGACCATTTTTGGATTTTTTTAACTTGATTTCAAATTGAATATTTCTAAAATCTTGCCCTGGGCCAACACAGAACGCTATATTTTTGGAATTAGCACGTCGAAATCTACATCTCAGAATTTTTTGAGGATTTTAAGACAACTTTTTCAAAACCAAAATTTTTCATTTATACGAAAATTTTTGAATTTGTCAACCATTTTCTAAACTGAATCAAAGACATTTTGTTGTAAATTTCGACCTTCAGAAGTTTCTTTTGGCCTCATTTCTTTTGATAATTCCTACCATTTTTCCAGAATCGCCCATTCAAATTTAACTATTTTCATATTTTTTTTTAATTGCATTTCAACTCGAATATTTCTAAAATCGTCTCCTAACACCATAAGCACGTTATGTTTTGGAATGAGCACGTCAAAATCTATGTCTCAGATTTTTTTGGGTATATTTAGATAACCTTTTCAAAACCAAAATTTTTCAATACGAAAATTTCGGATTTTTTCGACCACATTCGAAAATTAACCAAATACATTTTCTTGTATATTTCGACGACCAGAAGTTTCTTTTGGCCTCGTTTCTTCGATAATTCCTACCATTTTACCAGAATCGCCCATTCAAATTTAACCATTTTCGGATTTTTTGTATGTAATTGCATTTCAAATTGAATATTTCTAAAATCTTGCCATGGCTCAACAAAAACGCTGTATTTTTGGAATTAGCACGTCGAAATCTACATCCCAGAATTTTTTGAGGATTTTTAGCCAACTTTTTCAAAACCAAAATTTCGGAATTTTGGACCATCTTCGAAACTTCACTAAAGACATTTTCTTGTACATTTCGACCCAATTTGTTCGATAACTCATACCATTTTCCCAAAAATTTGGCAGTTAAGACGTTTTGAAAATCTCAACAAGGTTTCCACTTGAAAAAAAAAATCAACAAAAAAAACACAAACCAAAAATCGCCTTTCGGATAAGTTCTAACCGGTTTGTTCCAGTTTGCTCAAAGCTGCTGAAGAGTATCATCTTCCAAAAATCCTGAAGGAAAACAAGGGGGGCGGCTTGAAGGAGTTCCTCATGCAGGACTTCCAGTCATATGAGGGTTCAGGGAGCGAAGAGCACTTCTTCACCACGGAGGAGAGGCAGTGGTTGGTGTTGCGGCTATTGGAGAGTATTCGGGCGAAGAGCAGTGACGTGGAGTCCATACCTGGATTGGCGCTTCTGGAAGGACAACCCATTGGTACTATTTAAACCCCAGCGTTTTTTACTTTACTGTTTTATTCAATGTTTTCAGTTCCTAAGTGTCTAACCTCTGGAATTATCTCACAAGTGTTTCCCTTACACGAGCCCGCAGCTTTAGAACGTCTGCAGAACACGTGGGTTAGGGATTTTTGTGCCAGGCAACCACTAGGTATTTTTTTCGCTATTACAATAAGGTCGGCAACCCGTGTTCCCCCACCGATCAGATTATTTTAATTTTAATGTCAATCATCCCCCAAAATTGTTCAGTCTTCAAGCGTATCTCCAATCTTACCCACCGTATTTTTTCGTCGATGCCAAAAAATAAATCAAAGTGCGTGTCTGAAGAATCTATTTTTAGTACGAAACGTCAACACGGATCTATAGAAACCACCAACCTTTAATAATCACGCAGCCAACTTTTTACAAGAGTCAACAATGTTTCTACACCGCGTTTGCCCCCAAAATTTATTATTAACAGGTATTCAGACACAAAACCTTGATTTTCTAGACGAAATAACCGAATACTTCGGCGTGAAAATCGGCATGTACTTCGCCTGGCTGGGCCACTACACCACCGCTTTGAGCATCCCCGCCATCGTCGGCTTCTTTTTTTGGGTAAGCCCGCCCACTCCACCGCAAGCCCCGCCTTCACTCCGCCTCTTGCAGCTCTGCTGCAACGGCAAGCACCAAACTCTCGAGGACGTCGGCTACGTGCTCTTCTCGGTGTTCAACGTCGTGTGGGTGACCACCTACCTGCAGGCTTGGAAGCGCTACTCGGCCGAGTTGGCCTTCCGCTGGGGCACGCTGGACCAACGGGACGACCTGCTCGCCGAGCCACGCCCCCTGTTTCGGGTACGCCCTCGTTACTACGGTGACGGTTAAACTGACCAATACTAACACAAGCGACATTTACGCCAACCGGAGTCGGTTGCTGAAATGTCACCGCTTCGTGCACACACACTTTCGCTGTTTAATTAATTTTTTGACTGTTGTTTGTATGTTATGCCGCTTTTTTCTTTAGAGAGCTTATAGTGCTGTAACATGTCGACGTGTTAGGTTGCGCGACATGTTATGATATGTTCCCAGGGGCCCCTGCAGCCCAGTCCGGTCACTGGAAGGCTGGAACCGTGGCATCCGGCGTGGAAGAGGCACGTTTTCAGATACTGCGTGTCGGTGCCGATTATTGTGGTGTGCTTGTCGACGGTGTTCTTCGTGATGATCGTGTCGCTGCAGATACAGGTAGGGAAAATTGAAAATGCTGCTAAAAAAACTAAAAAGTGTTAAAATGTAGTTGCTCAGCTGCAAAAACCCGCATTTTTCGACGAATACATTTAGCGCAAAAATTATGAAAAAAATCGTGTTTGCTTAAGAATGATAGATCTGTTAGAAAAAATGATCTAAGGTCGACACGGCAACTGGTTTTCGAAATATTCGTGTTCAAAGTCAAATTTTTAAAATATCCGAAAAATTGCAATATATATTTCCTTTTGCTGATTCTGAAAAATAGTAGAAGTTTTCTAAGAAATGAAGCCGCGAAAAACCTCTACAGATTGCAATCAACAAAATAATTTTTGGTTAAATTTTCTAAGTGGCTTGGGAAAACGTCAAAAATTGAATTTTTGGAGAAATGCCCAAAAAGTTCTCTAGGTAGAAATCAATAATCTTTTGACATTCTTAAATGACTTGGTGATTTTTGTAGGTGCGCAAAAAAAATATCAAAAATTTATAGGGGAGGGTATGGAAAAATTAAGCTTTTGGCGAAGATTTCTAAAAATTCTCAAAAAAATTTGGAAGATAGATCTCGACGAGTTGAGTCTCAAAACATAAGGTGTTGAAGGATTCGGACCAATGTTTTCCAAATATTCGGTTTTAAAGTCAAATTTTCTAAATACGTATCTGAAAATTTGTCACGTGATTATGGAAAAATGGTTGAAATTGTCGAAATAAACTTAAAAAAAACTTCTCAGGTCAGAATCAATAAAAGAATGTCTTTTGGTGATTTTCGAAGGTACTTAGAAAAATGTCGAAAATTCATAGGGGAGGGTATGGAAAAATTGAACTTTTGGCGAAGTTCATTAAAAATTTTCAAAAAAATCTGGGAGATAGATTTCGATGAGCTGAATTGCAAAACATAGTATGTTAATGGTCTTGAACCAATATTTTCGAAATGTTCGATTTTAAAGTAATTTTTTTTTTAAATATCTGAAAATTTTGTCACATTTCACGTTGGTATTTCTGGCAAAGTGGGAAGAAATGGGACAAAAAAAAAACTTCTCAAAGTCGAAATCAGCAAAAGAATATTTTTGGTGATTTTCGAACCTGCGCAAAAAAAATGTAAAAAATTCGTAGGGGAGAATATGGAAAAATTGAGTATATGGCGAAGTTCCCTAAAAATGCTCAAAAAATCTTGCAGATAGATCTCGATAAGCTGAATCCCAAAACAGAGTATTGATGCACCCGAACCAATATTATTTAAATATTCGGTTTTAAAGTCAAATTTGGTTAATATCTGAAAATTTGTCACGTGATTCTGGAAAAAAATTGGAATTGTTGAATAAATAAAGCAAAAAAAAAATGCAGGTGGAAATTAACAAAATAATATCTTTTGTTGATTTTCAAAGGTACTAAAAAATATCAAAAATTCTTAGGGACGGTATGGAAAAATTGAACTTTTGACGAAGTTCCTTAAAAATGTTCCAAAAAATCTGGGAGATAAATTTCGACGAGTTAAATTCTAAAACCTAGGGTGCTAATGGTCTTGGACCACTATTTTCGAAATATTCGATTTTCAAGTCAATTTTTTTTTAAATATCTAAAAATTTATCACATTTTGCTTTGGTATTTCTGGCAAAGTGGGAATGGGACGAAAAGTGACTTAAAAAAAAGAATAAAAAAAAATCGGAAGAAATGAGACCAAAGAAAACTTCTCAAAGTCGAAATTGGCACAAGAATATTCTTGGTGGTTTTTGTAGATCCACAGAAAAAAATGTCAAAAATTCATAAGGTAGAGTATGGAAAATATAGTTTTTGACGAAGTTTCCTAAACATTTTGAAAAAAAATCTGGCAGATAGATCTTGACAAGCTGAATCCCAAAACATAGGGTATTGATGGACTCGAACCAATACTTTTGAAATATTCGATTTCAAAGTCAAATTTTTTACATATCTGAAAATTTGTCACGTGATTATTGAAAAATGGCTGAAATTGTCGAAGAAATAAAGCAAAAAAAAACTTCTCAGATCGAAATCAACAAAAGAATATGTTTTGATGATTTTCGAACGTACTTAGAAAAATGTCAAAAATTCATAGGGGAAGGTATGGAAAAATTGGGTTTTCGAGGAAGTTTCTTAAAAATTTTCAAAAAATCTGGGAGATAGATTTCGACGAGCTGAATTCCAAAACATAGGGTGTTAAAGATCTTGTATCAATATTTTCGAAAGATTCGATTTCCAAGTCAATTTTTTTTAAATATTTGAAAATTTGTCACATTACACTTTGTTTTCTGGCAAAATCGGAAAAATGAGACCAAAAAAAAACTTCTCAAAGTCAAAATTGGCACAAGAATATTCTTGGTGGTTTTCGTAGATGCACAGAAAAAAATGTCAAAAATTCATAAGGGAGAGTATGGAAAATATAGTTTTTGACGAAGTTTCCTAAACATTTTGAAAAAAAATCTGGCAGATAGATCTTAACAAGCTGAATCCCAAAACATAGGGTATTGATGGACTCGAACCAATACTTTTGAAATATTCGATTTCAAAGTCAAATTTTTTACATATCTGAAAATTTGTCACGTGATTATTGAAAAATGGCTGAAATTGTCGAAGAAATAAAGCAAAAAAAAAACTTCTCACATCGAAATCAACAAAAGAATATGTTTGGATGATTTTCGAACGAACTTAGAAAAATGTCAAAAATTCATAGGGGAAGATATGGAAAAATTGAGTTTTCGACCAAGTTTCTTAAAAATTTTCAAAAAATCGGGGAGATAGATTTCGACGAGCTGAATTCCAAAACATAGGGTGTTAAAGATCTTGTATCAATATTTTCGAAAGATTCGATTTCCAAGTCATTTTTTTTTAAATATTTGAAAATTTGTCACATTACACTTTGTTTTCTGGCAAAATCGGAAGAAATGAGACCAAAAAAAAACTTCTCAAAGTCGAAATTGGCACAAGAATATTCTTGGTGGTTTTCGTAGATCCACAGAAAAAAATGTCAAAAATTCATAAGGGAGAGCATGGAAAATATAGTTTTTGACGAAGTTTCCTAAACATTTTGAAAAAAATCTGGCAGATAGATCTTGACAAGCTGAATCCCAAAACATGAGGTATTGATGGACTAGATTGAATATTTTTGAAATATTTGATTTTAAAATCAAATTTTATAAATATTTGAAAATGTGTATCGTGATTGCGGAAAAATGGTTCAAGTGGTCGAAGAAATAAAGCCAAAAAAAAAATTCTTACGTCGAAATCAACAAAAGAATCTTGTGATGATTTTTGAAGTTGCTTAGAAAAATATCAAAAAATCATAGAGGAGGGTATGGAAAAATTGAAATTTTGGCGAATTCCCTAAAAATTCTCAAAAAATGCGGGAGTAGATCTCGACAAGCTGAATCACAAAACATAGGGTGTTGATGATACCAAAACAATCTTTTCGAAATATTTGGTTGAAAGTAAATTTTTTTAAATATATCTGAAGATTTGTCATGTGATTATATAGAAATGGTTGAAATTGTCCAAGAAATGAAGCAAAAAAACCCTTTTCAGGTCAAAAATCAATAAAAGAATATCTTTTGGTAATTTTCCAAGGTACTTGGAAAAATGACAAAAATTCATAGGGAAGTTTGAAAAAATTGAGCTTTTGGCGAAGTTCCTTAAACATTTTTACAAAAATTTGGGAGATGAATTAATTTCGACAAGCTAAATTCCAAAACATTGGGTGCCAATGGTCTTGGACCAATATTTTCGAAATATTCGATTTTGAAGTCTTTTTTTTAATATCTGCAAATGTGTCATATTTCACTTTGGCGTTTCTGGCAAAGTGGGAAGAAATGAAACCAAAAAAATCTTCTCAAAGTCGAAATAAACAAAAGAATATTTTTGTGATTTTCGAAGATGCGCAGAAAAAAAATGTCAAAAATTCGTGGGGGAGAGTATGGAAAAATTGAGTTTTTGGCGAAGTTGCCTAAAAATTTTCAAAAAAATCTAGGAGATAGATTTCGACAAGCTGAATCCCTAAACATAAGGTATTGATGGCCTAGAATCAATATTTTTGAAATATTCGGTTTTAAAGTAAAATTTTCTAAATATCTGAAAATTTGTATCGTGATTGTGGAAAAATGGTTCAAGTGGTCGAAGAAATAAAGCCAAAAAAAAAAATTCTTAGGTCGAAATCAACAAAAGTCTTGTGATGATTTTTGAAGTTGCTTAGAAAAATATCAAACATTTTTAGAGGAGGGTATGGAAAATTTGAGATTTTGGCGAATTTCCTAAAAATTCTCAAAAAAAATGTGGGAGTAGATCTCGCCGAGCTGAATCGCAAAACATCGGGTGTTGATGGTCTCGGATCAATAATTTTTAAAGTATTCTGCTTTAAAATCAAATTTTCTAAATATGTATCTGAAAATTTGTCACGTGTTTGTGTTAAAATGGTTGAAATTGATGAAAACTATTTTTTGATAAGTTTCGAAGGTGCATAGAACATTGTCAGAGGAGGGTATGGAAAATTGAGCTTTTGGCGAAGTTCCCAAAAAATTTTCAAAAAAAATAAATATTCTGGTTCAGATAAAATTTTTGAAATACCCTGAAAATTGCGGTATTTTATTTTGACGATTCTCTTTTGGAAATTTTCGGAGGTACTCAGGAAAATTTTATATGAACGATTAAGTAATAACGTGAACGCAGAATATACAGCGTGTTTATTTTTCAAGGACTGGTGGGACGGCCTGCTCAGTTCGAAGGGCCTGCCCATGTGGCTCGGCTACTTGCCCAAAATCATGTTAGCCGTGGTAATTTCTCTCATGGATGAGGCCTACTTCAAAATAGCCATTTGGCTGAACGACAAAGGTAAGTATATCGCACACCCACAAACTGACAACAAAACATCCGTGAAGTAGCGACATCTACATGTATTTTTTTTGAGAAAAAAAACAACAAGTTTGTCGTTTGGCATGCGATAGTCGTGTTCGGGAGAACCGGCCGTGTTTTAGTTACGTCATTTTGTGTTTTTTATCTTAGTAGTAGTATAGAAAGTAGGTGCTAACTATTTAACTGTGAGCTATGTTTTTACCACGCTGCTCAGAGAACTACCGTCTTGAGACGAAGTACGAAAACCACCTCATCGGCAAAGTGGCCTTGGTTTGTATTCCTCTACTACTTGTCACTGAGCTTCTTGCACCCTCTGTCGAAAGTCCGCTTCTTCTGACCCCTAATTTTCATTTATTTTTTTAAAAATGAATTTAAGTCACTGCATCCCCATGCATGCCCAAGGTATAGTCCGCCAGACGCGTCATATCCATGAACGACCGAACACTCCCCCACGCCGACCCCCACCAATTCTACGAGTGATATTCTGTGTTTCAGTTTCAATTTGTCAATTCGTTCCTCTCATTGTTTTACATCGCTTTTTATCTGCAAGATCAGGCGCGCCTCAAGGAGGTAAATTGACACGGTTTCTGTTCCCCCCGAGACTAAAATTCTTCCTCTTCAGCAATTGGCCGCTTTATTGATATCCAGACAGGTGATCGGTAACCTGAAAGAGTCCGCTTTGCCCTACATGCTAGAGCATATGCGTTTAGCCAAAATGAGTTTTGACTTGTGGGGTGCTTTAAGTCCACAAAGTACCAACAGACCGCCGCCGGAGAGGGGAGCAGGAGAAGGATAAGGACCAGGTGCCGGAGGTGAGGGAGGAGCCGGCGGCGGAGCAGGCGAACAAGAGGAGCATGAGTCAGGCGGAGCTGGAGAGCTCCTTGTATAAGTACGACGGGACTTTCGCCGACCACCTGGAGATGACGATGCAGCTGGGATACGTCATTCTCTTCTCGTCAGCGTTTCCGCCGGCTGCGCTCTGCGCTATGTTTAACAACCTGGTGGAAATACGCAGCGACGCTTTCAAGCTGGGTTACGTGTGCCAGAGGCCGTTCGGGCAAAGGGTGCCCAACATAGGGACTTGGCAGGTACCAACATAAATTTAATAACGCGGCAGCCAGAGGGAGTACTAGTCCCTCAAGTGTTGCGTGTTGTTCATATAACCATTGTTTAAATATATTAGAGTTGGACAACCTATACGGAGAATCTCATTCTATCATTTATCACTCCTTCTCTCATTCTCCGATAAATTCGAGCTTCCGAAAATCGCTTTTTCGATGTTTCAATTTTTCGGTTTTCCTATTTTTCAATTTTTCGAATTTTTAATTTTCGACTTTCCATTTTTCGATTCAAATTCTAAAGTTTTTCGATTTTTTGAAGTTACGATTTTTGGACTTTTCGATGTTTTGATTTCTCGATTTTTCAATTCTTCAATTTTTCGATTTACCTAGTTTTAAATTTTTCGATTTTATTGATATGATTTTTTGATGTTTCAATCCTGGAGTTTTTATTTTTTTTATTTTCTAAATTTTAGATTTTTTTTTCGAATTTTTTAATTGATAAATCAATTTTTGGTTCTTACGATTTCTCGATATTTTGATTTTTGGACTTCTCAGTTTTAAAATGTTGAATTTTTCGATTTTTAAAATTTTTGATCTTTCAATTTTTTGATGTTTTGATTTCCCGATTTATCGAGATTTCGATGTTCTGATTTTTCGATTTTTTAAATTTCAGATTTTTCAGATTTTACTTTTTCGTTTGAGCTATTTCGATTTCTCGAATTTTCGATTTTTTCAGTTTTCAATGTCTTTGTGTTGAATCGATTTGTCGGCTTTTGGATTTTTGTATTTTTCGATTTTCCAATTTTTCGGTGTTTCAATTTCGATTTTTCGATTTTCCAATTTTTTGGCCTTTCCAAGTTTTCGATTTCTCAAAATTTCAACTTTTCGATGTTTGATTTTCCCATTTCTCGACTTTTCGATGTTTGGATTTCTCACTCTTTCAATTCATCAATTTTGCGATTTTTTTCAATTTTTCGAATTTTTTTGTTGTTTCAGTTTCCCGATTATTCAGTTTTTTTTTGATATTTTAAATTTTAGATTTTTCAATTTTTTAATTCGTCGATTTTTCGATTCCTCACTTGTTCCATTTTTGAAATTTCTCATTTTTGGCGTTTCTAAGTTTTTGATTAGTCGATTTTTCGAGTTTTCGACTTTTCGATTTTTCACTTTCTACATTACAGTTTTGGAATTTTTCAATTTTTCGATTTTTAATCTCGAAAAATTGGAAAATCAAAAAATAAAAAAAAATTGGACAATTGAAAATTTAAAAATTCCGAAAATTGAAAAATTGAAATATAGAAGAACTGAAAACTCAAAAAATCGAAAAAAACTAATAATTTAAAAATTGAAAAGTTAAAATTGAAAAATCGAAAAATTGAAAAATCACAAAATTGAAGGAAATATCCAAAAATTAGGAAACTAAAAAATTGAGAAACAGAAAAGTCACAAAAGCAGAGTCGAAAAGTCGCAAACTTAAAAAATCGAAAAATTGAAAAATCAAAAACCTGAATAATCGAAAAATGGAAGAACTGAATTCTCTCTCATTCTCTCATTTATCACTCTCTCTTATTCTCCCATTTATCACCCTCTCTCATTCTCTCATTTATCACTCCTTCTCTCATTCTCCCATTTATCATTCTCTCTCATTCTCCCATTTATCACTCTCTCTCATTCTCCTATTTATCACTCCCTCTCTCATTCTCTCATTCTCTCATTTATTACTCCATCTCTCATTCTCCGATAAATTCGAGCTGCCGAAAACCGCTTTTTCGATGTTTCAATTTTTCGGTTTTTCTGTTTTTCAATTTTTCGATTTACCTAGTTTTAAATTTTTCGATTTTATTGATTTGATTTTTTGATGTTTCAATCCTGGAGTTTTTAATTTTTTTATTTTTTAAATCTTAGATTTTTTTCGAATTTTTTAATTGATAAATCAATGTTTGGTTGTTTCGATTCCTCGATATTTTCGATTTTTTTACTTTTCAATTTCTTGGTGTTGAATCGATTTGTCGGCTTTTGGATTTTTGTATTTTTCGATTTTCCAATTTTTCGGTGTTTCAATTTCGCTTTTTCGATTTTCCCATTTTTCAGTTTTGGTCTTTCCAAGTTTTCGATTTCTCAATTTTTCAACTTTTCGATGTTTGATTTTCCCATTTCTCGACTTTTCGATGTTTCGATTTTTCACTCTTTCAATTCATCAATTTTGCGATTTTCCTGTTTTTCAATTTTTCGAATTTTTTTGATGTTTCAGTTTCCCGATTATTCAGTTTTTTTTTGCTATTTTAAATTTTAGATTTTTCAGTTTTTTAATTCGTCGATTTTTCGATTCCTCACTTGCTCCATTTTTCAAATTTCTCATTTTTGGCTTTCCATTTTTTGATTCAAATTCTAAAATTTTTCGATTTTTTGAAGTTACGATTTTTCGACTTTTCGATGTTTTGATTTCTCGATTTTTCAATTTTTCAGTTTTTCAATTCTTCGATTTTTCGGTTTACCCAGTTTTAAATTTTTCGATTTTATTGATTTGATTTTTTGGTGTTTCAATCCTGGAGTTTTTATTTTTTTTATTTTTTAAATTTTAGATTTTTTTTCGAATTTTTTAATTGATAAATCAATTTTTGGTTGTTTCGATTTCTCGATATTTTGATTTTTGGACTTCTCAGTTTTAAAATGTTGAATTTTTCGATTTTTAAAATTTTTGATTTTTCAATTTTTTGATGTTTCGATTTCTCGATTTATCGAGATTTCGATGTTCTGATTTTTCGATTTTTTAAATTTTAGGTTTTTCAGATTTTACTTTTTCGTTTGAGCTATTTCGATTTCTCGAATTTTCGATTTTTTCACTTTTCAATTTCTTGGTGTTGAATCGATTTGTCGGCTTTTGGATTTTTGTATTTTTCGATTTTCCAATTTTTCGGCGTTTCAATTTCGATTTTTCGATTTTCCCATTTTTCAGTTTTGGCCTTTCCAAATTTTCGATTTCTCAATTTTGCAACTTTTCGATGTTTAGATTTTTTACTTTCTACATTCCAGCTTTGGAATCTTTCAATTTTTCGTTTTTTAATCTCGAAAAATTGGAAAATCAAAAAATAAAAAAAAATTGAATAATCGAAAAATTGAAGAACTGAAGAACTGAAAAATCGAAACTTTGGGAAGTGGAGAAATGGGAATATAAAAAAATAGATTAATTGAGAAATCCGAAAACTGAATATTCAGAAACGTCAAAATTTGAAAAATAAAAAAATATTGAAGAATTGAAAAATCAAAAAATTTAAAATATTGAAAAGTTAAAATATTCTAAAACTGAAAAATGGAGAAATCCAAACATCAAAAAAACTCAAAAATCAACGAATCGAGAAGTCGAAAATTTAAAAAATTGGAAAATTGAAAAATCGGATAAATCAAAAATCGAAACATCGAAAAATCGAGAAACCAAAAGTCGAAAAAACCAACAAATCGAAAAATCTAAACATCGTAAAATTCAAAAATTGAGACATTGAGAAATCGAAATATCAAAAGACCAAAAAATCGAAAAATTGAGAAATCGAAATAGGCCAAAATCGAAAAATCGAAAACTTAAATATGGAAAAATTGATAAAGCGAGAGATTGAACAATCAAAACATCGAATCATCCGAATCTCAATAAATCGAGATGTCAAAGAATTTTAAAATTCCGAAATTTGAAAAATTAAAATATAGAACTGGAAACCCGAGAAACCGAAAAATCTAGAAATTTAAAAATTAAAATATGGAAAATTTGAAAAATTGAGAAATTGAAATACATAATCAAAAAATTGAAAAATATTATGTATAAAAAACCAAAAACTGAAAATCCAAAAATAAAAAATCGAAAAATCGAGAAGTCGAAAAATCAAAGAATCGAAGTATTGAAAAGTATCAAAACTGAAAGAAATATCCAAAAATTGAGAAATTGAAAAACCGATAAAGCGAAGTCGAAAAATCGAAGAATTGAAGAACTGAAAAATCGAAACTTTAATTAATTGAGAAGTTTTTTAATTGAAAAATTTGAATATTGAGGAACTGAAAAGTCAAAAAATCGAGAAATCGAAAAATCTAAAATTTAAAACATTGAACAATTAAAATATCGCAAAATTGAAAAATCGGAACAATGAAAAATTGGAAAATCCAGAAATTGAATAGTTCAAAAGAAAAAAGTCGAAAAACCGAGAAATCCAAAAATTGAAACATCGAAAAAATTCAAAAATTGAGACATCGAGAAATCGAAAAATCGAAGGCTCGAGAAATTGAGGAATCCGAAGCCGAAAAGGAAAGTTAAAAATTGAAAAATTGATAAATTGAGAAACTGAACAATCAAAACAACGAAGAATCTGAATTCGATAAATTGAGGAATTAAAAATTTGAATAATGGAAAAATTTAAATATAAAATATAAATATAAAACGTGAAAATTTGAAAAATTGAAAAATCGAAATATTTAAAAACCGTCAAATTGAAGAGGACAAAGATTGAGAAATCGTATCATTGAAACATCGAAAAATTGAGAAATCAAAAAATAAATAAATCGAAAAATTGAAAAATTGAAATATAGAAGAATTGAAAACTCGAGATATCGAAAACCTAGAATTTTAAAAAATGAAATATTAAAAGCTCGAAAAGTTAAAATATTGAGAAATCGAAGTATTAAACCGTCGAAGAAATGAAAAATCTAAAGTTTAACAATAAATTGAAAATCCAAAAAGTAAAAAATCGAGAAATCAAAAAAATCCATCAATCCAAAAATCGAAAACTCGAAAAATTGAAATCTTGAAAAATCTCATAACTGAAAGAAATATTAAAAAAATTGAGAAATTAAAAAATTGGAAAATTGAGAAATCGAAAATCTAAAAAAGCAAAATCGAAAAATTGAAGAATTGAAGAAGTGAAAAATCGAAACTTTAGGAAGTCCAGAAATGGAAAAATAAAAAAAAAACACTTTAGAAATCGGAAAACTGAAAATTTAGAAACGTGAAAATTTGAAAAATTGAAAAATCGAAATTTTTAAAAACCGTCAAATTGAAGAGGTCAAAAATTGAGAAATCGTATCATTGAAACATCGAAAAATAAAAAAATCGAGAAATGGAAAATTTGAAGAACAGAAGAATTGGAAAAGCCCAAAATTGCAATATTGAAAAATTGAAACATCTAGGGCCGATTTATGGAAACGCGAAATAAATATTTAATCCTCGATTGTCCTAAAGCTCACTATTTAGGCGAAGTAAAATTTGTATTAGGTTGTCCAACTATAATCTACTTAAACAATGATATAACGATGCACAGACAAGTACCGATGAATACTTTCAGAATTGTATGGAGTACATGAGCATCATGGCGGTATTGGTCAACTGCGCTCTGATTGGTCTATCGGGACAGGTGCATCGGATGTTTCCGGATATGACCGCTACTCAGACCATTCTGCTGATCGTGGCCTTGGAGCATATCATGCTCGTGATCAGGTTTATAATCACGTGTGCCATACCCGACATTCCCGGTTGGTTGGCCACTGAGATGGCCAAAATCGAGTGGGCTAGGCGCGAAGCGAGCAGGCTTCCCAACACTTCGACACCGTCGCCTGAAGAACTATCAGCGAAGCTCATTGGAAGGTAGTTTGGTTTTTAAGACACGAAGGGAGGACCAACTCGATGTGTCATTTGTAGGTTTATAGTGATGTCAGTTGGTTCTCTCTCCTTCTTCTATCTTTTATATTTGAACGGTCCGAAGTTCCGAAAGTTCTTAGTGGTAGATAACTGTAGTATATTTCCTGTAGGTCTCGTGACAAGGGCGGCGGCAACCACCCCCAATGGTAAAAATCGCGTTTGAGCTTCGCCTTCTATCACTTTGCGACTTTGAATCTTTTCTAGCACATCTACTTCGCTTTGACCGATCGAACCACTCCGATGTAGATAATCTGCTTATGCACTAACCATTTCAGTCATCTGACCTTTCACCGTTGTAAAGATTTTCAGTTTCCCCGAGTCACAGCCTCGTCACCGGCAACGAGAGCAAACTCGACATGAAACTGCGCGAAATGTCGGAAACCATCAAAGAAAAAGAATCGGTGTCACAGAACGCCACCCCGTCCCCACCCCCACCACGCCGGCCCCCGCCACCCTCCACAAACCCGTCTCCATCACCCCGACAGCATCCAGCAGATCCCGCCGTTCAAACCGCGCAAATCCAAAGAATGGGTCCCGCCGGAGGTAAGTACCCCCACTCCGAGTGGGCGCGACTAATCGGGCGGAGTTTAGAGCGAGCACGCCCACCACCTCACGATCGGGCCGAGCGGCGGGGCTGAGTGGGCCAAGCGCCTCAAGGAGGAGACCGACATACATCGAAGCACCGACTGCATAACCCCGAAGGACGCCTCCAGCTCGGACTCGGACCTGCTGAAGAGCAGCCCGGTGTGGCCGCCGCGGCCGCGCTCGCCGCCGCACCACAGCAGCCCGCCCGTCCGGGCGCGCCCCGCCCCCGCCGACTCCTCCCTCAGCGACAGCGCGCGCAGCGTGTCGAGCCAGGAGGCGGACGAGGCGGCGCGCGCCGCCGAGGAGCTGGCGGCGAAGAAGACGCGGGTGAAGCAGAGTTTGATGAAGCGCGCGCGCTCGGTCGCGATCTTCTCGCTGAAGCTGAAGGAGCGGAGGGCCAGGGAGGCGCAGGAGAAGGCGGCGAACAAGCCGGTCACGCCCACCACGCAGCTGCCGCCCCCGCAGTGTGGGGGCGGGGAGCTGTCGTGCATACCCATCGAAAAGGTGAGTGGCGGGGTCGAGGCTCGGGATTCGGGGCCGATTGGAAAAACGAGCTTTTTATTAGTAAAAAGTTGAAAACTGGCGCCCGAGGGTAAATACTGTGCATAAGTGTAGTTAATATTATCAGTTCACGAAACATAAATGACAAGGAATATCAAATTTCAATAATAATCGGTGTTATTTAGGGTTAGAGAAATATATTATGTAAAACAAGACGAAACCTCGGAGTATAAAAATTATCTTGTTTATTTCAATTTTGGGACTTTTAAATTTTTCGATTTTTCAACTTTTCGTGTTTTTGATTTTGTACTTATTCGATTTTTCAAAATGTTGGGACTTTTTAAATGTTTGATTTTTCGATTTTTCAGTTTTACGATTTTTCGATTTGTTGATGTGTCGATTGTTCGATTTTTAAAATTTTAGGTTTTCCACTTTTTTGTTGTTTCGATTACCCAGTCTTCCGAATTTTTGCCTTCTCGTTTTTAGATTTTTCGATTTTTCGGAATTCATTTTTCGGTTTTTCGATTTTTCAATTTTCAATTTAACGGTTTTCTTTAGATTTTTCGCCTTCTCGTTTTCAGATTTTCCGGTTTTTCAATTTCTCGGAATTAATTCTTCGGTTTTTCGAAGTTTCAATTTTTCACTTCTTGGCTTATCGGAAGTTTATCGATAATAATAAATCATATTTTCGATTTTTCTATTTTCCAATTTTTGGCGTTTCTCAATTTTTCGATTTTCAAATTTTCAATGTTTAAGTTTTGGGATTTTTCAATATGTATTTCGATTTTTAGATTTTTTCTACTTCCTGTTTTTTTTTTTATTTTTTACTTACTCAATTTTTAACAATTTTGCGATTTTTTTAAATCTCACATTTTTCGATTTTTCAGTTTTTTTGATTTTTCGATACGTTGATGTTTTGATTTCTCGATTTTGTAAATTTTCAATTTTACGAATTTTTGAATTTTAGATTTTTCACATTTTTGTTGTTTCGATTTCTCAGTTCTTCGATTTTTGTCTTCTCAATTTTCGATTTTTCGATTTTTCAACTTTTCGTGGTTTTGATTTTTTACTTATTCGATTTTTCAAAATGTTACGTTGGATTTTTCAATTTTTAAAATTTTAGGTTTTTCCCAATCTTCCGATTTTTTGGCTTCTCGTTTTTAGATTTTTCAATTTTTCGGGATTAATTTTTCGGTTTTTCGGTATTTCGATTTAACGGATTTATTTAGATTTTTCACCTTCTCGTTTTCAGAGTTTCCGGTTTTTTCAATTTTTCACTTTTTGGCTTATCGGAATTTTCCCATTTTTCGATTTCAATTTCTCAGTTTTTCGATAATTCATCTTTTCGATTTTTCTATTTTCTAATTTTTCGATGCTTCAGTTTTGGGATTTATGTATGTATTTAAATTTTTCAATTTTTGGAGTTTCTAAATTTTTCGATTTTTCGACTTCTCGATCTTTTGATGATTCGATTTCGCGATTTTTCAATTTCAATTTCTCGATTTCTCAGTTTATCGATAAATTCATCTTTTCGATTTTTCTGTTTTCTAATTTTTCAATGTTTCAGTTTTGGGATTTATGTATTTCAGTTTTTCGTCTTTCCGATTTCTCGATTTTTTGAATTTCAAATTTCACTGTTTGAGTTTTTGGATTTTTAAGTTTTTTTATTTTTTACTTATTCAATTTTTCAAAATTGTGCAATTTTTTAAATCTTACTTTTTTGATTTTTCGATTCGTTGATGTTTCGATTTCTGGATTTTGTAAATTTTCAATTTTCCGAATTTTCAAATTTTAGATTTTTAATTTTTTGTTGTTTCGATTTTCAGTCTTTCGATATTTTGCCTTTTCATTTTTAGATTTTTTGATTTTTGACTATTTCGATATCTCAGCTTTTCGATTTTTTTTATTTCGATTTCTCAGTTTTTCGATAATTCGCTTTTCGATTATTCGAGTTTCCAATTTTTCGACGTTTCAGTTTTGGGATTTATATATTTAAATTTTTGGATTTATCAATTTTTTATGATTTTTTCGATTTGTTGATGTTTTGATTGCTCGATTTTTTAAAATTTTCAATTTTTGGAATCTTTAAGTTTTAGATTTTTCACTTCTGTGTTTTTCGATTTCTTAATTTTTTCGATTTTTTGTCTTCTCGTTTTCAGATTTTCCGTTTTTCAATTTTTCGGAATTAATTTGTGAAGTTAAAATTTTTCAATTTTGAATTTTCTCATTTTTTGATTTTCCAATTTTCCAATGTTTCAGTTTTGTGATTTATGTATTTACATTTTTCGATTTTTCAATTTTTGGCGATTCTTAATTTTTGGATTTTTCGATTTCCCAATTTCTCGATTAATGGATTTTTAATTTTTCGACTTTTCGATTTTTCGTATTTCCGATTTCTCGATTGCTCGATTTTCAAATGTTTAAGTTTTGGGTTTTTTCGATTTTTAGACTTTCTAGTTTTTTTTCCTATTCAATTTTTCAAAATTTTGCGATTTTTTAAGTCTTATATTTTTCGATTTTTCGGTTCTTTGGTTTTTTCCATTCGTTGATGTTTTGATTTTCCGATTTTGCAAATTTTCAATTTTTCGATTTTTTTAAATTTAGATTTTGCACTTCCTTGTGGTTCGATTCTGTTTAAATCTTTCGATTTTTTGCCTTTTCATTTTTGGATTTTTCGATTTTTCAATTTTTCGGAATTAATTTTTCAATATTTCGATTTATCGGGTTTTTTAAGTTAAAATTTTTCCAATTTTGAATTTTCACATTTTTCAATTTTTGACTATTTCGATTTGTCAATTTTTCGATTTTTTGATTTCGATTTCTCAGTTTTTCGGTGATTTTGTATTTAAATTTTTTGATTTATCAATTTTTTAAACTTTCAATTTTTCGAATCTTAAAATTTTAGATTTTTCACTTTTGTGTTGTTTCGATTTCTCAGTCTTTCGATTTTTTGCTTTCGATTTTTGGCGTTTCTAAACTTCAGGAATGTTTGATTTCTCAATTTCTCGATTTTTTAATTTTCCGATTTTTCGATTTCTCTGTTTAAGTTTTGGGATTTTTCAAGATTTCAGTTTTTAAATTTTTGGAGATTTTGACTTTTTTTTTATTTTTTACGTAGGTACTCAATTTTTCAAAATTTTGCGATTTTTTAAATTTTACATTTTTCGATTTGTTGATCTTTTGAGTTCTCAATTTTGTAAATTTTCGAATTTTTGAATTTTAGATTTTTCACTTTTTGTTGTTTCGATTTCTCAGTCTTTCGATGTTTTGCTTTCTCATTTTTAGATTTTTCAATTTTTCTGAATTAGTTTTTCAATTTTTCAATTATTTATCCGGTTTTTTAAGTTTAAATTTTTTAATTTTGGATTTTCCCATTTTTTTTCTCTTTAGCGAAGTATTTCGATATCTCAATTTTTCGATTTTTGGATTTCTGAGTTTTTCGATTATGTATTCGAGTTTTCCATTTTTTGACGTTTCCGTTTTGGAATTCATGTATTTAAATTTTTCGATTTTTGGCGTTTCGAAACTTTGGGATTGTTTGATTTCTCGGTTTTTTAATTTTCCGATTTTTCGATTTCTCTGTTTAAGTTTTGGGATTTTTCAAGATTTCGATTTTTAAATTTTTAGAGATTTTGACTTTTTTTTTATTTGTTACGTAGGTACTCAATTTTTCAAAATTTTTCGAATCTTTAAATTTTAGATTTTTCACTTTTTTACATTTTTCGATTTGTTGATCTTTTGATTTCTCAATTTTGTAAATTTTCGAATTTTTGAATTTTAGATTTTTCACTTTTTTGTTGTTTCGATTTCTCAGTCTTTCGATGTTTAGCTTTCTCGTTTTTAGAATTTTCGATTTTTCAATTTTTCGATTATTTATCCGGTTTTTTAAGTTTAAATTTTTCAATTTTGAATTTTCACATTTTTCGATCTTTAGCTATTTCGGTATCTCAATGTTTCGATTTTTCGACTTATCGATCTTTTGATGTTTCGATTTCGCATTTTTTCAGTTTTTCAATTTAGATTTCTCAGTTTTTCGATTATTCGAGAGTTTCCAATTTTTCGACGTTTCAGTTTTGGGATTTATGTATTTTTAAATTTTTCGATTTTTCAATTTTGCAATTTTTGGCATTTCTAAGCTTTTGGATTTTTAGATTTCTCAATTTCTCGATTATTCAATTTTTTAATTTTCCGATTTTTCGATTTCTCTGTTTGAGTTTTGGAATTTTTTAAGATTTCAATTTTTAAATTTTTAAAGATTTTGACTTTTTTTTTTGATTTTTTACTTACTAGATTTTTCAAAATTTTGCGATTTTTTAAATTTTACATTTTTCGATTTGTTGATCTTTTGATTTCTCAATTTTGTCAATTTTCGAATTTTTGAATTTTAGATTTTTCACTTTTTTGTTGTTTCGATTTCTCAGTCTTTCGATTTTTTACTTTCTCGTTTTTAGATTTTTCGATTTTGGATTTTCCCATTTTTTTTCTCTTTAGCGAAGTATTTCGATCTGAATTTTTCGATTTTTGGATTTCTCAGTTTTTCAATTATGTATTCGAGTTTCCAATTTTTTGACGTTTCAGTTTTGGGATTTATGTATTTAAATTTTTCGATTTTTGGCGTTTCTAAACTTTAGGATTGTTTGATATTTCTCAATTTCTCGATTTTTTTTATTTTCCGATTTCTCTGTTGTAAGTTTTGGGATTTTTCAAGATTTCGATTTTTAAATTTTTAGAGATTTTGACTTTGTTTTTTTTTTATTTTTGACTTACTCGATTTTTTAAATCTTACATTTTTTGATTTCTCGATTCGTTGATGTTTTGATTTCTCGATTTTGTAAATTTTCAATTTTTCGAATTTTTGAATTTTAGATATTTTACTTTTCTGTTGTTTCGATTTCTCAATTTTTCGGAATTAAATTTTCAGTTTTCCGATATATCGATTTTTCAATTTTCTATTTAACGGTTTTCTTTTTGGTTTATCAGTTTTTTTGAGTTAAAGTGTTTCAATCTTGAATGTTCCCATTTTTCGATTTTTAGTCACTTTCGATTTTTCTATTTACCAATTTTTCAATGTTTCAGTTTTGTGAATTATGTATTTCAATTTTTCGACTTTGTTTTTTTTATTTCTCAGTTTTTCAGAGTTGTGCAATTTTTTAAATCTTACATTTTTTGATTTTTCAATTTTTCGATTTTGTAAATTTTCAATTTTTCGAATCTTTAAATTTTAGGCTTTTCACTTTTTTGTTGTTTCGATTTATCAATTTTTCGTAATTAATTTTTCAGAGTTTCAATATTTCGATTATTCGACAGTTTCCAATTTTCGACATTTCAGTTTTGGGATTTATGTATTTAAATTTTTGGAATTTCCGATTCCCCAATTTCTGGATTAATCGAGTTTTTAATTTTCCGATTTTTTATTTTCTCTGTTTAAGTTTTGCGATTTTTCAAGATTTCGATTTTTAAATTTTTAGATTTTTCGGTCTTCTGTTTTTTCTAATTTTTTACTTACTCGATCTTTTAAAATTTTGCAGTTTTTAAATCTTACATTTTTCAACATTTTCATCGATATTTTAATTTTTGGATTTTTTAGATTTTAAAAATTCTAATTTTCCCATTTTTCGATTTTTAGTCACTTTTGATTTTTCCATTTTCCAATATTTCAATGTTTCAGTTTTGTGATTTAAGTATTTCAATTTTTCGACTTTGTTTTTTTTTTTATTTTTTATTTATTCAATTTTTCAAAATTGTGCAATTTTTTAAATCTTACATTTTTCAATTTGTCTTTGCTGTTTTGATTACCCGATTTTGTAAATTTTCAATTTTTCGAATTTTTAAATTTTTCACTTTTCTGTTGTTTCGATTTATCAATTTTTGGCAATTAATTTTTCAGTTTTTCGATTATTCGACAGTTTCCAATTTTTCGACATTTCAGTTTTGAGATTTGTGTACTTTAATTTTTAGATTTTTCGGCTGTTTTTTCTGATTTTTTACTTCCCCGATTTTTCAAAATTTTGCAGTTTTTAAATCTTACATTTTTCAACATTTTCATCGATATTTTAATGTTTGGATTTTTTAGATTTTTAAAATTCTTGATTTTTCAATTTTTCGGTTTTACCAGTATTTTTATTTCTCTTTCAAAAACGAAAAATCACATATTTAAACAAAAATACGCTGGAGCCCCTAAGATTCTACAAAATTCTTTCCAAAGAATTTTTAAAAGTATTTTAAAAACAAAACACAAGAGACCCCGAAGATTTTTTACATTTAAAAAAACCACTAGGCGTCTGCAAGACTTTCTGCTTTAAACGCAAAAAATTGGTTAGTAGTAAAGTTATTTAAACAGATCTTCCCTCGCCTCTGAAGTAAAAATATATCATCAGTACATGCTTAACTTCAATCGTTTATGTTTAGACATCGAAAGAATGCGACAATTAAGCAGGCAGTAAATTGTCTTTTGTTACCAAATTTTGTCAGTGCCGCCAACGCTAATAATATTTCATTAAAAACAACATAGGGGAATTTGTTATTATACCAACCTTCTTATATTCTTGTCATTTATGTTTAGTGATTGGATAATAGAAAAACGATAGTCACA
Source organism: Zophobas atratus (assembly GCA_022388445.1). Classification (NCBI taxonomy): domain Eukaryota; kingdom Metazoa; phylum Arthropoda; class Insecta; order Coleoptera; family Tenebrionidae; genus Zophobas; species Zophobas atratus. The sequence goes on along the minus strand of CM039447.1, from coordinate 8,111,341 downwards.
GTGTAAATAATATATTAAATGCCGTATGAATTTGTTTCAACTACAGTTTGCTACACGTCGGAACTATAAAAAGCTCGTATTTACTTTTTCCCTACGAATACTAGTGGAAACGGTCAGTTGGGTCGAATTTCGAGCCTCGGGTCGGTGGTCTGTCGGTTCCAACTGGTTTTCACCGTCTTTTTGCAGCTCATTCAACTGGAGGATGTGAGACGTAACGCGAGGCCTACTCAGAGCGGAACTTTGTAGCAACTTTGCTCTTATCCAGTCATCGTGTAAGCATTCCTCATACAAAAAGTAGATTTCTGTTTAATCGACACGAACTTGCATGTTTCTCAATTTAACTCGGGTGAAAGAAAATTTGTGAATCGAGCAATAACGTAGTTTAAACAATAACAAATCAAACACTGATTGACAAGCCAGTTAACAATGGTAAGCTGATTTTTAGATATTTAAACATCAATGTTAATAGTTACATAAGATTGTTTTTAAATTATTTTTTTATAATCAGTAGGTGTATGTTATCCTCACGTAGCGGTAAGACTGTAACAATAAATAGAGTATAGGGCTGGATTCTGCTTGGTTGCGTAGCGGCTGTAGTTTCGTTGGGTTGACTGTAGACCCTCATCCACTTTCGTTACCATTTTTACCACATTTAGAGTTAATGAAGTTCGTCCAGAAACGTAATGCATTGCCTTCTTTACGGCCAGTGCGACCCCGCTAGGTGCAAAATGGCGCCGGTTACTCGGGCGCCATTTTCCACCGACTTAGAACTGGCCGTTCAAGTATTATTTTTGACGTTTTACATAGCGCTTATCAATAGTGGAAAACAATAAGACTGCGAAATATTTTTGTGACATTTAGTACGAAGAAATGCCTTGGTATTGTTATTTGTTCGATTTTTAGCCAGATTTTAACGATGTGATTATCCACAGCATTAAAAACATAACAAAAAAATGACAAATTCTGTGCTTGTCGAACTTTCATGTTGCTTAAATGTTAAGCTTGTTGACTATGTATTTAATAAAAGTAAATGTTTATTAAAAAACGTAGCCGATGTTTTCTTCAAAGGTGATCCTCTGCGTACTTTTTGGCGGCTTCCAAGCTCTGTTCCAGCAGCTGGTGCCACTCCTCGAGCTTGATTCGTTTCGACTTCATGTTGCAAACGAGCGCGGGGTCGTAGCCTTTAGGGGGCACCAGGTCGCTGCCGAAGATGGCGGCCACGGTTTGCGTCATCCACTTCTCGGCGTCGAAGTGCGCACTCCGTAGAGCCTGGCAAAACACAAAAAGTTAGACTATTATCCGTTCACGATCTTTATATAGTAAAGTAGGCTTTGGTATTTTTTCGTTAAGTTGGATAAACTGATTTGGTGATTTGGTTTCCTGTCTGTCAGTAGTCTGATTGATATTTGCTTTTTTTATTAATCGAAAAATCGGAAAACAGAAAATTTAGCAACGTCAAAATTGTTGAAAAATTGTAAAATAGAAATACTGCAGAACTGGAAAATCAAAAAATCCAGAAATCGAAAAATCTAAAATTTAAAACATTGAACAATTGAAATATCGCAAAATTCAAAAATGGAGAAATCCAAACATCAAAAAATCAAAAAAGAAAAATTCGAAAAGTTGAAAAAAAATTAAGAAATCGAAGTATAAAACTGTCGAAAATTTGAGAAATCTAAAGTTTAACGAAAAATTGAAGATCCAAAAAGGAAAAAAAACGGATGGAAACCCAAAAACTGCAAACTGAAAAATTGAATAAACGAAAATTGAAAAATCGAAAGAAACACCAAAAACTAAGGAAATGAAAAAACAAAAAATTGTGATATAAAATCGAGAACATGAAAAATAAAAAAATCAGGAAAACGCAAAATAAAAATCGAGAATGTGAAAAATGGAAAAATGAGAAATTGTAATATTGAAAAATTGGAAAATTTGGAAGTCGACAAATTGTGAAATTGAAAAATAAAAAAAAAAAAAAAACGAAAAAGTGCATAATAAAAACTTAAAAAATGTACAAAGTGAAAATCAAACTTGAAAATTTGAAGAAAAACTGCTAAAAACCTGAAAATTTGAAAAATTTAATAAAGGAAAAAACTGAAAAATTTTAAAAAAGAAAAATTAAAACATCGAAAAGTTGAAAAAAAAAGAAATCGAAGTATAAAACTGTCGAAAATTTGAGAAATTAAAGTTTAACGAAAAATTGACAATCCAAAAAGTAAAAAAACGGGTGGAAACCCAAAAACTGCAAACTGAAAAATTTAAATACTGAAAAATCGACGAATTGGAATCGATTGGCCTGAAAATTTGAACAATTGAATAAACGAAAAATTGGAAAATCGAAAGAAACAATAAAAAATCAGGAAAATGCAAAATAAAAATCGCGGAGTTGAAAAATTGAAAAATGAGAAATTGTAATATTGAAAAATTGGAAAATTTGGAAGTCGACAAATTGTGAAATTGAAAAATCAAAAATAAAAAAACGAAAAAGTGCATAACGTAAACTTAAAAAATGTACAAATTGAAAATCAAACTTGAAAATTTGAAGAAAAACTGCTAAAAACCTGATAATTTGAAAAATCTAATAAAGGAAAAATTGAAAAATTGAAAAATTTTAAAAAAGAAAATTAAAACATCGAAAAGTTGAAAAAAAATTAAGAAATCGAAGTATAAAATTGTCGAAAATTTGAGAAATCTAAAGTTTAACGAAAAATTGAAAATACAAAAAGTAAAAAAACGGCCGGAAACCCAAAAACTGCAAACTGAAAAATTTAAATATTGGAAAATCGATTGGCCTGAAAATTTGAAAAATTGAATAAACGAAAAACTGGAAAATCGAAAGAAACAACAAAAATTAAGGAAATGAAAAAACAAAAAATTGTGATGTAAAATCGAGAAAATGAAAAATAAAAATCAGGAAAATGCAAAATAAAAATCGGGGAGTTCAAAAATTGAAAAATCAAAAAACGAAAAAGTCCATAAAAACTTAAAAAATGTACAAAGTGAAAATCAAACTTGAAAATTTGAAGAGAACGGCTAAAAACCTGAAAATTTGAAAAATTTATTAAAGGAAAAATTGTAAAATCGAAAGAAACAACAAAAAATAAAGGAAATCAAAAAAAGGAAAATTGTGATATAAAATCGAAAAAGTGAAAATTAAAAAATCGGGAAAATGAAAAATAAAAACTGAGAAGCTGAAAAATCGAAAAATGAAAATCTGTAATATTGAAAAATTGCCAAATTGAAAAGCTGACGCAAACCGAAAAATTGAAAATTTTGGAAGTCGAGAAATTGTAAAATTGAAAAATCAAAAATAAAAAACGAAAAATTACAAAATGAAAACTCGAAAAATCTTAAGAATCGAAAAAGTGAAAAATAAAAAAAAAACCAAATATGTATTATGAAATAGAAATAATTAAAATTAAAGAAATTGGAAAATCGGAAGACTGGAAATCCAAAAACTGCAAAGTGAAAAATTGTCAAGTCGAAAAAAAAAACACAGAAAATAAAGGAAATGAAGAAATGGACAATTGTGATATAAATCGAGAAAATAAAAATAAAAAATTCGCCACACTGAAAAATAAAATTCGGGAGCATGAAAAATTGAAAAAGCGAAAAATCGAAAGAAACAACAAAAAATAAAGGAATTGAAAAAATGAAAATATGTGACATAAAATCGAGAAAATTAAAATTACAAAAATCGGGAAAATGAAAAATAAAAAATCAGGAAAATGCAAAATAAAAATAGGGGAGTTGAAAAATTGAGGGGACGGAAAATTGAAAAAGGGCACAATTAAAAATCGAGAATGTGAAAAATTGAAAAATGAGAAATTGTAATATTGGAAAATTGGAAAATTTGGAAGTCGACAAATTGTAAAATTTAAAAATCAAAAAAAAAAAAAAAACGAAAAAGTGCATAATAAAAACTTAAAAAAATGTACAAAGTGAAAATCAAACTTGAAAATTTGAAGAAAAACTGCTAAAAACCTGAAAATTTGAAAAATCTAATAAAGGAAAAATTGAAAAATTTTAAAAAAGAAAAATTAAAACATCGAAAAGTTGAAAAAAAATTAAGAAATCGAAGTATAAAACTGTCGAAAATTTGAGAAATCCAAAGTTTAACGAAAAATTGAAAATCCAAAAAGTAAAAAAACGGGTGGAAACCCAAAAACTGCAAACTGAAAAATTTAAATATTGGAAAATCGACGAATTGGAATCGATTGGCCTGAAAATTTGAAAAATTGAATAAACGAAAAATTGAAAAATCGAAAGAAACAACAAAAATTAAGGAAATGAAAAAACAAAAAATTGTGATATAAGATCAAGAAAATGAAAAATAAAAAATCAGGAAAATGCAAAATAAAAATCGCGGAGTTGAAAAATTGAAAAATGAGAAATTGTATTATTGAAAAATTGGAAAATTTGGAAGTCGACAAATTGTGAAATTGAAAAATCAAAAAAAAAAAAAAACGAAAAAGTGCATAACATAAACTTAAAAAATGTACAAATTGAAAATCAAACTTGAAAATTTGAAGAAAAACTGCTAAAAACCTGAAATTTTGAAAAATCTAATAAAGGAAAAATTGAAAAATTTTAAAAAAGAAAAATTAAAACATCGAAAAGTTGAAAAAAAATTAAGAAATCGAAGTATAAAACTGTCGAAAATTTGAGAAATCTAAAGTTTAACGAAAAATTGAAAATCCAAAAAGTAAAAAAACGGGTGGAAACCCAAAAACTGCAAACTGAATAATTTTAATATTGGAAAATCGACGAATTGGAATCGATTGGCCTGAAAATTTGAAAAATTGAAAAATCGAAAGAAACAACAAAATGAAGGAAATGAAAAAACAAAGAATTGTGATATAAAATCGAGAAAATGAAAAATAAAAAATCAGGAAAATGCAAAATAAAGATCGGGGAGGTGAAAAATTGAAAAATCGAAAATAAAAAAACGAAAAAATGCATCGAAAACATCGAACATTTGAGAAATCTAAAGTTTAACGAAAAATTGAAAATCCAAAAGTAAACGACGGGCGGACCCAAAAACTGCAAACTGAAAAATTTAAATATTGGAAAATCGATTGGCCTGAAAATTTGAAAAATTGAATAAACGAAAAATTGGAAAATCGAAAGAAACAACAAAAATTAAGGAAATCAAAAAACAAAAAATTGTGATGTAAAATCGAGAAAATGAAAAATAAAAATCAGGAAAATGCAAAATAAAAATCGGGGAGTTGAAAAATTGAAAAATCAAAAAACGAAAAAGTGCATAATAAAAACTTAAAAATGTACAAAGTGAAAATCAAACTTGAAAATTTTAAGAAAAACTGCTAAAAACCTGAAAATTTGAAACATTTAATAAAGGAAAAATTGTGAAATCGAAAGAAACAACAAAAAATAAAGGCAATCAAAAAAAGGAAAATTGTGATATAAAATCGAAAAAGTGAAAATAAAAAATTGGGAAAATGAAAAATAAAATTGAGAAACTGAAAAATCGAAAAATGAAAATCTGTAATATTGATTTTTCAATTTGGTAATTTTTTACCAAATTGAAAAACTGATGCAAACCGAAAAAATTGAAGGACCGAAAAATTACAAAATGAAAACTTGAAAAATCGTAAGAATCGAAAAAGTGAAAAATCAAAAAAAATAAATATGTATTATAAAATAGAAATATTTAAAATTAAAGAAATTGAAAAATGGACCAACTGAAAATTCAAGGCTTGAAAATTTGAAAAATGGAACAAATGAAAATAAAGGAAATGAAGAAACGGACAATTGTGATATAAATCGAGAAAATAAAAATTAAAAATTCGCCACACTGAAAAATAAAAATCGGGAACATGAAAAATTGTGGAAACGAAAAATTGAGAAACTGAAAATTCGAAAAATTGAAAAAACGAAAGAAACAACAAAAAATAAAGCAATTGAAAAAATGAAAATTTGTGACATTAAATAGAGAAAATTAAAATTACAAAAATCGTAAAAATGAAAAATAAAAAATCAGGAAAATGCAAAATAAAAATCGAGGAGTTGAAAAATTGAGGAAACGAAAAATTGAAAATGACAAATTAAAAACTGAGAATGTGAAAAATCGAAAAATGAGAAAATGTAATATCGAAAAATTGCAAATTGAAAAATCAAAAATAAAAAAACGAAAAAGTTTATGATGAAAACTTGAAAAATGTCAAAAGTGAAAATCAAACATGAAAATTTGAAGAAACGAAAATTTGAAAAATCGAAAGATTAAAAATTGAAAAAGTTAAAATTCGAAAGTGAAAATTAAAAAATCGGGAAAATGAAAAATAAAAATTGAGAAACTGAAAAATCGAAAATTGAAAATCTGTAATATTGAAAAATTGTCAAATCGAAAAACTGATCGAACGAAAAATTGAAAATTTTGAAAGTCGAGAAATTGTAAAAGTGAAAAATCAAAAAAAAAAAGAAATATGTATTATGAAATAGAAATATTTTGGAAAATCGGAAGACTGGAAATCCAAAAACTGCAAAGTGAAAAATTGTAAAATCGAAAGAAAAACACAGAAAATAAAGAAAATGAAGAAACGGACAATTGTGATAAAAATCGAGAAAATAAAAATTAAAAATTCGCCACACGTAAAAATAAAAATCGGGAACATGAAAAATTGTGGAAACGAAAAATTGAGAAACTGGAAATTAGAAAATTGAAAAAATTAAAATTTGTGACATAAAATCGAGAAAAGGAAAATTAAAAAAATCGGGAAAATGAAAAATAAAAATCGAGAACTTGAAAAATTGAGGAAACGAAAATTGAAAATGACAAAAATTAAAAACTGAGAATGTGAAAAATCGAAAAATGAGAAAATGTAATATCGAAAAATTGCAAATTGAAAAATCAAAAATAAAAAAACGAAAAAGTTTATCATGAAAACTTGAAAAATGTCAAAAGTGAAAATCAAACATGAAAATTTGAAGAAACGAAAATTTGAAAAATCGAAAGATTAAAAATTTAAAATTCGAAAGTGAAAATTAAAAAATCGGGAAAATGAAAAATAAAAATTGAGAAACTGAAAAATCGAAAAATGAAAATCTGTAATATTGAAAAATTGTCAAATCGAAAAACTGATGGAACGAAAAATTGAAAATTTGAGAAATTGTAAAAGTGAAAAAAAAAGAAATATGTATTATGAAATAGAAATATTTTGGAAAATCGGAAGACTGGAAATCCAAAAACTGCAAAGTGAAAAATTGTAAAATTGAAAAAAAAAACACAGAAAATAAAGGAAATGAAGAAACGGACAATTGTGATATAAATCGAGAAAATAAAAATTAAAAATTCGCCACACTGAAAAATAAAAATCGGGAACATGAAAAATTGTGGAAATGAAAAATTGAGAAACTGAAAATTCTAAAAAGTGAAAAATAAAACGAAATATGCATTGTAAAATCAAATTATTGAAAATTAAAGAAACTGAAAAATTGGAAGACTGGAAATCCAAAAACTGCAAATTGAAAATTTTTAAACGTGGAAAATCATGGAATTGACAAATGAAAGCCTGAAATTTTGAAAAATTGAATAAACAAAGAATTGTAAATCGAAAGAAACAACAAAAAAATAAAGGAAATAAAGAAACCAAAAATTGTAATTAACAGCAATGTAAATGTCATTTTTGCATGTTTTTACTTTTTTTTACACAGAAAACAGAACTGAAAATCAAATTTTAATATAAGAGGGACAAAATATGTCTAATAAGGATTGTTAAGAAAAAAAACTATCGTCCTAAGTCAATTTCTCTCGTTTTTACAGAACATTTCAAACGGGATGAAAAATGTCCCAAACATAACCTAACGAAAAAAGTTCAGGGAATTTTTATTCTTCTGCATCGAATACCAACAAACTCACTAGATTTTCATGGCCAACCTTACTATATAAAAATCGTGAACGAATAATAGCTAGCCAGTGGTTAACAAAAAATTGCTTACCTCAGGAACGCAACACCTTGCTTTCACAACGCCCTCTGAGTAAGCAATGACCAGCACTGGTATATCCGGACATATCCTCGTCGCCTTCTGTAGCGAAATGTTCTCCAAAACGGCGGAACTCTGCAGAAAGTGCACCAAATATTCGCGATTGTTTTTTGTTTTTGAGACACCGGTCTCCACGGCATTGCGCATCTCAACCTCGACTAGTTCTCTAAAAGTTTAGTTACACACGTGACCAGAACTCAACGTATTGTGGCGATTATATAGTTTACCTTAAATTCTTCTTCCCAGACTCTTTAATCTGTTTACTTATTTTCAGCAGCAAATCCAAACACTGCTGCTTGACAACCACCGGCAAAATATTCAAATCCTCTACACCATAATTCAACTGCTGCTTTAACCCAGAGATCGCTTTATTCAAAACTTCGGGCTAAAACCACACCTTTTTACCCCGTTTTAACATTCCCCCATCACTTACCCTGTCAATGTTATCTCTGACTTGTTTCGCCAAAACTTCCACCAAATCCAACAAATTTTCTCCATTGGCTTTCGCGACTTTCGCTCTATCGCCAGTGACCCCGTGAATCGACGCAGTCCCGCGCCCCAGTGACTTCACACTAACCACACAAAAATCCCCTATGTCCCCGGTGTTTAGAACGTGGGTGCCGCAACACGGCTCCCTCGACAACAAAACGTCGCTTTTCACTTCCACCAACCTAATCCCACACTCCGGGTACACCTCCCCTGGAATTAGTGTGACGTTGTCGAAGTTTGACAACCTCTGACTGTCAACTTCAGTCACACTAACCGGAAGTTGGCTCTTTATCACCGCGTTCATAGTACTCTCAATGTCTGCAACCTCATCCAGAGACAACTTCTCGCCGAACACACCCACATCCAAGCTGAGATAGTTCTGCGTAACCTTGCTCGATTTCTGACAAGTAGCGCCCTTTTTTTTCTTCAGCGCTGAGTTCAACAAATGGACTGCGGTGTGGTTGCGCATGTTCTTAAGGCGAAACTCGGAGTCGACTTTAAGCACACCTGAGTCACCCTCTTTGAGTAAGTCGGGTTGCTGCGACCGAAGAAACCCCTTGTGGAGAATATAACCATTACAATTTTCACATTCAGTGATTTCAAATTTTCTTCCGCTGCACACAATCACCCCCTTGTCGCTAATTTGCCCGCCAGCTTCAGTGTACAAGTTCGACTTATCCAGAACCACTGAGCAGAAATTTTCCGGCCAGATTTCTGTCACGAATTCCCCGTTTCGGATGATTTTTAACACCTTCACGCCTAGATCTTTGAAGTTATACTTGTCGTTGACTTTGAGGTAGGTGTATAAAAGCGATCTGTCAGTTTTAGGAATGTTGTGGTCGCGTAATTCATCAAATACGTTGGTCGATAGTGCGCTATGTTGATCTTTGCTTCTAGTTTTGGCTTGTTCGAGTTGTCTGTGTAAACCTTTGACGTCGAAAGGCAAGTTCAAGGCTTTCGCTAAGCTACAGATTGATTCTTCGTCCAGACCGAACGTGTCGTACAATTTGAAGGCGAGATCTTCGTCGATTATTTTTGCGTTGGCAGCCCTGATTTCTTTGTAGCCCGCTAACAAGCTTGGGGTGTCGTTTATATCCAGTAAGGAGAGTTCAGGTTGGGTTTTGGTTAGTTTGAACCATTCGTCAGCTGCAGATTTGCGAATCGAGTCGTACACTTCTTCTTCATAGTCAATGATTTGTTGTATCTAGGAAATTTATTCTAGGGTTTTTTATTTTCGGGAAAAAACACCAACCTGTTTGACGTTACGTTCCATTTCGGTGTACACCGGACCCAAGTGCTCGATTACGTAATTTGAGAGCTCTTTTAAGAGTCCGCGGTCTTTTTTAAATATGTTTTGACCGAGGAGGAATGATCGCCGCATTACGCGCCTTAATTTCTGGCTGAAATATGAAATTGACAGTAATTGACAGATTCGAACAGCGCCATCTAGGTGTCAGCCACTCTGTTACTTACTTCTGTTCTGGAATCATCCCATCAGCGAGACACACAGTGACCATTCTAGCATGATCTGCCAATATCCTGTATGAAGTGTCCAGACAATTCCAGTCATTTTCGCCGAATTTCCCCTGGTATCCAGACACATTGCTGCAATTCTACCCCATTATTCTATTCGTCATATTTACCCGATTTTCAGAACCAACCTTCTGGATGGCCTTCAGCAAATACGTGAAATTATCAGTGTCATAGTTGCTGATTTTCCCTTGAAGGACGGCAGTGAGACGCTCAAAACCCATTCCCGTGTCTACGTGTTTCTCAGGAAGAACGTCAATAGAGTCATTATTTTTGCTATAATGGCTAAATTAACACAAAATTGGGGCATAATTGACAAAATTACCGGTTATATTGGATAAAAACTAAATTCCAGAGTTCAGTGAGATCATGAAGTCCTTTATTCACCAACTCCGCCCGATTTTTCGTAGTGACGTGGTCAATGTGGATTTCAGTGCAAGGGCCACAGGGCCCCGTTGGCCCCATTTCCCAGAAATTGTCTTTAGAAGTAAATGGTAAAATTCTGGACTCAAGCACTCTGAAAACGAATTTTGAGTAAACAAAGGTGGCGGGGAGCAGGCATGCCAAACTAATAACCAAATGTCACTTGTCACTATTATCATTTGAACAAGTGAAATAAGTAAAAATAATGAGTTAGTGGAGTCTTCTGGTGCAGTTTTGTTTGAAAATGTAAATATTAAATGATTTTTGGTGTTAAAATTTGCTACATTTGCGTCCAAATTGTTATAGTAGGTTATGACTTAGTGTCAAAACTGTCAACAGCCAACTATGTTAATTTTACCCAATACTTTTCCAGATTTCTTTAGTTTCCAAATCCGCCTCAATCCCCAAATCCTTGTCCCCTTGAAATACGTAACATATAACCTCGACGGGTGAATTTTATACTCCTGCGTTAGCAGCTTCCACGCCAATTCGCACGCCTCTTTCTACAAACCACGCTTTACTAAATACTCCTAGTTTCCTAAATCATACTTTAAAATAGTCTCCGAACGACCAATTCCCCAACATTTCGAAAAACGTGTGGTGGTAGCCGTCGCTGCCCACCACGCTCAAGTCGTTGTGTTTGCCCCCGACTCGGACGCACTTCTGGGAGTTGGCGGCTTTCTTGTACTGGGGCGGCTGCGTGCCCAGGAACACCCCCTTAAACTGAGCTGGGTTGAGTATTGAGATGTGCGAGGGGCGCGTTTACCTGGTTCATCCCGGCGTTGACGAACGCCACCGTGGGGTCGCTGAAGGGCACCACGGGGCTGGATTTGATGAAGCTGTGGCGGTTTTTGGTGATGAAGTAGTCGAGGAATTTCTGCCGGATGGCCTTGCCGCTCTTGTCTTTGTCGACGTATTTGCCGAAATTTCGCGTGATTTGCCGGCCGCAGAGCATTTTTGTGGAGTTAGAATACGGGGAATTTCATAACCTGGAAAGAGCCGACATGTGCTTGACGTATGACGTTTCGAGATGAGTGGGGGGGAGCTACGGTGGATTCGAGCTACGGGTAGCTCGTTTGGTCCAGTAACAATTAATTTTGAAAAAGAATTATACAAAAATATTTGTATTTAGTTGTTTTTATTTTTAACTACGTTTCACACGGTAATTCGTGAATTTTACACTTTACATCACGATTTGACAAGTTGACGATTATTTACACTAAACCATTGAAGATGTCGCCACTGTTGCTAGATTTTTTTCTGTTGATGGTGGCTTTCCGACCAATCACAACAAAACACATTCAAACTGGCGCCAAATTCAAATATCATTCATCCTGTGTATTCAAGTGTTTATTCCAATATCATAGATCTAGGGAAAACCATACGATTTGTTTTTATATATTTATTATTGTGTGGGAGCATTTTTTTTAATCGGCACCGATTTGTTAATTATACAGATTCTTCAGTTTTCGATTTTTACAATTTCGTGTTTTTTTATTTTTTAGCAAAAGCACAAATTTATCTAAACTAAAATATTGAAAAATCGGAAAATTGTATCATTGAAACTATGAAGAATACAAAAAATTTAAAAATGAAAAATCCAAAAAGTTCAAAATGAAAATCTAAAAACTAAAAATCGGTTAATTGAAAAATTGGAAAAACGAAAAAATAAAAATCCCGAAATTGAAACATCAAAAATTCAAAAAACGAAACAATTTTACAATTTTTCAATTTTAAAGTTCTTGATTTTCAATTTTTATCAACAATTAAAAATCGAGAAATTGAAAAATCGACCAAATGAAACAATTCTGCAATTTTTCGATATAAAATTTTTAAAATTTTCGATTTTTCATTTTTTAATTTTCAACAAAAGGACAAATTTATTCAAACTGAACTTTTGAAAAACCGAAAAATTGTAACACTGAATAATCAAAAAACAAAATAATTAAAAATCGAGAAATTGAAAAAATCACCAAAAACAAAAAATGCAAAATTTTTCAAATTCTCAATTTTTAATTCTCTATTTTCTCAATTTTTCATTTTTTAATTGTTCAACAAAAGGACAAATTTATTCAAACCGAAATTTTGAATTGAATTGAAAAATAAAAAAATTGAGAAATCGAAGAATTGAAAAAATAGAGACAACTTGAAAAAACCCAAAAAATAAGTCTTAAAAACTGAAAAATGAAACATGAAATATCGAAAAATTTTAAAATTGCAAATCGAAAAATGAAAAAATTGGGAAATTGAACAATGAGATAATTCAAAAAACAATTGAAAAATCGAAAAATTGTAATATTGAAACCTGAAAACCCTGATTAATTGAAAATCGAGAAAGTGAAAAATTGAAAAAACGAAAAACAAAAACTTCTATTAATTAAACAATCAAAAATACAAAAAAAAATCATTTCAAAATCCAATAATTTTAAAATGAAAACCGAAAAACTAAAAAATTAAGAAATTGTAAAAAGGAAAAACCGAAAAATTTAAAAACCGAGAAATCGAAGATTTGAAAAAATACAGAAACTGAAAAATCGGGTAATTGAAAAGCCAAGAATTGTACACTTGAAAAAAAATCCTTTTGGAAAAAGTGAAAAATTAAAAATCGGGAAATTGAAAAATCGAAAAAACGGAAAATTGTAAAAAGATGGAAAATCAAAAAATTAAAAAGCAACTTGGAAAATCGCAAAATTAAAAAATCGAAACATACAAAAATTTTACTGAAAAATAAAGGTCATAATGAAAATCGAAAAATTCAAAAATCGAGAAACCGAAAAATGTAAAAACGAAACACGGAAAAATTGAAAAATTAACAATTAAAAAAAATAAAAAATTGAAAAATCGAAAAAGAAACATTGAAAAACCGAACAATTTAAAAATTGAGAAATCGAAGAACTGCAAAAATAAAGAAACTCAAAATCGAATAATTAAGAGGTCAACAACTGGAAAAGGAAAAATTGTAACCTTAAAAATGAAAAAACTGAAAATTGAAAAAACATAAAAATCGAACAATTGCAAAATTGAAAATCAATTAAAAACTGTAATCTTAAAACTTGAGAAATTGAAAACTTCGATAATTGAAAAAACAACTGAAAATTTGAAAAACTGAAAAAAAGGAAACAGTAAAATCGAAAAACTGATTAATTAAAAATCGAGAAATAGAAAAATACGGAAAACAAAATTTTCTAGAAATAGAAAAATCGACGGATAACGAAAAAATCAGTAAAAAAAGCCAAAAAGTCGAAAAATTCAAAAGTAAAATAATTAAAAATCGAAAAACTGAAGAATGGACAAATTCAAACGAAAATTCGAAAAATCGAAGAAGTGAAAATTTGAAAAATCAGGAAATCGAAAAGCAAAACAAACTGAAAATTCGAATATCGAAAAATCGACAATCCAGAAACCGAACAATAAAAAATTTGTTAATCAAGACTTCGAAGTTTCGAAAAATCCACGAATGGAAATATGGGAAATTAATCAAATATTCGATGAAAACAAAAAATTAGAAAGTGTACAAATCGAAAATCCAGAAACCGAAAATCAAAAATATGAAAATCGAGATTTCGTAATTTCGAAAAATCGAAAAAATCGAAGCATAGGGAAAACTAAATATTGAAGTTCGAAAAATCAAAAATTCTAAAGTATAAACTTAGAAAACAAGAAAAATTGTAAAACAGAAATTGTAGTGGAAATATCGAAATATAAAATAATTAGAAAAACTGAAGAATGGAAAATTTGAAAAAACGAAAAATAAAAGTATTGAAAAATTGAGAAATCGAAAATTCGATTAATTAAATATTCAAAAAAAAAAGGAAAATCCGAGAAATCTGGGAACCAAAAATTCGAAAATTTAAAATCGAAAATCAAGAAACCGAAAAATCCAAAATTGAAAACTGAAAATTTGGCAATAATGAGAAATTTAAGAATCGAAGTATAACTGAAAAATCGAAAAACTGAGGAATTGAAGACTAAGCCAGAAATCGAGAAACCAAAATATCCAAAATTTGAAAAATTGAAAAATTGGAAAATCGAAAACTTGAAACACCCCAAAACTGAAATGAAGAAAAATCAAGAAATCGAAAAATCGAAACATCTAACAATTGGACAATGGAAACATCGAGAAAAAGATCGAGAAATCGAAAAGCCGAGAAGTCTTAAAATTGATAAATCCAGAAATTTAAAACTTGAGAAACTGAAATAGGCAAACATCAAAAAATTAAAATCCACGAAATTGAAAAATTTCAATAAAAAAAAAAATCGAAAAATTGAAGAAATATAAATGAAAGATACAGGAATCGAAAAATTGAAAAATCGAGAAATTTTAGAACCGAAAAATTTAAAAATCCAAAAACTGAAAAATAAAAAAACGAGAAATCGAGAAATCAAAAAATCTAAAATTGAGGAATCGATAAATCGAAAAATCGATAAACGAACAAAGTTTGTATAAAAAAATAAATAAAAAAACTTTGGGCCAGTTTGAATTTAGCGCCGATGTACTTTGTTGTGATTGGCCGGCACGGGTGCGGATATTAATGTATACTATTGAACTGGACGGCAATGATAAAATACGTAGTCACACTGCCAATGATGCTCAAAATCAGCCTTTTGTTGATTTTCAAAAATTCGTCGGCAGTGAATTCTCGTTTAAAATTCTCTGCATAGTCTTTCAAAATGGTCGCAATTTCCCATTCTTTTGTGTCTTCGTTGGCTCGATGCTGAATTTCGCACGACAATTCTAGAAATTTCTCAATTTCTCGATGGCTAGACTCAATTGGGATTATTATCATTGCTAAACACCACTAAAAATTAAAAGAATGACTTACAAGCCGAAAAGTGTAATAAACTTACAATTATGAGTCCCAATACTGAAAGATTGTGGATCAACATACCTTCAAATTGTAGATTAAGGGTGTAAATAATATCCAGACAACCCACTGCTTGTAAACCGCAGTGAAGAATTATCAGGAGAATTTGAAAGGCAAACATTTCGTTGAAGAGGTCGATGGATTCCCCTAGCAGGCGGTAGTTTTGCACTACATGTCTTAGTTCGTTTAGAGAGCTTGTACTACGAATCTTGATTAGTTTTGTATTTAAATCGCGGTATCTACTTCCAAAATTGTTAATCAGTGTGTTCAATAAAATAACAACTAAAAATTCATAGTAGATATCTATAACAGATCCTAGAATGAAAGACTGCAACACTGTAATCTTAAGCAGATGACACCAAACAGTCAGAGCATAGATAACAGAAACTACAAACACGATGTGCAAAATTAATAAAAGCCTGAAGTGATAAGTCTGCATTTCCCGTTTTCCTTGAGTGTCCAAATTTTTATCAAAATGGTGAAAATTTGACATTAAAATTTTCCACTTGTCGGTATCCAGGAAAGACGATTTCAAAATCGTCAGTAGTGTTAAAACCAACAAAGCGAAGTGAATGTTCACAAAAATAAACGAATATGATAATTCTGCACTGTCAAAAATTTTTTGAAAAATTTGTGTTCGTATAACGTACACAGTGGCAGTTATTCTTGTCACGATTAACACTAAACCATACAATTTTGCCACTTTCGGTCTTGCAATAGTTTTTTCGTAGAAATTGTACCATGGTGCGACGAGAACACAATTTAGATAAAAAATTAACGGCTGAAGACGACGGATGTCTTTCACCGAAACTTTGAAGTTCATTTTCGTGTTGTAACAGTGTTTATACACAACTAGTGTAAGTTATATTAAGCAATATTGATTCTTGAGCCACTTAAAGTAACAATTTATCACTGTCTTCAGACAACTCATTTTCTACGTACTTCAAAACAT
This sequence comes from Zophobas atratus, assembly GCA_022388445.1. Taxonomy (NCBI): domain Eukaryota; kingdom Metazoa; phylum Arthropoda; class Insecta; order Coleoptera; family Tenebrionidae; genus Zophobas; species Zophobas atratus. The sequence goes on along the minus strand of CM039447.1, from coordinate 8,095,078 downwards.
TTTTTTTAACTTAGTTGTCTATACTGCTCATTGAACTGCATTGCAATAATAAAATAGGTCACTACAGTCCCAACCAAGCTAAAAATAATCCCCTTGTTGATTTTAAAATACCCTCGGGCGTTAAATTCGCGGAAAAATCGTTGCGAATAACTGATGAACTTCGTCAAGGCGTCGATTTCGCTAGACTCTATTTTAAATTGGTCTTGAATCTTGTAGCACGTGTCCAGGAATTTTTGAGCTTCTTGGGTGGTGGCATCGATTATCAATATCGTCGTCAACAGGTTGTACTAAAATCAGAAGTGCAACAAATTTAAATCAGTTAGTGCATACTTACTAGAGAGAATATCAACAGATTGAGGTTTGAAATTAGTATGTGATAGAAGAAGGGGTGATCATAGGCTGTTATTATAGAAGCTAGACCGAAATTCAAACTAGAAACAACATCCAGACCACAATGAAACACTATCAATATCATTTGATAACCGAATAGGTTGTTGTAAATGTCAATAGTTTCTCCTAGAAGTCTGTACCCTTGTGTGAGAATTCGCACTTCGTCTAGGAATAATTTTGAACTGTGCGAACTTTTTTCCAGATTTTTGTTTAAATAGACGTATCCATTTTTAATTTTGTCTATCAAAATTTCTGATAACGTGACGATCATGAATTTGTAGTACATATAGGGAAGAGGTATAACAGGAAATAGCTTAATCAATGGGAGATTAATTTGTTTTAACCAAGTATATAAATCGTAAGTTGCGACTACAAAAAAAATCAGTTGTCGTCGTAATAGTTTCCAAGATAGTCTGAAATTTTCGTCAGACATTTTTGTATCTATATAGTGACAGTTTTTTAGTAAATTTGTCCAATTATTGGGGTTCAGAAAGGACGATTTTATTATTGTGATGACTGTCAGTAAAATCAAATCGATTAAGACAATGCTGTAGATAATCTTCTGTGAAGGTACCACACCTCTGAATATTACTTGAAGCGATCCGGTCATCAGTGAAAATGTAATTAAACTTCCCGTAACCAACAACAAACAACATCCATACAGTTTGCAAAAATTAGATCTATGGAAAGAATTTTTACTAAAGTCGTACCACGGAGTGATAAGAAATATATTCAAATAAAGAAAGAATATATGCAAGGATTTACTGGCCATTGCTTTCGGTTTAATTGGAACGTATTTGGATCACCGACGACTACTTCATCAAAACTTGTTGTGAGTAAAAACACACAGTAATCAAGAAAATTGATTATTGTTATTATCAACTATTCATTACTTAATTGTCTATATTGGTGCTCATTGAACTGCATTGCAATAATAAAGTAAGTAGCCACATTTCCAACCAAACTAAAAATAACACCCTTGTTGATTTTAAAATACCCTCGGGCGTTAAATTCGCGAAAAAATCGTTTAGAATAACTGATTAACTTCGTCATGAGATGGATTTCTCTGGATTCTGTCTTAAACTGATCTTGGATTTTGTAGCAGGTGTCTAGAAATGTTTGAGCTTCTTGGGTGGCAGTATCAATTATCAGTACTGTTGTCAACAAGTTATACTACAATGACAAATATAATTTAAGTCAGTTGATGTATGGATACTTACTAGAGAGAATATCAACAAATTCATGTTTGATATGAAGACGTGACAGAAGAAAGGGTGATCATATGCAGTTATTATAGAAGCTAGACCAAAGTTCAAACTAGAAACAACATCCAGACCACAATGGAACACTATCAATATCATTTGATAACCGAATAAGTTGTTGTAAATGTCTATAGTTTCTCCCAGAATTCTATAATCTTGGGTGAGAATTCTCACTTCGTCTAAAAATGTTGCACTTTGGGAACACTCTTCCAGGTTTCTGTTTAGATAGACGTATCCATTTTTGATTTTCTCCACGACGATTTCTGACAACGTGACTATCATGAATTTGTAGTAGATGTAAGGAAGAGGCAAAACAGGAAAAATTTTGATTAATGAGAGATCGTGTGTCTTTGACTGGACATACAAATTGTAACTAGCAACCACGAGAAATATCAGTTGCTTTCGTAACAGTTTCCACGACAAACGAAAATTGTCTTGTGATATTTTCTTATCAATGTAGTGATAGTTTTTTAGTAATTTGTTCCAGTTGCTGCAGTCCAGAAAACACGATTTTATTATTGTGATGATTGTCAGTAAACTTAAATCAATAAAAGCAATACTGTAGATGATCTTTTGTGAAGGTACCAAACCTCTGAATATTTCTTGCAACGAACCGGTCATCAATGAAAGCGTAATTAAACCCACTTTAGTGATTATCAAGCAACACCCATACAATTTGGACAAAAGAGGTCTATAGAACGAATTCTTATCAAAATAGTACCACGGAGTGATCAGAAACATATTCAAATAAATAAAAAATACATGAAAGTATTTGACTGCCATTTTCTCAGTACGACAGTTTTGTTGTGAACAACTCCACTAATCAAGAAAATTGATTATTATTGTTGTCGCTTACTATATTTAAATTAAACAATGAGGCGAGTTCCATCATTCTGTATTATGTTATTGTTTTTTTTTTTCTAAAAATAGTTATCTCTACATGATTAAACTGCACTGCAATAATAAAATAAGTGGCCACATTCCCAATCAAACTAAAAACAATACTCTTGTTAATTTTAAAGTAGCCGCGTGAACTAAATTCGCGAAAAAATTGCCTAGAATAACAGATTAGCTTCGTCATGATTTCGGTATTTAGTTGTTTTTATTTTTAACTACGTTTCACGCTGTAATTCGTGAATTTTACAATTTACATCACGATTTGACAAGTTGACAATTATTTACACTAAACCATTGAAGTTGTCGCCAGTGTCACTAGATTTTTTTCTGTTGATGGTGGCTTTCCGACCAATCACAACAAAACACATTCAAACTGGCGCCAAATTCAAATATTATTCATCCTGTGTATTCAAGTGTTTATTCCAATATCATAGATCTAGGGAAAACCATACGATTTGTTTTTATATTTATTATTGTGTGGGAGCATTTTTTTTAATCGGCACCGATTTGTTAATTTTACAGATTCTTTAGTTTTCGATTTTACGATTTTTCAATTATTCCATTTTTTGGTTTGTTAGTTTTCCGATTTCACAATTTTTTAAGTTTTGTACTTTTAGTTTTTTAATTTTTCAATTTCGTGTTTTTTTATTTTTGAGCAAAAGAACAAATTTATCTAAACTAAAATATAATAAAACCGGAAAATTACATCATTGAAACAATGAAGAATACAAAAATTTTAAAATGAAAAATTCAAAAAGTTTTTTGGATTTTTCGTTTTTTAATTGTTCAACAAAAAGACAAATTTATTCAAACCGAAATTTTGAAAAATTTAAAAATTTAAAAATCAGAAAATTGTAACATTGAAACGTCCAAAAATTATAGAATTGAAAATTCAGTAAATTTAAACATTGAGAAGTCGAAGAATTGAAAAAAATAAAGAAAAATGGAAAAAACCGAAAGAATGAGAATCAAAAATTGAAAAATGAAACTTGAAATATCGAAAAATTTTAAAATTGAAAAATCTAAAAATGAAAGAATGAGAAATTAAACAAGCGGATAATCGAAAAAACAATTGAAAAATCGAGAAATTGTAATATAGAAACTTGAAAACCCCGATTAATTAAAAATCGAGAAATTGAAAAATTGAAAAAAACGAAAAACAAAAATTTCTAGAAATTAAATAATCAAAAATACAAAAAATTTTAATTTCAAAATCCAAAGATTTTAAAATGAAACTTGAAATATCGAAAAATTGAAAAGTCGAAAAATTAAAAAATTAAGAAATTGAATTGGATAATTGAAAAATCGAAAAATTGTGATATTGAAACTTCAAAATCCTGATTAATTAAAAATCGAGACACTGGAAAATCGACAAAACGAAGCTATTTTGCAATTTTTCGATATAAGATTTTTCAAATTCTCGATTTTTAATTTTCATTTTCTCGATTTTCATTTTTTAATTGTTCAACAAAAGACAAATTTATTCAAACTGAACTTTTGAAAAACCGGAAAATTGTAACACTGAAACATCAAAAAACAAAACAATAAAAAATCGACAAAAAGAAACAATTCTGCAATTTTTCGATATAAAATTTTTCAAATTCTCGATTTTTGTTTCTTCATTTTCTCGATTTGTCATTTTTTAATTGTTCAACAAAAGGACAAATTTATTCGAACCGAAATTTTGAATTGAATTGAAAAATCAAAAAATTGAAAAATCGAAGAATTGAAAAAATAAAGAAAACTTGAAAAAACCAAAAAAATGAGTCTGAACTGAAAAATGAAACATGAAATATCGAAAAATTTTAAAATTGAAAATCTAAAAATGAAAAAATTGAGAAATTGAACGATGGGATAATTGAAAAAACAATTGAAAAATCGAAAAATTGTAATATAGAAACCTGAAAACCCTGATTAATTAAAAATCGAGAAAGTGAAAAATTGAAAAAACGAAAAACAAAAACTTGTATAAATTAAACAATCAAAAATACAAAAAAAAAATAATTTCAAAAACCAAAAATTTTAAAATGAAAACGGAAAAAATTAAGAAATTGCAAAAAAGAAACATGGAAAAATTGAAAAATTGTAACATGGAAAAGACGAAACACTGAAAAACCGAAAAATTTAAAAACCGAGAAATCGAAGATTTGAAAAAATACAGAAACTGAAAAATCGGGTAGTTCAAAAGCCAAGAATTGCACACTTGAAAAAAAATCCTAATAATAATTATTTGGAAAAAGTGAAAAATTGAAAATCAGAAAATTTAAAAATGAAACAATTACAAAACTGTAAATTTGAAAAAAACAATAAAAACGCAGAATCGAAAATTTGTAACATTGAAACCTGAAAAAGTGATAAATTACAAATTGAGAAATTGAAAAATCGAAAAAACGAATAATTGTAAAAAAATGGAAAATCGAAAAATTAAAAAGCAACTTGGAAAATCGCAAAATTAATAATTATCTGCGAATTAAAAATCGAAACATACAAAAATTTTACTGAAAAATAAAAATCATAATGAAAATCGAGAAATCGAAAAATGTAAAAAACAAAACACGGAAAAATCGAAAAATTAACAATTAAAAAAAAAACAAAAATTTAAAAATCTCGAATTGAGAAAATAAAAAATCCAAGAAACGAAACAACTTGGGATTACATACTTGGAAGTACTTTATTTTAAATTTTTCATTTTCTCAATTTTTCGTTTTTTAATTTTTCAACAAAAGGACAAACTTATTAAAAGCGAAATTTTAAAAAATCAAAAAGTCGGAAAATTGTAAAACTGAAAAATTAAAAATTAAAAAATCAAAAATTGAAAAAGAAACATCGAAAAACCGAACAATTTAAAAATTGAGAAATCGAAGAACTGCAAAAATAAAGAAACTCAAAATCGAATAATTAAGAGGTCAACAATTGGAAAAGGAAAAATTATAACCTTAAAAATGAAAAAACTGAAGATTTAAAAAACAGAAAAATCGAACAATTGCAAAATTGAAAATCAATAAAAATCTTAAAACTTGAGAAACTGAAAACTTCGATAATGGAAAAAACAACTGAAAATTTGAAAAATTGAAAAGAAGAAACTGTAAAATCTAAAAGCTGATTAATTAAAAATCGAGAAATAGAAAAATACGGAAAACAAAATTTTCTAGAAATAGAAAAATCGACGAATAACGAAAAAATCAATAAAAAAAGCCAAAAAGTCGAAAAATTCAAAAGTAAAATAATTGAAAATTCGAAAAACTGAAGAATTGACAAACTGAAAATTCGAATATCGAAAAATCGACAATCCAGAAACCGAAAAATCAAAAATTTGTTAATCAAGACTTCAAAGTTTCAAAAAATTCACGAATGGAAGTAAGGGAAATTAATCAAATATTCGATGAAAACAAAAAATTAGAAAGTGTACAAATCGAAAATCCAGAAACCGAAAATCAAAAATATGAAAATCGAAATTTCGTAATTTCGAAAAATCCAAAAATCGAAGCATAGGAAAAACTAAATATTGAAGGTCGAAAAATCAAAAATTCTAAAGTATAAACTTAGAAAACAAGAAAAATTATAAAACAGAAATTGCAGTGGAAATATCGAAATATAAAATAATTAGAAAAACTGAAGAATGGAAAAATTGAAAAAACGAAAAATAAAAGTATTGAAAAATTAAGAAATCGAAAATTCGATTAATTGAATATTCGAAAAAACGAAAATCCGAGAAATCTGGGAACCAAAAATTCGAAAATTTAAAATCGAAAATCAAGAAACCGAAAAATCCAAAATTGAAAAATGAAGATTTCGCAATAATGAGAAATTTAAGAATCGAAGTATAATTGAAAAATCGAAAAACTGAGAAATTGAAGACTAAGCCAGAAATCGAGAAACCAAAAAATCCAAAATTTAAAAAATTGAAAAATTGAAAAATCGAAAACTTGAAACATCCTAAAACTGAAATGAAGAAAAATTGGGAAATCGCAAAACTGAAAAGGCAAAACATCAAAAAATTGGAGAATCGAAAAATCGAAAAGCCGAAAAATCGGAAAATCAAGAAATCGAAAAATCGAAACATCTAACAATTGGACAATGGAAACATCGAGAAAAAGATCAAGAAATCAAAAAGCCGAGAAGTCGTAAAATTGATAAATCCAGAAACTTAAAACTCGAGAAACTGAAATAGGCAAAAATCAAAAAATTAAAATTCACGAAACTGAAAAATTTAAAAAAAAATCGAAAAATTGAAGAAATATAAATGAAAGATACAGGAATCGAAAAATTGATAAAATTGAAAAATCGAGAAATTTTAGAAGCGAAAAATTTAAAAATCCAAAAACTGAAAAATAAAAAAACGAGAAATCGATAAATCGAAAAATCGATAAACGAACAAAGTTTGTATAAAAAAGTGAATAAAAAAACTTTGGACCAGTTTGAATTTAGCGCCGATGTACTTTGTTGTGATCGGTCGCCACTGGTGCGGAAATTAATGTACACTATTGAACTGGACGGCAATGATAAAATACGTAGTGACACTGCCAATGGTGCTCAAAATCAGCCTTTTGTTGATTTTCAAAAATTCGTCGGCAGTGAATTCTCGTTCAAAATTCTCTGCATAGTCTTTCAAAATGGTCGCAATTTCCCATTCTTTTGACTCTTCGTCGGTTGTTGTTATTGCTTAGTATGTTTGACTTAAATTAAACAATGAGTTCCATCATTCTGTATTATGTTATTGTTTTTCTTCTAAAAATAGTTATCTATACATGATTAAACTGCACTGCAATAATAAAATAAGTGGCCACATTCCCAATCAAACTAAAAACAATACTCTTGTTAATTTTAAAGTAGCCGCGTGCACTAAATTCGCGGAAAAATTGCCTAGAATAAGAAATTAGCTTCGTCATGGTTTCGATTTCTTTCGAATCCATTCTAAGCTGATCTTGAAGTTTGTAGCAGATGTCCAGAAACTTTAGAGCCTCTTGCGTAGTGGCGTCAGTTGTGAGTACTATACTGAGCAAGTTGTGCTAAAATTACCACAATAACTACAACTTAATTAAAACATTTGGTTGTAACTACTTACAAGGGAAAATATAAACAGACCCAGGTTAGAAGTCAACAATTGATAAAAGAATGGTTGCTCAGGAGTGACTATCACCGACGTTAGAACAAAATTCAAGCTGGAAACGATCTCTAGACCGCAGTGAAACACTATCAATATTATTTGATAACCGAACAGATTGTTGTAGATTTCTATAGTTTCTCCCAGAATTCTGTAGTCTTGGGTGAGACTTCTCAGTTCGATTAGAAATTTCGGGCCGTGGGAACAGCGTGCTAGTTTGGTGTTTACGTTGACATATCCGGATTTGATTTTGTCTGCTAGGATTTTTGCTAGCATGACTAACATGAATTTGTAGTACATGTAAGGTAGGGGTATGATCGGCAACATTTGGATTAACGGAAGGTTAATCATTTTTAGCCACAGGTACAGACTGAACGGGGTATACATGAAATATATTAGGTGCCTCCACACCAGTTTCCGAAATAAACCAGAACTTCCCTTTGATATTTTTTTATCAATGTAGTGATAGTTCCTGAGTAGATTTTTCCAGTTGGTGTGGTCCAAAAAACACGACTTGATTGTTGTAATGATGGTTAACAAAGTTAAATTAATGAGAACAAAACAGTAGACGATTTTTTGGGACGTGTGGGTTGCGTATTTGAGTATTTCTTGCAGCGATCCGTTCATCAGTGAGAATATAATCAAACTAAGAATAGCAAGCATCAAGGAACATCCATACAGTTTAAACAAACGTGGTCTATAGAAACAATTTTTGTTAAAGTCGTACCAAGGAGTGATGAGAAAAATATTCAAATAAGTGAAAAATATGTGTAGGGTTTTACTGTCGTGATTTGAGGCACAACATGCCATTATTTTTGGTTTAATCTAAAACAACTGCTGTTGTGAATACACCCAATTTTCGTCAATAAATACTAATCAAGAAAATTGATCAAAAATAAACAACTAACACAATAAGCAATCAACTTATGAGCAGAAAAATGGATTACTTTTTTATTTGGAAAGTGGGATAAAAGCATTATCATACAAGTGACTTAAAACGACTTTTTTAAGTGGATTTTGATTCCTGGTCACTCTGACTTAACTGGACAGTTATTATCAAATACGTTGCTACGTTTCCAATGACTGCAAAAATCACACTCTTGTCGAGTTTAAAAAATCCGGAGGCGCTGAACTCCGGCCGGAAATTTTTTGCATGGTTTAGTAGTTTGTTTAAAGCTGTGACTTCTCTGGACTCTAGAGGGTGGTCCTCTTGAAACTGGTAACACAAATCAATAAATTTCTTTGCTTCTTGGGTAGTTGCATGTATTGGTAGTATTATGGCCAACAAGTTGAACTAAAACAACAAGAAGTAGCTTCGATTTTGAGTGGAAGGAAATATTACAGTGGCAAAAACGAACTGAATTATTGTATAAGTGATGCTGTAATAGTAACTTCCGTCAAACTTAGGTGAGTTGTCAATAGTCGTCAAACAATGAATGAGCTGTAAGCCAGTCTGTAATATTATCAAAATAATTTGATAACCGAAGATGTTGTTAAAAGTATGGATTGTTTCCCCTAAAAGTCGGTAGTTTCGGGCTAAATATTTCACTTCATGGACGAATTTAGGGCTCTTGTAAGTAGTTATCAATTTCTGATTTAAATTTTCGTATCTAGTTTGAAAACTTTTGACTAAACCGTTTATTAACATTGTTAGTACAAATTCATTGTAAAGATCGTGCAGTGCACCAACACATATTTTGATGGTGAAGGCGCCAAAAAACGTTCCCCAGTAGTATAAATAAAATATTGATAAACCAACAAATAGCGCATGTTTGATGAAAATACAAAAATAAAAGTTACGGGTTATTAGGTCTTCAATTTTCCCCACATTTTGTAATTTTGTATCAATATACTTGAGTTTCAAAAAAAGCATTTTCCATTGTTCACAGTCCCACGATTTTAGTGTCGTCAAAAAGGTCAAGATGATCAAATTTCCGTTTGTAAAAGTGCGAACGAATCTGTGGGCATGTAAAACATTTACTGATATTTCAGTGTGTAGACGACGGTGAGACATGATTTGTGAAATCCATAATAATCTTAGAACTATTAGAAACAGTCCGTAACATTTTGCAAAAAACGATTGATAAATTGAAGTTTTCCGAAAAATGTACCAAGGTGTAATCGCAAATATTTTCAAGTATGTAACAAAGGGGTTCAGGAAATTGATGTCTTTTGTCGATAGTTTGAAGCCCATGTTTCAATACACGAATGCGTTTAGTGGATGAAAAGTTATGTTTGTAAAACTAGAAAGATCGATAATATTAATAAATGAAATTGCATTACATACTAGGAAAACAAATTCTTTATTTACATCAATCGAAGAATTACACACCATTATGTTTGATAAGTCAGTCGCCAATTTTTCTCAAATGATTCTCATTAAACTGCATTGCAATAATTAAGTAAGCGGTTACGTTCCCAATCAAGCTAAAAATGTTAGTTTTGTTGATTTTGAAATATCCGCATGCGCTAAATTCGCGGAAAAATCGTTTGGAATAACTTATCAATTTTGCCATAACATCGATTTCTTTAGAGTCCATTTTAAATTGATCTTGAATTTTGTAGCAAAGGTCTAGGAATTTCTGAGCTTCTTGAGTGGTGGCATCCGCCTTCAGTACTATTGTCACAAAGTTGTACTAAAATGACCACAATAATTAGAGTTGCTTTGGTTGAGGTGGTACTTACTAGAGAGAACATCAATAAAGTACTGCTGCAAACGAACAAGTTGTATAAAAGTGGATTACCAGAATTCATCATTATTATTGATCCTAGACTGAAATTCAAATTAGAAATAACTTCCAAGCCACAGTGCAACATTATCAGTATGATTTGATAACCAAATAAATTGTTGTAAGTGTCTATAGTTTCTCCTAGAATTCTATAGTCTCGAGTAAGAGCTCTCATTTCGTGTAAAAAATTCGGGCTGTGGTAAGATTTTACAAGATTTCTGTTTAGATTCACATATCCGCTCCTAATTTTTCCGATCAAAATTTCTGCTAATGTGGTTACCATAAATTTATAGTACCGCATGTAAGATAGAACAGGCAAAAATTTTATCACTGAGAAATCAAAAATCATTAGCCAGATGTAAAGTTCATAAGCCGTAAGCACAAAAAATATAAACTTCATCCATACGATTTTCCAGAATAGGTTTGAATTTTCTCTTGATATTTTTTTGTCGATGTATTGACAGTTCATTAGTAGACGTCGCCAGTTGCTGCATTCCAGAAAGCATGTTTTCATTATTGTAATAGTAGTCAGTAAAATTGAAATACAGAGAATAGAGATGTAGATAATTTTTTGTGACAGAAGTACCATACGTCCTAGTAGTACTTGTACTCCGTCGGTTAGTAATAATATGATGAAAGTTAATTTGATAAGTATTAAAATGTATCGATAGACTTTACACCAGTAACTTCTGTATATTTTATTTTTGCTAAAGTCGTACCACGGAGTGACGAGAAATAGACTCAAATAGAGAAAAAAGATCCTAAAAAATTTAGAGTTTCTGGTTAATGTGCACGTCATTGCTACGAGTTCACTTTAAAAATGCTTACAACCGTTTTCGTGCATTAACGTTTAATATAGCAGGTAATCGAGGAAATTGACCCGATAATTAGACAACACATTAAAAACGTGGTACATTTTGCTCTCTTGAGACACAAGCTATTATTATAGGTTTTATTGTTATCTTCCGGGAATTAATATATTCCGGGAACAGTAACGTAATGCATTTTTATTTCTCTAGATTCAAATTTATATTGATCTTGAAATTATAGCACGAAAATTGTCATTGCCAAGTTGCCTTCGATAGTAACTTCGATGTTCAACTTCTGCCGTATTTAAAGGGGTTGCAGAAGAAAAGTGGAGGATTTAAGTAGATTACTATAAAAATTTATCATTTTAGACATGTTTTAAGTTTCTTGTTGTCGAAATAAGTCTACACATATTGAGACAAAAAAGAAAAAGGTAGCCCCGCCCACCCACCCCATCTCAATTGTGATAATTTTTTTATTCGTCCTAAGCTGAGGAGCGGAGCTTATTTATAAAATCCTAATTTTCTAAAAGAAATTACCATGTGAAACATGTTCTTAAGTAGTGTCACACAAAGAAAACTAAATTTATTAATTAAAAAAAAAATAAATAAACGAGAAGCCTCGTGATGAATTTTTTAAATACAATTAGAAAATGTTAGAAATTAGTAAATTAGAAAATAATGGGTGACTGGGGTCGATAAAAGGGATGTTTGAAGATATTGCTTTAAATCGTGCTGCAGTAGTACCGAAAATTGTGAAACTAGATAAACGAAAAATTAAAAAATTCATTCCGTGTACTAATTTGACATTTTTTCCGTTGTAAACTGTATTAATTTGAATAAGTTAGACACCGATTTTTCTAAAATAACTCTCATTGAACTGCATCACAATAATCAGGTAAGCGGTTACGTTCCCAATCAAACTAAAAATAATACCCTTGTTAATTTTAAAATATCCACGGGCACTAAATTCGCGGAAAAATCGTTGGGAATAATTTGTAAGCTTGGTTATGACATCAATCTGTTTAGAATCCATGTTAAATTGATCTTGAATTTTGACGCAAATATCGAAAAACTTTTGAGCTTCTTGAGTAGTCGCATCACACTTCAGTACTATTGTCAGAAAGTTGTACTAAAATAAACAACTAGAGTTCCTTCAAATTCGTCAGCTGGTACTTACTAGAGAAAACATAAGCAGAATACTGTTGGAAATGAACAAATTGTAGTACACTGGGTTAGCAGCATCTATTATTATTGATGCTACAGCAACATTCAACCCAGAAATAACTTCCAAGCCGCAATGCAACACTATCAGCATGAGTTGGTAGCCAAACAAGTCGTTGTAAATATCTATAGTTTCCCCCAAAATTCTGTAGTCTCGAGTAAGAGCTCTCATTTCGTGTAAACAGTTTGGACTTTGTAAACATTTTACAAGATTACAATTTACATTCACGTATCCGCTTCTAATTTTTTCGATCAGGAGTTCTGCTAATGTCATTATCATAAATTTATAGTATCCCATGTAAGATGTAACAGGCAAAAATTTTATCACCGAGAAATCAAAAATCATTAACCAGATATAAATCTCGTATGTCGCGACCACAAGAAATATAAACTGCATCCCTATGATTTTCCAAAACAGATTAGTAGTAAAACTTTCTTTTGATATTTTTTTGTCGATGTACTGATAGTTCATTAGCAGATTTCGCCAACTACTACAGTCCAGAAAACATGATTTGATTATCGTAACAGTTGCCAGTAAAATTAAAATACAAATCATAAGACTGTAGATAATCTTTTCTGATTGAAGTACCATACCTTCTAGTACTATTTGTAATAATCCGTTGTTTAGTAGTAATGCAGTGACGGTTAATTTGATAAGTATCACACAACATCCATAGACTTTAAACAAGATCGGTTTGTATAACTTATTTTTGGTAAAGTCGTACCACGGAGTGATAAGTAGAAGAGTCAGGTAAAGGAAAAAGATCCTAAAAAATTTAGACTTTCTGGGTGATGTTCGCGTCATTGCGACGAGGTTAATAAAAAAATGGAACCCTTTTCGTATATGAACACTGTTTACATAGCAGGTAATTTATAAAATTGAACCAATAATTACACAACACATTAAAAATAACATTTTGATCTCTTGACACAAAAAGTATTATTTTGGGCTGTGTATTTAAATTCCTGGTAATGAAAATATTTCTGGAAAAGTAAAAGTAAGCACTTCTTTCTGGTTGGTTGAAATTAAAAATATGCAATAATTTGTATAAATAAATAAGCGTTTATTATGTATTTACAAACTCAGGCCTGTACAAATTGTCAAGAATTAACATTGTTGATAGTTCGTACCCCGTTACTGATGATGGACAGCTGTTGTCAATATAAGGGTGGTAATCTTGCGGCGAAAGACTGACATTCAGATTCACTGTCGAATTTGAATATTATGGCCTCGTAAAGTGCGCTAGACTGAAACTCTAACTTGATATTGCTTCCTATTCTTGTGGCAAAAATGATGTTCTTGACAGAGTTTTTCGCCGAAATTGTATTGTCTAACGTTCTCAGAAAAATTTGTCGTTTATTAATTTCAAGTTCTAACATTTCCTCTACCTCAGTTGTGCCACTAGTTAGCGTCGTACAAATGGGGCCAAAGGAGACGAATCCATCAGTTGTTTTTCTGCTTTTCTTGAGCAGCTCTCGTTGAAATGACCACAGCGATTCTAGGAGGCCAGCACTGACACCATACTTTTTCGCCTACGAAGACAAAAAGATTAGAAAGAAAATGAAAATTGTATATAAGAAAAGTAAAAGTAAAAACGTTACTTATCTCGGTCGACATCTTGTCCAATACTCCTTTTTTTGCACAGCGTTGTGTTCATAGGAATTTCTATTTTCAACAGCACAGGGTGAAAATATTTGGTAATGACTTCGCTGTTCAACTTTTGCGTATTTATAGGGGTTGCAGAAGAAAAGTGGGGGTGGTGGGGATGTTCAGGTCGGTTTTGTCGCCGTGAGGATTTAAGGTGATGAATACTTAATGATAGTTACAATATAATCCATTGTTAAGACGAAGAGCAATAAATCTTGTTGAAATAGTAATTATACTTTCGAACACAAGCATAACCTGGTGGTACTCAAATTTGTCTCTTTCTCACAAAATTTAAGGGCAATTTTTAGTGAACGGAAAATTGCATAGCTCATTAGTCCGAGAATATTGATAAGAATGATTCTTGGTAATGGGTCTTTTAAATAGGGTTTATTATTTTAATTACATTAAATACTACGAAAGCAAATTTCCTTTATTTACATCAATAGTAGAATTACACACTCAATTTCCTGCAAAAAATGACATTGATTTTGATAAGTCAGCCAATTTTTCTCAGATGATTCTCATTAAACTGCATTATAATAATTAAGTAAGCGGTTACATTCCCAATCAAACTAAAAATATTCGTTTTGTTAATTTTAAAATATCCACATGCACTAAATTCGCGAAAAAATCGTTTGGAATAACTTATAAATTTTGCCATAACTTCAACTTCCTTAGAATCCATTTTAAATTGATCTTGAATTTTGTAGCAAACGTCTAGAAACTTCTGGGCTTCTTGAGTGGTAGCATCCGCTTTCAGTACTAGCATCAGAAAGTTGTACTAAAATTAACACAATAACTAGAGTTCCTTTAAATTTGTTAGATGGTACATACTAGAGAGAATATAAGTTGAATAATACCGCAAATGAACACGTTGTAGTAAAGTGGATTACCAGCATCCATTATCATTATTGATGTTAGACTTATATTTAAACCAGAAATGACTTCCAAACCGCAGTGCAACACTATCAGTATGATTTGGCAGCCGAATAAATTGTTGTAAATATCTATAGTTTCTCCTAAAATCCTGTAGTCTCGAGTAAGAGTTCTCATTTCGTGTAAAAAATTTGTCCTTCGTAAGCATTTTACAAGATTTTTGTTTACGTTCACATATCCGCTTCTAATTTTTTCGATCAAGACTTCGGCTAACGTAATTATCATCAATTGATAGTATCGCACGTAAGATATAACAGGAAACAATTTTATTAACGAGAAATCAAAAATTAGTAGCCAGACGTAGAACTCATTAATCGCAAGCACAAAAAATCCCAACTTTGTACACAGGATTTTCCAGAATAGATAAGAATTTTCTGTTGAACTTTTTTTGTCGATGTATTGACAGTTCACTACCAGATTTCGCCAGCTGCTAGAGTCCAAAAAACATGATTTTATTAATGTAAGAATTGTTAGTAAAATTAAAACACAAATATTAAAACTGTAGATAAACTTTTGTGAAAGAAGTACTATACCTCCTACTAGTACTTGCAATGTTCCGTCAGTTAGTAATAATGTACAGAAGGTTAATTTGATAAGTATCAAACAACATCCATAGAATTTAAACCAATCAGGTTTATATAACTTATTTTTGGTAAAATCGTACCATGGAGTGATAACAAGAAGACTCAGGTAAAGAAAGAACACTCGATAATGTTTAGAGAGAGTACACGTCATTGCTAGAAGTAAGTCTAAAAGTGCAACCATTAATGCACACGCGTTGCATGTAGCATGTAATTAAGGAAATTAAACAGACAGTTAGACAACAACACATTAAAAACATACATTTTAGTCTCTTGGGACAAAAAGCATTATTTTGCTCTTAATAATGAGAATATTTAAAAATTCATAGGGTACTCTATTAAAAAAAAAATTGTGTGCTACGCCTAAAAGACAAATTTTTTATCTTTAATAATAATAATTAATTAATATCGAGAACCGTACGCTTAGTAACTCACTCTGTATATTTTCTCAAGTTCTGACTTACCTATTATCTTCCACACCTAAAGTTGATAGTTTCTCCTTGTTTTCAGTTATTTTAACAAACTAAGTAATAAAACACAAGTTGTTTTTGAACAATCCGAATTTTGACAATTTTAAAATTGCAGTATTTTTGTAGTTCTTTCTAGTAAGATTCAATTGTCGTCTGAATTAACCGTAGTACGATTTTTTCATTCGAAAATTTTTTAAGGAATTAAAATAAATGAGATACGTATCAAAAAATAGAAAAAATATAATTAACTAGTTCATATTTACAAAATCGACAAACACATTATCACAGTGAGATATTCTGTCACCTCCTCTTGTTCTCCCCATTTATTGCGCAGATAAAGTCCTGTAAAAAATGATAAATGTCAAATATGTTTTAAACAATTTTTGAATAATAATTCGTACCTTGTGCCCGATGATGGACGGCTGTTTGGCCTGTACCCACAAGCTTGCAACCTTGCAGTGAAAAATCGCCGTTCTGCCTCACTAATAAATTTCAATATAATCACGTAGTAAAATGGGGAAGAGCGAAATTCTACGGTAACATCGTTTCCCATCCTTGTGACAAAAATGATATTTTTGACATACTTCGCGACCGAAAATTTTCGGTCTAATGTTCTCAACAAAATATGTTGTCTGTTCATCGAAAGCTCAAATAGTTCATCCATCTTATATTTGTCACTAATTATTGTCGCATTAACAATGCCACAAGAGATTAATGACACTGGTCAACAGCTAAGCTCTAACTTTTATTATAGCAGCCAATTATTATTTAATTATCAATTTTAAATGATATTATAAACGGCTAAACCCAAACTTAGCTCTCATTTAAAAGTAATCTTCAATATTATCCTTTGAAAAATACAAAAATCGTACTATTAAGTAATAGGAAACTTTCTATAAGGTGTATTTTTTTGTGATCAAATTGCTACAAACTTCTTGGGAAACAATAAGAAAACTACGCTTAGTAAGTAGAAAACATGTTATCATCATATAAAAAATTTAAAATTAATATATTCTTAAAAGTGCATTTTATGTATTCGCATCTTGATTTTTTCCCCAAAAATTATGACGACGTGAATGACGAACGTAGAGAACGCTTCCATCTGGGCATTTTGTGGATACAAAAACGTTACCAAGATCGATGGAACACCTAAATGCTCGCAGAATACTGCGGGACCACCAAGCGAGAGATCTCCAATGAAATCTATAGGAGGCAACCGAAAAAACGTCGGTCTTAGCTGTTTCTTTTGTTTTTTTCGTTTTTTAAACTGCAATCGTTGTTTTTTTCTTAATTATAGTTGTTCTTTTGTTAATACATCCCTTTTTTCCATTAAAGATACAAAAATTAAATTGTTTTACCTGCTTTTTTGTTTTTAACATCAAATATGCATTTTTATTTTTAATTGAGCTAAGTTGTAAGGTTTATGCCCTTTGTTACAAACACAGAGACAAATTAAACGAAAACATTACAATTATGTCAAAGTTAGAGAGAAAAAATTGAATTTTGTTGACCAGTGTGATTGGGAGATTTTTCTGTTTCTTCTGCGTAGGTCCCGCTGAAATGACCACAGCGATTCCAGGAGCTCAGAACTGACACCGTATTTTTTCGCCTAGGAAGACAAAAAGGTTTGATGAAAAAAAAAAATAAGTGAAAGAAAAGTAATTGCGTTGCTTACCTCGGTCGACATCTTGTACAATGATCTTTTTTTTTTCTTGCAATTTAAACAGTGTTGAATCCAACAGAATTTCACAAAGAGTACGAGGTGTTGCACACAAGTCAAAATTGTTGATAATAACTATTATTTTCAAATTTTGGCGTACTTAAGGTGGTTGTAAATGAAAAGTGGGGGTGCTGGGAGATATTCAGGTAGATTCAGGGAGGATGATGACTTATTGTAAGCGGGGAGAAACTAATTTTACAATACAATACAGTTCAATAGCCTGTTTGAGTTATAAGGGTGGTTTGGCTTAAGCCGCTTAAGTCATAAAAGTTTTGCTAGGTATAATTATGTGAGTTCAGTATACCATTAGTTGGCAATGATTTATGGTATTTAAAATACGATGAACAGATGGACAGTATAACAAGTGGATTAGTATTAGTGCAACTCTTATTTCTATCTTTGTCTAGATAACTATTACCAACATGAAGTGTCAAAAATTAACATGATGATAAGTTGATGATACCTGGTTTATATTTCTTTCAGAATTAATATTGTTTTAACTGTCTTACACATAAAAAAGCCGTTTTTTTGAAGAAATGTGAACGAAACAACTTATTCAACTTTAGTTCAGATTTTTATTCATCTGTTCAAACTGACTTTCGTTAAACTGCATTGTAATAATAACATAAGTCGCTATAAGTCCGCTAAAATTAAACACGATAGTTTTATTGATCACAAAAAACCCCTTTGCAGTAAATTTTCGACAGAAGCGTTTCGAATAATTGATGATTTCTGTGATCATTGTTATTTGTCGAGACTCTATAA
Source organism: Zophobas atratus (assembly GCA_022388445.1). Lineage (NCBI taxonomy): Eukaryota > Metazoa > Arthropoda > Insecta > Coleoptera > Tenebrionidae > Zophobas > Zophobas atratus. The sequence goes on along the minus strand of CM039447.1, from coordinate 8,076,546 downwards.
ACCGATCTTTCGACTTGTAACACAAATCTAAAAATCTCTGGGCTTCGTCCATTGTGGCACTCATCGGCATTACAATCCTCAAAATATTCGCCTGCAATCAAACAAAAAAGTAACTAATATTTTAATGACGGATTCCACGTACCAGCACAAAAATTATCACGAGCATGATAGAAGCCACCACGTGAAAGAAAATAAGATCGTCGTGTTCTGTCTTGAGGGCGATTATAATAAAATTGAGACCACTAATTATCAACAGACCGCAATGAAGTGTTATCAGTATCAACTGATACCCAAACAAGTCGCTGAAAACTTCGATGGTTTCCCCAAAATTCGATAATCTTGCGTCAAAAACCTCATCTTGTCTATTAACTGCGAACTTTTGCAAGCTATTTCGAGGTTCGCGTTTAAATAAACGTAGCCGTTTTTAATTTTTGCAACCACAGATGTGATCACGACTACTAAAAATTCGTAGTACATGTCTATGCTTGGGGTGAGGATGAATATTTTGAAGTATGGCATGTTGTGGGAAATGGAGCAAACGTATAGTTCGTAGGCAAGAAAAACCGCAAAGACGACGATTTTCAGCAGAAATTTGAAATATACTAACTGTGACTTATTTTCCGGGGTCTTCGTATCAATGTATTGACATTTTTGGATCAAAATTGACCAGTTTTTTACACTCAGAAAGCCAGATTTTGTCACTGTTGTGACTGTCAGTGCTAGTAGTGTGGCGTTAGTGAAAAAGTATATAATTTTCTGGGACGGGATTATAAACGTGAAGAAATCTTGCACGGATTTGTTAATAATTAAATATATGATGAGGGTTGTTCTCAAAATTAGGAGGCAGCAGGCTTGGAGTTTCGGTAAAGTGGATTGTTGGAAATTGGTGTTTTTAAAGTTTTAAAGACTAAAAATATGCTTAAATGTGAAAAAAAGAGATAAGTGGAGTGTGAGTGTCTGTTTAGGGAATTCGAAAGCATTTTTGTGTTACTTCCAAGTAGTACTAATGCAACAATGGTCAGAATGATGTTTGTCCTGTCAGCTCATAATTGATTAAAAAAATATGAGTGTTTACACGATATTGAAGTAGGAATTGGGTGTTAATAATTATCGTTAATTAATTAGAAATGATTTGACAACAAATGAAAATAGGTCACCAAAATCAAAAAAAGGTTTCAGATTGTTGCTTTATTGCACCATTAATTTCCTTTTAGTTTTGAATGCATTTCTGATTCTTTGTCTTAACTTAAATGACTTAGCCGTATTTAGAATGATTAATGAACACTCATTATTACTACTGATGGATTTTGCTTTAGCTTTTAAGGTCAATCAAACAGGTACACAGTCTCTCTTCGTCAGTATGTGCTTATTCACGGAAAAAATAAATATAAGCAACATTTTTAACACCTATTTAAATATTTTACTAATCGCACCTTGGTACAAGTTTAAAACCAACAATTTTTCCAAACCAAATCTCCGCAAAATTTATGGGTGTTTCCTGATAACACTAAAAGTGATAATAATTTCTTACGCTAGCAATATAGAATCTCTACAGCTGGTATGGAAAAGTATGAACTTCACCCAAACAATTTTATTTTCTTTAACCCACATAAACTACGACTTTCTAATATTAATTACCTTCTTAAAATCGGCTTTTTGGAACACCGATAAGTGGAAAATTTTATTCACTAATTTTCGCCTTATTGACATACATTTACAAACCAAAGGTTTTTTTTGGAAACATTCCTTCTGTGCTTTTTTCTTAAATGGGCTACTTTTTTTCTTTCTAGTTGTTAATATGGCTTATAATTTGTCTAAGCCAGTAATTGATTAAAAATTGATGAATGTTTACACGATATTGAAGTACGAATTGATTGTTAATAATAATTATTATTAATTAATTAGAAATGATTTGACTAACATCGGTAACAGATGAAAATAGGTCAGAATTCAATATTTATTAAAAAAAAAATGGTGGAAAGTTGTTTAGACAGAACTTCCTCTCACCTAAAGTACAATGAAACATATCCATTATTTTCGAGTCGAATTTTTTCTTTAGACAATTTTGTGATGATGTCATCTACATTTTTGCAAGGACACGTATATCAACTGGGATTGGTGCAGTGTAATACTAAAAATAACAGTATTGTATTCCCAAAATTTTCAGGGAAAATGGAGTGAGCCGTTCCTGACTTAATAAATTAAAATAAACTGATTCATTCATTAACTTTTTTGAGGCAGCTGTATAAGCAAGTCTAAATAATATGATTGCAGTGATAAATCATAAATATAGACTGATCATATTTTGCACATTGTAAATAGGATTGATTCGGCAAAGTTTTGAGCTTAGGTCGTCAATTTTTGGAGGGGATAAACAAATATATTTTGATTAAAAATTAATTATGCTTATTATAACTTCAAAACATCTGCAAGATTTCACAGCTTCAAAATTAAATTGCCAGATGTTGTTTTCTATTTTTTTTTTTTCAAAAATCTGGACGATTCGGGTAAAACCCGAATAAGGACTCATAAACTACATGTATAGGACTATGTTATTTTATACAATTTAAAACCCATTTACTTAGTACAATTTTGAAGTGACGTCATCACATTATTTGTGGGGATGATTGCACAAAGTTTGATCATCGTTTTACCATCTACATGATATTCCTAATATAAATACAAAATTTGACAACAATCGGCCCAGTACTTTTGGTGATTATTTGTCTAATAAAAATTCGTACTTTAAGCTCGAGAAATAAAAATGTGAAAATAGATAAGGAAAGAGAAATTCCAAATTCACAGTAGATGTAATTAGAGCATCGATAACTTGTCAACGTTTATTGACATTTTTTCCGTTGTGTCCATCTTAATTTTAACAGAGTTAGACACCAATTTTTCTAAAATAACTCTCATTGAACTGCATCACAATAATCAGATAAGCGGTTACGTTCCCAATCAAACTAAAAATAATACCCTTGTTAACTTTAAAATATCCACGGGCACTAAATTCGCGGAAAAATCGTTGGGAATAATTTGTAAACTTTGTTATGACATCAATCTGTTTAGAATCCATCTTAAATTGATCTTGAATTTTGACGCAAATGTCTAGGAACTTCTGAGCTTCTTGAGTAGTCGCATCAGACTTCAGTACTATTGTTAGAAAGTTGTACTAAAATTAACACAGTAACTAGAGTTCCTTTAAATTCGTCAGCTGGTACTTACTAGAGAAAACATAAGTAGAGTAGTGCTCCAAAGGAACATATTGTAGTAAAGTGGGTTAGCAGCATCTATTATTATCGATGCTAGAGCAATATTCAACGCAGAAATAACTTCCAAACCACAGTGCAACATTATTAGCATAAGTTGGTAGCCAAACAAGTCGTTGTAAATATCTATAGTTTCCCCCAAAATTCTGTAGTCTCGAGTAAGAGCTCTCATTTCATGTAAACAGTTTGGACTTTGTAAACAGTTTACAAGATTTCTGTTTACATTCAGATATCCGCTTCTAATTTTTTCGATCAAAATTTCTACTAGCATGATTATCATCAATTTATAGTACCGCATGTAAGATACAGCAGGAAATAATTTTATCACTGAGAAATCAAAAACCATTAACCAGACATAAATCTCGTATATCGCAAGCACAAGAAATATAAACTGCATCCTTATGACTTTCCAAAACGGATTAGTAGTTGAATTTTGTTTTGATATTTTTTTGTCGATGTACTGATAGTTCATTAGCAGATTTCGCCAACTACTACAGTCCAGAAAACATGATCTGATAATTGTACCAGTTGCCAGTAAAATTAAAATACAAAGCATAAGACTGTAGATAATCTTTTCTGATATAAGTACTATACCTTCTAGTAGTACTTGCAATAATCCGATGATTAGTGGTAATGTAATAACAGTTAATTTGATAAATATAACACAACATCCATAGACTTTAAACAAAATCGGTTTATATAACTTATTTTTGGTAAAGTCGTACCACGGAGTGATAAGTAGAAGAGTCAGGTAAAAGAAAAAGTTCCTAAAAAATTTAGACTTTCTGGGTGATGTGCACGTCATTGCTACGAGTTTAGTTAAAAAATAAGATCCTTTTCGTATATGAACAATGTTTACATAGCAGGTAATTTAGAAAATTGAACCGATAATTACACAACACATTAAAACAACATTTTGCTCTATTGACACAAAAGGTATTATTTTAGGCTGTGTATTTAGATTCCTGGTAATAAAAAATATTTCTGGAAAAGTAAAAGTAAGCACTTGTTTCTGGTTGGTTGAAATTAAAAATATGCAATAAGTTGTATAAATAAATAAGCGTTTATTATGTATTTAGAAACTCAGGGCTGTACAAATTGTCAAGCATTAACATTGTTAATAGTTCGTACCCCGTGATTGATGATGGACAATTATTGGTCAACATAAGGGTGGTGATCTTGCGGCGAAAGACCGACATTCAGACTCACTGTCGAATTGGAAAATAATGGCCTCGTAAAGTGCGCTAGACTGAAACTCTAACTTGATATTGCTTCCCATTCTTGTGGCAAAAATGATGTTCTTGACAGAGTTTTTGGCCAAAACTGTATTGTCTAACGTCCTCAGAAAAATTTGTCGTTTATTAATTCCAAGTTCTAACATTTCCTCTACCTCAGTTGTGCCACTTATTAGCGTCGTACAAAAGGGGCCAAAGGAGACGAATCCATCAGTTGTTTTTCTGCTTTTCTTGAGCAGCTCTCGTTGAAATGACCACAGCGATTCTAGGAGGCCAGCACTGACACCATATTTTTTCGCCTACAAAGACAAAAAGATTAGAAATAAATTGAAAATTGGATATAAGAAAAGTAAAAGTAAAAACTTTACTAACCTCGGTCGACATCTTGTCCAATACTCCTTTTTTTGCACAGTGTTGTGTTCACAGGAATTTCAATTTTCAACAGCACCAGATGAAAATATTTGATAATGACTTCGCTGTTCAACTTTTACCGTATTTATAGGGGTTGCAGAGGAAAAGTGGGGGTGGTGGGGGATGTTCAGGTCGGTTTTGTCGCAGTAAAGATTTAACGTTATTAGTACTTAATGATAGTCATAATATAATCTATTGTTAAGACGAAGAGCAATAAATCTTGTTGAAATAGTAATTATACTTTCGAACACAAGCATAATCTGGTGGTACTCAAATTTGTCTCTTTCTCACAAAATTTAAAGACAATTTTTAGTGAACAGAAAATTGCATAGCTCATTAGTCCGAAAATATTGATAAGAATGATTCTTGGTAATGCGTCTTTTAAATAGAGTTTATTATTTTAATTACATTAAATACTACGAAAGCAAATTTTCTTTATTTACATCAATAGTAGAATTACACACTCAATTTCCTGCAAAAAATGACATTGTTTTTAACAAGTCAGCCACTTTTTCTCAAATGATTCTCATTAAACTGCATTATAATAATTAAGTAAGCGGTTACATTCCCAATCAAACTAAAAATTTCGTTTTGTTAATTTTAAAATATCCACATGCACTAAATTCGCGGAAAAATCGTTTGGAATAACTTATAAATTTTGCCATAACTTCAACTTCCTTAGAATCCATCTTAAATTGATCCTGAGTTTTGTAGCAAATGTCTAGAAACTTCTGAGCTTCTTGAGTGGTAGCATCCGCCTTCAGTACTATCATCAGAAAGTTGTACTAAAATTAACACAATAACTAGAGTTCCTTTAAATTTGTTAGATGGTACATACTAGAGAGAATATAAGTTGAATAATACCGCAAATGAACACATTGTAGTAAAGTGGGTTACCAGCATCCATTATCATTATTGATGTTAGACTTATATTCAAACCTGAAATGACTTCCAAACCACAGTGCAACACTATCAGTATGATTTGGCAGCCGAATAAATTGTTGTAAATATCTACAGTTTCTCCTAAAATCCTGTAGTCTCGAGTAAGAGTTCTCATTTCGTGTAAAAAATTTGGACTTCGTAAGCATTTTACAAGATTTTTGTTTACGTTCACATATCCGCTTCTAATTTTTTCGATCAAGATTTCGGCTAACGTAATTATCATCAATTGATAGTATCGCACGTAAGATATAACAGGAAAAAATTGTATTAACGAGAAATCAAAAATTAGTAGCCAGACGTAAAACTCATTAATCGCAAGCACAAAAAATGCCAACTTTGTACACAGGATTTTCCAGAATAGATAAGAATTTTCTGTTGAGCTTTTTTTGTCGATGTATTGACAGTTCACTAGCAGATTTCGCCAGCTGCTAGAGTCCAAAAAACATGATTTTATTAATGTAAGAATTGTTAGTAAAATTAAAACACAAATATTAAAACTGTAGATAAACTTTTGTGAAAGAAGTACTATACCTCCTACTAGTACTTGCAATGTACCGTCAGTTAGTAATAATGTACAGAAGGTTAACTTGATAAGTATCAAACAACATCCATAGAATTTAAACCAATCAGGTTTATATAACTTATTTTTGGTAAAATCGTACCATGGGGTGATAAGAAGAAGACTCAGGTAAAGAAAGAACACTCGATAATGTTTAGAGAGAGTACACGTCATTGCTAGAAGGAAGTCTTAAAGTGCAACCATTAATGCACACGCGTTGCATGTAGCATGTAATTAAGGAAATTAAACATACAGTTAGACAACAACACATTAAAAACATACATTTAAGTCTCTTGGGACTAAAAGCATTATTTTACTCTTAATAATGAGAATATTTAAAAATTCATATTAAAAAAAAAATTGTGTTTTACGCTTAAAAAACAAATTTTTTATCTTTAATAATAATAATTAATTAATATCGAGAACCGTACGCTTAGTGACTCACCCTGTATATTTTCTCAAGTTCTGACTTACCTATTATCTTCCACACCTAAAGTTGATAGTTTCTCCTATTTTTCAGTTATTTTAACAAACTAAGTAATAAAACACAAGTTGTTTTTGAACAATCCAAATTTTGACAATTTGAAAATTACAGTATTTTTGAAGTTCTTTCTAGTAAGATTCAATTGTCGTCTGAATTAACCGTAGTACGATTTTTTCATTCGAAAATTTTTTAAGGAATTAAAATAAATGAGATACGTATCAAAAAATAGAAAAATTATAATTAACTAGTTAATATTTACAAAATCGACAAACACATTATCACAGTGAGATATTCTGTCACCTCCTTTTGTTCTCCCCATTTACTGCACAGATAAAGTCCTGTAAAAAATGATAAATGTCAAACATGTTTTAAACAATTTTTGAATACTAATTAGTACCTTGTGCCCGATGATGGACGGCTGTTGGGCCTGTACCCACAAGGTGGCAACCTTGCAGTGAAAAATCGCCGTTCTGCCTCACTAATAAACTTTAATATAATCACGTAATAAACTGGGGAAGAGCGAAATTCTACGGTAACATCGTTTCCCATCCTTGTGACAAAAATTATATTTTTGACATACTTCGCGACCGAAAATTTTCGGTCTAATGTCCTCAAAAAAATATATTGCCTGTTCATCGAAAGCTCAAATACTTCATCCATCTTATATTTGTCACTAATTAATGTCGCATTAACAATGCCACAAGAGACTAATGATTGGGGATTTTTTTGTTTCTTTTGCGTAGGTCCCGCTGAAATGACCACAGCGATTCCAGGAGCTCAGAACTGACGCCGTATTTTTTCGCCTAGGAAGACAAAAAGATTTGATGAAAAAAAAAATAAGTGGAAGAAAAGTAATTGCGTTACTTACCTCGGTCGACATCTTGTACAATGATTTTTTTTTCTTGTACTATGAACAGTGTTGAATCCAACAGAATTTCACGAAGAGTACGAGGTGTTGCACACAAGTCAAAATTGTTGATAATAACTTTGATTTTCAAGTTTTGCCGTATTTAAGGTGGTTGTAAATGAAAAGTGGGGGTGCTGGGGGATGTTCAGGTAGATTCAGGGAGGATGATGACTTATTGTAAGCTGGGAGAAACTAATTTTACAATACAATACAGTTCAATAGCCTGTTTGAGTTATAAGGGTGGTTTGGCTTAAGCCGCTTTAGTCATAAAAGTTTTGCTAGGTATAATTATGTGAGTTCAGTATACCATTAGTTGGCAATGATTTATGGTATTTAAAATACGATGAACAGATGGACAGTATAACAAGTGGATTAATATTAGTGCAACTCTTATTTTTATCTTTGTCCAGATAACCATTACCAACATGAATAGTCAAAAATTAAAATATTGATAAGTAAACCTGGTTTATATTTCTTTCAGAATTAATATTGTTTTCACTGTCTTACAGAAAAAAAAGCCGTTTTTTTTGAAGAAATATGAACGAAACAACTTATTCAACTTTAGTTCAAATTTTTATTCATCTGTTCAAACTGACTTTCGTTAAACTGCATTGGAATAATAACATAAGTCGCTATAAGTCCGCCAAAATTAAACACGATAGTTTTATTGATCACAAAAAACCCTTTTGCACTAAATTTTCGACAGAAGCGTTTCGAGTAACTGATCATTTCTGTGATCATTGCTATCTGTCGAGACTCTAAATTAAACCGATCTTTCGACTTGTAACACAAATCTAAAAATCTCTGGGCTTCGTCCATTGCGGCACTCATCGGCATTACAATCGTCAAAATATTCGCCTGCAATCAAACAAGAAAGTAACTATTTTAACGACGGATTCCACGTACCAGCACAAAAATTATCACGAGCATGTTAGAAGCCACCACGTGAGGTCGTCGTGTTCTGTCTTGAGGGCGATTATAATAAAATTGAGCCCACTAATTATCAACAGACCGCAATGAAGTGTTATCAGTATCAATTGATAGCCAAACAAGTCGTTGAAAACTTCGATGGTTTCTCCTAAAATTCGATAGTCTTGCGTCAAAAACCTCATCTTGTCTATTAACTGCGGACTTTTGGAAACCATTTCGAGGTTCGCGTTTAAATGAACGTTCCTGTTTTTAATTTTTGCGAACACAGTTGTGATCACGACGATTAGTAAAAATTCGTAGTACATGTCTATGCTTGGGGTGAGGACGAATATTTTGAAGTATGACATGTTGTGGGAAATGGAGCAAACGTATAGTTCGTAGGCAAGAAAAACCACAAAGACGACGGTTTTTTTAAGGAATTTGAAATATTGACATTTTTGGATCAAAATTGACCAATTTTTGACACTCAGAAAGCCAGATTTTGTCACTGTTGTGACTGTCAGTACTAGTAGTGTGGCGTTAATGAAAAAGTAAATAATTTTCTGGGATGGGATTATAAACGTGAAGAAATCTTGCACGGATTTGTTGATAATTAAATATATGATGAAGGTTGCTCTCAAAAGTAGGAGGCAGCAGGCTTACAATTGGAGTTTTTAAAGTCGTACCATGGTACGACTAGAAATATGCTTAAATGTGAAAAAAAGAGATAGGTGGAGTGTGAGTGTCTGTTTAGGTAATTCGAAACCATTTCTGTGTTACTTCCAAGTAGTACTAATGCAACAATAGTCAGAATGATGTTTGTCCATCAGCCAGTAATTGATTAAAAATTGATAAATGTTTACACGATATTGAAATAGGAATTGATTGTTAATAATAATTATTGTTAATTAATTAGAAATGATTTGACAAGCATCGGTAACAGATGAAAATAGGTCAGAATTCAATACTTATTTAAAAAAAAAATTGGTCGAAAGTGGTTTAGACAGAACTTCCTCGCACCTAAAGTATAATGAAACATATCCATTATTTTCGAGTCGAATTTTTTCTTTAGACAATTTTGTGATGATGTCATCAACATTTTTGCAAGGACACGTATATCAACTGGGATTGGTGCAGTGTAATATTAAAAATAACAGTATTGTATTCCCAAAATTTTCTGGGAAAATGGAGTGAGCCGTTCCTGACTTAATAAATTAAAATAAACTGACTCATTCATTAACTTTTTGAGGCAGCTGTATAAGCATGCCTAAATAATATGATTGCAGTTATAAATCACAAATATAGACTGATCGTATTTTGCACAGTGTAAATAGGATTCGGCAAAATTTTGAGCTGACGTCGTCAATTTTTGGAGGGGATAAACAAATATATTTTGATTAAAAATTAATTATGCTTATTATAACTTCAAAACATCTGCAAGATTTCACAGCTTCAAAATTAAATTGCAAAATGTTGTTTTATAATTTTTTTTTTTTCAAAAATCTGGACAATTCGGGTAAAAAACTGAATAAGGACTTATAAACTACATGTATAGGACTATGTTATTTTCCACAATTTAAAACCCATTTACTAAGTACAATTCTGAAGTGACGTTATCACATTATTTGTGGGGATGATTACACAAAGTTTGGTTATCGTTTTACCATCACCATGATATTTCTAATATAAATACAAAATTTGACAACAATCGGCCCAGTACTTGGTGATTATCTGTCTAATAAAAATTCGTACTTTAAGCTCGAGAAGTAAAAATGTGAAAATAGATAAGGAAAGAGAAATTTCAAATTCACAGTAGATGTAATTAGAGCATCGATAACTTGTTTATTGACATTTTTTCCGTTGTAAACTATCTTAATTTTAACAGAGTTAGACACCAATTTTTCTAAAATAACTCTCATTAAACTGCATCACAATAATCAGATAAGCGGTTACGTTCCCAATCAAACTAAAAATAATACCCTTGTTAATTTTAAAATATCCACGGGCACTAAATTCGCGGAAAAATCGTTGGGAATAATTTGTAAACTTTGTTATGACATCAATCTATTTAGAATCCATCTTAAATTGATCTTGAATTTTGACGCAAATGTCTAGGAACTTCTGAGCTTCTTGAGTAGTCGCATCAGAATTCAGTACTATTGTTAGAAAGTTGTACTAAAATTAACACAGTAACTAGAGTTCCTTTAAATTCGTCAGCTGGTACTTACTAGAGAAAACATAAGTAGAGTAGTGCTCCAAAGGAACATATTGTAGTAAAGTGGGTTAGCAGCATCTATTATTATCGATGCTAGAGCAATATTCAACGCAGAAATAACTTCCAAACCACAATGCAACATTATTAGCATAAGTTGGTAGCCAAACAAGTCGTTGTAAATATCTATAGTTTCCCCCAAAATTCTGTAGTCTCGAGTAAGAGCTCTCATTTCATGTAAACAGTTTGGACTTTGTAAACAGTTTACAAGATTTCTGTTTACATTCAGATATCCGCTTCTAATTTTTTCGATCAAAATTTCTGCTAGCATGATTATCATCAATTTATAGTACCGCATGTAAGATACAGCAGGAAAGAATTTTATCACTGAGAAATCAAAAAACATTAACCAGACATAAATCTCGTATGTCGCAAGCACAAGAAATATAAACTGCATCCCTATGACTTTCCAAAACAGATTAGTAGTTGAATTTTGTTTTGATATTTTTTTGTCGATGTACTGATAGTTCATTAGCAGATTTCGCCAACTACTACAGTCCAGAAAACATGATCTGATAATTGTACCAGTTGCCAGTAAAATTAAAATACAAAGCATAAGACTGTAGATAATCTTTTCTGATATAAGTACTATACCTTCTAGTAGTACTTGCAATAATCCGTTGATTAGTGGTAATGTAATAACAGTTAATTTGATAAATATAACACAACATCCATAGACTTTAAACAAAATCGGTTTATATAACTTATTTTTGGTAAAGTCGTACCACGGAGTGATAAGTAGAAGAGTCAGGTAAAAGAAAAAGTTCCTAAAAAATTTAGACTTTCTGGGTGATGTGCACGTCATTGCTACGAGTTTAGTTAAAATATAAGATCCTTTTCGTATATGAACAATGTTTACATAGCAGGTAATTTAGAAAATTGAACCGATAATTACACAACACATTAAAACAACATTTTGCTCTATTGACACAAAAGGTATTATTTTAGGCTGTGTATTTAGATTCCTGGTAATAAAAATATTTCTGGAAAAGTAAAAGTAAGCACTTGTTTCTGGTTGGTTGAAATTAAAAATATGCAATAAGTTGTATAAATAAATAAGCGTTTATTATGTATTTACAAACTCAGGGCTGTACAAATTGTCAAGCATTAACATTGTTAATAGTTCGTACCCCGTGATTGATAATGGACAGTTGTTGGTCAATATAAGGGTGGTAATCTTGCGGCGAAAGACCGACATTCAGACTCACTGTCGAATTTGAATATTAAGGCCTCGTAAAGCGCGCTAGACTGAAACTCCAACTTGATATTGCTTCCCAGTCTTGTGGCAAAAATGATGTTCTTGACAGAGTTTTTCGCCGAAATTGTATTGTCTAACGTTCTCAGAAAAATTTGTCGTTTATTAATTTCAAGTTCTAACATTTCCTCTACCTCAGTTGTGCCACTAATTAGCGTCGTACAAATGGGGCCAAAGGAGACGAATCCATCAGTTGTTTTTCTGCTTTTCTTGAGCAGCTCTCGTTGAAATGACCACAGCGATTCTAGGAGGCCAGCACTGACACCATATTTTTTCGCCTACAAAGACAAAAAGATTAGAAATAAATTGAAAATTGGATATAAGAAAAGTAAAAGTAAAAACTTTACTAACCTCGGTCGACATCTTGTCCAATACTCCTTTTTTTGCACAGTGTTGTGTTCACAGGAATTTCAATTTTCAACAGCACCAGATGAAAATATTTGATAATGACTTCGCTGTTCAACTTTTACCGTATTTATAGGGGTTGCAGAGGAAAAGTGGGGGTGGTGGGGGATGTTCAGGTCGGTTTTGTCGCAGTAAAGATTTAACGTTATTAGTACTTAATGATAGTCATAATATAATCTATTGTTAAGACGAAGAGCAATAAATCTTGTTGAAATAGTAATTATACTTTCGAACACAAGCATAATCTGGTGGTTCTCAAATTTGTCTCATTCTCACAAAATTTAAAGACAATTTTCAGTGAATAGAAAATTGCATAGCTCATTAGTCCGAAAATATTGATAAGAATGATTCTTGGTAATGCGTCTTTTAAATAGAGTTTATTATTTTAATTACATTAAATACTACGAAAGCAAATTTCCTTTATTTACATCAATAGTAGAATTACACACTCAATTTCCTGCAAAAAATGACATTGTTTTTAATAAGTCAGCCACTTTTTCTCAAATGATTCTCATTAAACTGCATTATAATAATTAAGTAAGCGGTTACATTCCCAATCAAACTAAAAATATTCGTTTTGTTAATTTTAAAATATCCACATGCACTAAATTCGCGGAAAAATCGTTTGGAATAACTTATAAATTTTGCCATAACTTCAACTTCCTTAGAATCCATCTTAAACTGATCTTGAATTTTGTAGCAAACGTCTAGAAACTTCTGAGCTTCTTGAGTGGTAGCATCCGCCTTCAGTACTATCATCAAAAAGTTGTACTAAAATTAACACAATAACTAGAGTTCCTTTAAATTTGTTAGTTGCTACATACTAGAGAGAATATAAGTTGAATAATACCGCAAATGAACACGTTGTGGTAAAGTGGATTACCAGCATCCATTATCATTATTGATGTTAGACTTATATTCAAACCTGAAATGACTTCCAAACCACAGTGCAACACTATCAGTATGATTTGGCAGCCGAATAAATTGTTGTAAATATCTATAGTTTCTCCTAAAATCCTGTAGTCTCGAGTAAGAGTTCTCATTTCGTGTAAAAAATTTGGACTTCGTAAGCATTTTACAAGATTTTTGTTTACGTTCACATATCCGCTTCTAATTTTTTCGATCAAGATTTCGGCTAACGTAACTATCATCAATTGATGGTATCGCACGTAAGATATAACAGGAAAAAATTTTATTAACGGGAAATCAAAAATTAGTAGCCAGACGTAAAACTCATTAATCGCAAGCACAAAAAATACCAACTTTGTGCAAAGGAATTTCCAGAACAGATAAGGATTTTCTCTTGAACTTTTTTTGTCGATGTATTGACAGTTCACTAGCAGATTTCGCCAGCTGCTAGAGTCCAAAAAATATGATTTTATTAATGTAAGAATTGTTAGTAAAATTAAAACACAAATATTAAAACTGTAGATAAACTTTTGTGAAAGAAGTACTATACCTCCTACTAGTACTTGCAATGTTCCTTCAGTTAGTAATAATGTACAGAAGGTTAATTTGATAAGTATCAAACAACATCCATAGAATTTAAACCAATCAGGTTTATATAACTTATTTTTGGTAAAATCGTACCATGGAGTGATAAGAAGAAAACTCAGGTAAAGAAAGAACACTCGATAATGTTTAGAGAGAGTACACGTCATTGCTAGAAGTAAGTCTAAAAGTGCAACCATTAATGCACACGCGTTGCATGTAGAATGTAATTAAGGAAATTAAACATACAGTTAGACAACAACACATTAAAAACATACATTTTAGTCTCTTGAGACAAAAAGCATTACTTTACACTTAATAATGAATATATGTATTTAAAAATTCATAGGGTAGTCTATTAAAAAAAAAAAAGTGTGCTACGCCTAAAAACAAATTTTTTATCTTTAATAATAATAATTAATTAATATCGAGAACCGTACGCTTAGTGACTCACCCTGTATATTTTCTCAAGTTCTGACTTACCTATTATCTTCCACACTAAAGTTGATAGTTTCTCCTATTTTTCAGTTATTTTAACAAACTAAGTAATAAAACACAAGTTGTTTTTGAACAATATCCGAATTTTGACAATTTGAAAATTACAGTATATTTGAAGTTCTTTCTAGTAAGATTCAATTGTCGTCTGAATTAACCGTAGTACGATTTTTTCATTCGAACATTTTTAAGGAATTAAAATAAATGAGATACGTATCAAAAAATAGAAAAATTATAATTAACTGGTCAGTATTTACAAAATCGACAAACACATTATCACAGTGAGATATTCTGTCACCTCCTCTTGTTCTCCCCATTTATTGCGCAGATAAAGTCCTGTAAAAAATGATAAATGTCAAACATGTTTTAACAATTTTTGAATACTAATTAGTACCTTGTGCCCGATGATGGACGGCGGTTGGGCCTGTACCCACAAGGTGGCAACCTTGCAGTGAAAAATCGCCGTTCTGCCTCACTAATAAACTTTAATATAATCACGTAATAAAATGGGGAAGAGCGAAATTCTACGGTAACATCGTTTCCCATCCTTGTGACAAAAATTATATTTTTGATATACTTCGCGACCGAAAATTTTCGGTCTAATGTCCTCAAAAAAATATATTGCCTGTTCATCGAAAGCTCAAATACTTCATCCATCTTATATTTGTCACTAATTAATGTCGCATTAACAATGCCACAACAGACTAATGATTGGGGGATTTTTTTGTTTCTTCTGCGTAGGTCCCGCTGAAATGACCACAGCGATTCCAGGAGCTCAGAACTGACGCCGTATATTTTCGCCTAGGAAGACAAAGATTTGATAAAAAAAAATAAGTGGAAGAAACGTAATTACTTTGCGTACCTCGGTAGACATCTTGTACAATGATCTTTTTTTTCTTGCGCTTTGAACAGTGTTGAATCCAACAGAATTTCACGAAGAGTACGAGGTGTTGCACACAAGTCAAAATTGTTGATAATAAGTTCGATTTTCAAGTTTTGCCGTATTTAAGGTGGTTCTAAATGAAAAGTGGGGGTGCTGGGGGATGTTCAGGTAGATTCAGGGAGGATGAAGACTTATTGTAAGCTGGGAGAAACTAATTTTACAATACAATACAGTTCAATAGCCTGTTTGAGTTATAAGGGTGGTTTGGCTTAAGCCGCTTAAGTCATAAAAGTTTTGCTAGGTATAATTATGTGAGATCAGTATACCATTAGTTGGCAATGATTTATGGTATTTAAAATACGATGAACAGATGGACAGTATAACAAGTGGATTAGTATTAGTGCAACTCTTATTTCTATCTTTGTCTAGATAACTATTACCAACATGAAGTGTCAAAAATTAACATGATGATAAGTTGATGATACCTGGTTTATATTTCTTTCAGAACTAATATTGTGTTAACTGTCTTACACATAAAAAAGCCGTTTGTTTTTTGAAGAAATGATATAGAAACAACTTATTCAAACTTAGTTCAAATTTTTATTCATCTGTTCAAACTGACTTTCGTTAAACTGCATTGTAATAATAACATAAGTCGCTATAAGTCCGCTAAAATTAAACACGATAGTTTTATTAATAACAAAATACCCCTTTGCACTAAATTTTCGACAGAAGCGTTTCGAGTAACTGATCATTTCTGTGATCATTGCTATCTGTCGAGACTCTAAATTAAACCGATCTTTCGACTTGTAACACAAATCTAAAAATCTCTGGGCTTCGTCCATTGCCGCACTCATCGGCATTACAATCGTCAAAATATTCGCCTGCAATCAAACAAGAAAGTTACTATTTTATTGACGGATTCCACGTACCAGCACAAAAATTATCACGAGCATGTTAGAAGCCACCACGTGAAAGAAAATAAGATCGTCGTGTTCTGTCTTGAGGGCGATTATAATAAAATTGAGACCACTAATTATCAACAGACCGCAATGAAGTGTTATCAGTATCAACTGATACCCAAACAAGTCGTTGAAAACTTCGATGGTTTCCCCCAAAATTCGATAATCTTGCGTCAAAAACCTCATCTTGTCTATTAACTGCGAACTTTTGCAAGCTATTTCGAGGTTCGCGTTTAAATAAACGTAGCCGTTTTTAATTTTTGCAACCACAGATGTGATCACAACGACTACTAAAAATTCGTAGTACATGTCTATGCTTGGGGTGAGGATGAATATTTTGAAGTATGGCATGTTGTGGGAAATGGAGCAAACGTATAGTTCGTAGGCAAGAAAAACCGCAAAGACGACGGTTTTCAGCAGAAATTTGAAATATATTAACTGTGACTTATTTTCCGGGTCTTCGTATCAATGTATTGACATATTTGGATCAAAATTGACCAGTTTTTGACACTCAGAAAGCCAGATTTTGTCACTGTTGTGACTGTCAGTGCTAGTAGTGAGGTGTTAGTGAAAAAGTAAATAATTTTCTGGGTTGGGATTATAAACGTGAAGAAATCTTGCACGGTTTTGTTGATAATTAAATATATGATGAGTGTTACTCTCAGAAGTAGGAGGCAGCAGGCTTGGAGTTTCGGTAAAATGGATTGTTGGAAATTGGTGTTTTTAAAGTCGTACCACGGTACGACTAGAAAAATGCTTAAATGAGAAAAAAAGAGATAGGTGGAGTGTGAGTGTCTGTTTAGGGTATTCGAAACCATTTTTGTGTTACTTCCAAGTAGTACTAATGCAACAATGGTCAGAATTATGTTTGTCCTGTCAGCTCATAATTGATTAAAAAAATATGAGTGTTTACACGATAGTGAAGTAGGAATTGGGTGTTAGTAATTATCGTTAATTAATTAGAAATGATTTGACAACAAATGAAAATAGGTCACAAAAATACAAAAAAAGTTTCAGATTGTTGCTTTATTGCACCATTAATTTCCTTTTAGTTTTGAATGCATTTCTGATTCTTTGTGTTAACTTAAATAACTTAGTCCTATTTAGAATGATTAATGAACACTCATTATTACGACTGATGGATTTTGCTTTAGCTTTTAAGGTCAATCAAACAGGTACACAGTCTCTCTTCGTCAGTATGTGCTTGTTCACCGAAAAAATAAATCTAAGCAACATTTTTAACACCTATTTAAATATTTTACTAATCGCACCTTGGTACAACTTTAAAAGCAACAATTTTTCCAAACCAAATCTCTGCAAAATTTATGGGTGTTTCCTGATAACACTAAAAGTGATAATAATTTCTTACGTCACCAGAATAGAATCTCTACAGCTGGTATGGAAAAGCATGAACTTCACCCAAACCATTTTATTTACTTTAACCCACTTAAACTACGACTTTCTAATATTAATTGTCTTGTTAAAATCGGTTTTTTGGAGCACCGATAAGTGGAAAATCTTATTCACTAATTTTCGCCTCATTGACATACATTTACAAACCAAACGATTTTTTTGGAAACATTCCTTCTGTGCTTTTTTCTTAAATGGGCTATTTTTTTTCTTTCTAGTTGTTAATATGGCTTATAGTTTGTCCAAAGTATCACCCACTTCTCCCTTTGAAAATCTTCTACTCACTTCTGTCCATGACATGCTCTACTCTTTTACTATAAACGCTTACGTCACTTGCTTGGTACAAAATTTGCGAAGCAGATACCAAAATTTAAACAGAGTATTGTCAAAAATTCGCAAAAAACCGTTCCTGAACGACTTAAGACCTCTGACTCAACATTTTCGCAGTTTGGGTGAATCTGTTCTGGTTTTTAATGACTTATTCGGTCACCAAATTGTGGTTTTGGCATTCCAGATGACAGTCCAGTTGGTGGAAATTTGCTACATGTTAGTGCATGCAGCGAACGTAACAGACTCTGGATATGTTTATGCTGTCGTTTCTCACTGCCTAGTTGCCACATTTTCATCGGTATTGTAACAAGAATTGGATGTTTTATTTTATGTATGTACTAAATTGCAGGGTCATTTTATACTGACTATAGTACGCATGGAATCCACAGTTTGTGAGGCTGAAAAATTTGTAAGTGTGTTTTGCAAGCTTCAGGATGTCATCGGAAAAGACGAGGTTCAAGATTTGAGAAAAATGCTGCAATATTGCGAAAAATTTTTCCCTGAATTTAGCGCGGCTGGGTTTTTTTCGGTGAACAAGGGGCTTATTTTGAGCTTAATTGATAACGTGGTGACGTATTTTATAATAATTTTGCAGGTGAATGCCAACCAGAGTCAAAACTAATATTAAGTAGCAATTAATCTTAATTTCCACTTTAACTTATTAAATTGTGTGATACTTAACATGATTAACTAATTCATTTACTGTACACAATGTTACTAATAGAGTGATCCTAATGGCTGCCAGAAGTTCCAAATTTACGTCTTTCTTTTTCACATACTTAAGCCTATTTCTCATTGTTCCAAAATACAGCAATGGCAAGTTTTATAACACTACGTTGTCAAAAATTCAAGGTGTTTGTTTAATATCTGCAAAGTTAGCTCTGACCGTTGTAGCTATCACTAGCAAATCTGTCGACGACTTGTTTCGTCTCATACCACCTTCAGAGCGAATCGTCTACAGTATCACTAATATCACGCTATTATCATTCACTTTGATGACAATCATAAAATGTTCGTTCTTCGATGTCAAAAACTGGACCATCTTGTTTGACAACTACACTTATTGGAACAGCAAAATCGGCCAAAACTCTAACTTATTCTTGAAGTTTGCGTTTAAACACGTAATGTTTCTACTGTTCATGTTTAACGCGACTTATGGATGGTCAGTGACTGTGGATTTGTCAATGTCGTCGATAGTCTTCACCACTTCTATCGTCGAAATGTACTATGAATATTTATTGATAATGTTGTGGACGCACGTCATCGATAGACTAAGATGCGGTTACGTTCATCTCAACGCAAAGTTGTCGAAGTGGTCCCTAAGTCCAAAATTTATATTCGAATTGAGAAATCTCACTCAGGATTATCGTCTCCTAGGGAAGCCACGGAAATTTACAACGATTTGTTCGGTTTTCAGTTGATACTAATTTTATTTCACTGTGGAGCACATGCTATTACGGCTTTGAATTTTATCCTCACTGCTAACGCCATCGACTTTAGCGACCCGTTTTTCTACTACATGGTGCTTTGTAACTTATCCGTGTTTATTTTTACTTTCGTACGTATTTTGACTTTTTATGTTGCTGTAATAATTTTTTGATATTGTAGACAAATGTTTCGTCAATTGTCGCAGCGATGACTGCTACCACCAAGGAGGCTCAGAAATTTCTAGACTCGTGTTACAAGACTCAAGAACATTTTAGATTGGAATCGAGGGAGATGGAAGCTTTGATCAAATTGACGAATTTCTCGAGACGTTTCTACCGCGAATTTAATGCAGGGGGTACTTTAAAGTTGATAAAAGTATTATATTTACTTTGGTTGCACACGCGGCTACTTATTGCATCATTACACTGCAGTTTGGAGAGACTCAGTTAAGTAAAACCAACAGTATTTAAAACAAAGTAAGGTTTTAAAACTCCTAGTATCTGATTTATCTAAAAAGTATCACTGAAGTGTTTGTGAATATATATTATTAAAAAAATATAAAATTGTATTAAAAGAATACAAAAAATAAATGAATTTTTGTCAGAATAAACCATATTTAAAACAGATAGGCTTAGTTAAAGTAAAAAACAACTAAATTTCCCGGAAGGTTTTGCCCCGCTCACCCGCCCCGATCTCAGTTGTGATGAATTTTTTAATCCTAATCAGAATCATATGGTAATTTCTTGTAGAGAAATGAGGATTTTGCAACTAAACTCCGCCCTTCAGCGAATGATGAATGAAGCATTCATCACAATTGAGAAGGGGTGGGTGGGCGGGGCTTATATTTTGTCCATTTTTTCTTAATCTATGAAGTCTTCTTTTCCCAACAAGAAACTGACAATATGTTGAAAAAAATTATATATTAAAAAAAATAAAGATAACCCACCCGCCCCGATCTCAATTGTGATGAGTTTTCCCTTCCTAATCAGATCGAAAGGCGGAGTTTAATTGTAACATATTATTTATTTCTCAAGAAAATTCTACCGTTTTAAAAATATATTTCATACGGTAATTTCTTACAGAGAAATCAGAATTTTGCAACTAAACTCTGCCCTTCAGCTCGCGAGGAATAAAATATTCGGCACAATTGAGAAGGGGAGGGTGGGCGGGGCTTATATTTTGTGCATTTTTTCTTAATATACGAAGTCTTCTTTTCCCATAAGAAACTGCAGACATGTTTAACTATCCTAACGAAAGATTAAGCCCCACCCACCCGCTCCGACCTCAATTGTGGTGAATTTTTCATTCATTGTTAGACCGAGGGGCGGAGCGTAATTGCAAAATACATATTTAAACCACAATCAAACAAAATGTTATGAACATATAATTCTTATTTTATCATTATTATAGAAAGACGTGCGTTTTCTCACAATGGGGTAACCGACTCGTTTTTAATTTGACCAATAAAAATTGTAATTCTTCCGATGGATTCGTTGAAGTCTTTTAGTGGTGATGGTGATGGAAAATATAAGACGGTGTCATTTGTCGGGAGTGTCCATAAATAACAAATTTTGAAAAAATTCAGGACGGCCCGAGGACATTTTTGGAGTACAGATTCTTTTTTAGGAAACTATAATTTATGTGTTTAGAAATTTATCACTATAATCTGGGCCCGTTTAAATAAAATAGATAAATATTGAATAAATCAGAAAATTTTTGACGAATTCGAAAAAAATGGGTAAAAAAAAACATTTTCCCATTTGGCCGAAATTCAGTTTGTAAAGTAATTTTGCACTACTGAGTCCATTTCTGGTGTCGGTTGTTGAAGATTTTCATTATTTTAGACGAAATTCTTCATAAAATAATGATCAAAAAGCAGATTTCAAGTTTGATTGCTCATAACTGGGGAACGCCAAAAGATTCCGATTTCTGGTTTTCACCGTTCAATTCGTTGAAGTTTTTTCGTGGCGACGGTTCAGTTTGAGATCGAAATCGATGTTCGTTTGGAATCTACGGACCCAAATATAAGACGGTATCATTTTTCGGGAGTGTCGATAAATAACAAATTTTGAAAAAAATCAGGACGGCCCGAAGCCATTTTTAGAACACAGATTCCTTTTTAGGAAGTTCTAATTAACATTTGTAGAAATTTTCACGATAATCTCGGCCCGTTTAAACGAAATAGATTAATAGTGTACAAATCCCAAAATTTTTGACGAATTCGAAAGTTAAAAAAAACCTTTTCCCATTTGGTTGAAAATCTGTTTGTAAAGTAATTTTGCACCGCTGAGTCCATTTTTGGTGTCAGTTGTTGGATATCATCATCATTTTATATGAGATTTTTCTTAAAAAACAGTCAAAAAGCAGATTCCAAGTTTGATTGCTCATAACTTTGGAACTACAGGAAATTCCGATTTCTCGTTTTCACAGCTCGATTCGATGAAGGTTTTTATTATTATTATTATTATTATTATTATTGTTGACCACCCCTACAGATAAACCAATTATTAGGGTGGTATATTAGGGCTAACTTAGATTGTTGGAAATGCATAATTAAATAGCTAAAATTAGGAGACTGTTATAGATGTGCATTTTTGATCTGGCGTAAACTACTATTGAAGATATCAAATTTATTCCGATAATTATTATAAATTCTGCACATAGTTGTAATGGGCGAGAACACATGGACATTAGTTCTAGAAATTTCAGTATAAAAACATAAAGGGTTTCTAATGTTTGACCGGGGAACTAGAAAGCATAATTTTTCAACTAAAGCACTTGAATTTACAACACCATTCACCAGTTTAAAAAGAAAACAGAGAGACAAAGTTTCTCTCCTCTTTTCCAAGCTTTGAATGGAAAAGAGTACCAAAAGCTCATTTTGAGGAAAACCTCTACAAGGGTAATAGCCAAATGATTTGAAATGGAGGAATTTTAAAAATTTCCTTTGTAACTTTTCTAATTTGAGACAATGAACATCGTACCCTGGGGACCAAATAACACAACCATACTCTAGTTTTGATCTAACAAACGAAGTATACAAACTAAGGAGAGTACTATTAAGTTGAAAGCTTTTGCAATTACGAATGATAAATCCTAACGCCCTAATTGATGAGGAAAATATCTCATCATAATGATTAATGAAGGATAATTTTTGATCAAATATAATGCCTAAATCTCTCACAGTGGAAACACGTTTCAAAATGAAGCCGCCAATTTTATAGTCATATATACTATTGATATGCTTTAGAGAATATGTCATTACACTACATTTAGGAAGATTCAGCGACAACCCTTTTACATTGCATGCTTGTTCTAATTTATAAAGATCAGCTTGAAGGAGAAGGTGGTCAGAAAATGTTGTTATTTTTCTAAAGATTTTTAGGTCGTCAGCATATAGAAGACACTCAGAGCTAAAGCCGATACTAATGTCATTAATAAACAAAATAAAGAACAGAGGTCCAAGAATGGACCCTTGCGGTACACCAGAAGTAACATGTACCTCAGTTGACTGAAAACCGCCAATGGTAACAACCTGCGTCCTGCCAATTAAATAAGAACTAAAAAGTTTAATTAGGAAATCTGACATACCAAAACTATCCAACTTGGCAATCAATTTAGAGTGGTCTAATCTGTCAAATGCTTTAGAGAAATCAGTGTATATACAATCCACCGAACATTTAGCATCAAAAGACTCGGAAACAAACTGAGTAAACGTACAAAGATTTGTTTCTACCGATCTGCCATTGAGAAAACCATGCTGTAAATCAGATATATAAGGCCTAACATGCCCGATAATAACATCATAAAGCAACATTTCGAATACCTTGGAAAAATTGCAGAGCAAGGTTATGGGTCGATAATTTTCGATTACATTTTTGTTTCCATTTTTGAAAACTGGACATATATTCGACTGTTTCCAAATGGACGGGTACTCACACCGTTTAATTGCTAGATTGAATATAGCACATAGGGGAGAAGCAAATACAGTTGCACAGTCGCTTAACATGAACGAGGGTATGCCGTCAGGACCAGCTGTTGTTTTGTTTTTCATCTTCCGTAGGGCATTAAATACTTCAGATTCATTAAACGATTTGATTAACAAAAGAGGACAATTTGAAGAAGATATAGTTACAGATGGATTAGAAAGAATAAAAGATTTTTGAAAAAAGTCAGCAAAAGAGTTGACAATGTCTTCCGGTCGACTTAGTAGTTCATTGTTATAGGTCATCAGTTTAGGTATACTATTGTCTTTTTTCTTACTATGAATAAAGCGCCAAAAGCTGCTAGGATCAGATTGAATGTTGTTTTCAATTTTTTGAATATAATTGGCATAGGCATGTTGAATATCTGCTTTGACCTCAGTTTTAGTGATGGCGGTTAATTTTCAAGTCGAAATTGATGTCCGTTTGGAATCTACGTATCAAACTATAAGACGGTATCATTTGTCGGAAGTGAAGAAGTGACACTTCTTCAGGATCACGATTCCGTATTCGTTTTTGACGTATCTCTTCAAATAAGCGAGAAAATGGCAAAAATAGGAATTTTCAAAATTGGTCCGTTTTCGACCGTGTTGGGTGTCATTTTACGCGGATTTTCCTCAGGATCACGATTCCGTATTCGTTTTTGACGTATCTCTTCAAATAACCGAGAAAAAGGCACATTTTAGAATTTTAAAAATTGGTCCGTTTTCGACCGTTTTGGGTGTCATTTTGCGCGGAATTTCCTCAGGATCACGATTCCGTATTCGTTTTTGACGTATCTCTTCAAATAACCGAGAAAATGGCACATTTTGGAATTTTAAATATTGGTCCGTTTTCGACCGTTTTGGGTGTCATTTTGCGCGGAATTTCCTCAGAATCACGATTCCGTATTCGTTTTTGACGTATCTCTTCAAATAACCGAGAAAATGGCACATTTTGGAATTTTAAAAATTGGTCCGTTTTCGACCGTGTTGGGTGTCATTTCACGCGGAATTTCTTCAGGATCACGATTCCGTATTCGTTTTTGACGTATCTCTTCAAATAAACGAGAAAATGGCAAATTTTGGAATTTTCAAAATTGGTCCGTTTTCGACCGTGTTGGGTGTCATTTCACGCGGAATTTCTTCAGGATCACGATTCCGTATTCGTTTTTGACGTATCTCTTCAAATAAACGAGAAAATGGCAAAAATTGGAATTTTCAAAATTGGTCCGTTTTCGACCGTGTTGGGTGTCATTTTACGCGGATTTTCCTCAGGATCACAATTCCGTATTCGTTTTTGACGTATCTCTTCAAATAACCGAGAAAATGGCACATTTTGGAATTTTAAAAAT
This sequence comes from Zophobas atratus, assembly GCA_022388445.1. NCBI lineage: Eukaryota > Metazoa > Arthropoda > Insecta > Coleoptera > Tenebrionidae > Zophobas > Zophobas atratus. The sequence continues at coordinate 8,051,583 of CM039447.1, read as the reverse complement.
TGGTCCGTTTTCGACCGTTTTGGGTGTCATTTTGCGCGGATTTTCCTCAGGATCACGATTCCGTATTCGTTTTTGACGTATCTCTTCAAATAAGCGAGAAAATGGCAAAAATTGGAATTTTCAAAATTGGTCCGTTTTCGACCGTGTCGGGTGTCATTTTACGCGGATTTTCCTCAGGATCACGATTCCGTATTCGTTTTTGACGTATCTCTTCAAATAAGCGAGAAAATGCAAATTTTGGAATTTTAAAAATGGTCCGTTTTCGACCGTGTTGGGTGTCATTTTCACGCGGAATTTCCTCAGGATCACGATTCCGTATTCGTTTTTGACGTATTCTTCAAATAAGCGAGAAAATGCAAATTTTGGAATTTTCAAAAATTGGTCCGTTTTCGACCGTTTGGGTGTCATTTCACGCGGAATTTCCTCAGGATCACGATTCCGTATTCGTTTTTGACGTATCTCTTCAAATAACGAGAAAAATGGCAATTTTGGAATTTTAAAATTGGTCCGTTTTCGACCGTTTTGGGTGTCATTTTACGCGGAATTTCCTCAGGATCACGATTCCGTATTCGTTTTTTGACGTATCTCTTCAAATAACGAGAAAATGGCACATTTTGGAATTTTAAAAATTGGTCCGTTTTCGACCGTTTTGGGTGTCATTTTACGCGGAATTTCCTCAGGATCACGATTCCGTATTCGTTTTTGACGTATCTCTTCAAATAAGCGAGAAAATGGCAAATTTGGAATTTTAAAATTGGTCCGTTTTCGACCGTTGTTGGGTGTCATTTTCACGCGGAATTTCCTCAGGATCACGATTCCGTATTCGTTTTTGACGTATCTCTTCAAATAAGCGAGAAAATGCAAAATTTGGAATTTTCAAAATTGGTCCGTTTTCGACCGTTTGGGTGTCATTTACGCGGAATTTTCCTCAGGATCACGATTCCGTATTCGTTTTTGACGTATCTCTTCAAATAAGCGAGAAAAATGCAAATTTTGGAATTTTCAAAATTGGTCCGTTTTCGACCGTGTTGGGTGTCATTTCACGCGGAATTTCCTCAGATCACGATTCCGTATTCGTTTTGACGTATTCTTCAAATAAGCGAGAAAAATGCAAATTTGGAATTTTAAAAATTGGTCCGTTTTCGACCGTGTTGGGTGTCATTTCACGCGGAATTTCTTCAGGATCACGATTCCGTATTCGTTTTTGACGTATCTCTTCAAATAAGCGAGAAAAATGCAAATTTTGGAATTTTAAAAATTGGTCCGTTTTCGACCGTTTGGGTGTCATTTCACGCGGAATTTCTCAGGATCACGATTCCGTATTCGTTTTTGACGTATCTCTTCAAATAAGCGAGAAAAATGCAAATTTTGGAATTTAAAATTGGTCCGTTTTCGACCGTTTTGGGTGTCATTTTACGCGGAATTTCCTCAGGATCACGATTCCGTATTCGTTTTTGACGTTATCTCTCAAATAACGAGAAAAATGCAAATTTTGGAATTTTAAAAATTGGTCCGTTTTCGACCGTTGTTGGGTGTCATTTACGCGGAATTTCCTCAGGATCACGATTCCGTATTCGTTTTTGACGTATCTCTTCAAAAAGCGAGAAAATGCAAATTTAGGAATTTTAAAAATTGGTCCGTTTTCGACCGTTTGGGTGTCATTTTACGCGGAATTTTCCTCAGGATCACGATTCCGTATTCGTTTTTGACGTATCTCTTCAAATAAGCGAGAAAAATGGCAAATTTGGAATTTTCAAAATTGGTCCGTTTTCGACCGTGTTGGGTGTCATTTTACGCGGAATTTCCTCAGATCACGATTCCGTATTCGTTTTTGACGTATCTCTTCAAATAACCGAGAAAAATGGCACATTTTGGAATTTTCAAAATTGGTCCGTTTTCGACCGTTTTGGTGTCATTTGACGCGGATTTTCCTCAGGATCACGATTCCGTATTCGTTTTTGACGTATCTCTTCAAATAAGCGAGAAAATGCAAATTTGGAATTTTCAAAATTGGTCCGTTTTCGACCGTGTTGGGTGTCATTTACGCGGAATTTTCCTCAGGATCACGATTCCGTATTCGTTTTTGACGTATCTCTTCAAATAAGCGAGAAAATGCAAATTTTGGAATTTTCAAAATTGGTCCGTTTTCGACCGTTTGGGTGTCATTTCACGCGGAATTTCCTCAGGATCACGATTCCGTATTCGTTTTTGACGTATTCTCTTCAAATAAGCGAGAAAAATGCAAATTTTGGAATTTTCAAAATTGGTCCGTTTTCGACCGTTTTGGGTGTCATTTCACGCGGAATTTCCTCAGGATCACGATTCCGTATTCGTTTTTGACGTATTCTTCAAATAACGAGAAAAATGCAAATTTTGGAATTTTAAAAATTGGTCCGTTTTCGACCGTTTGGGTGTCATTTACGCGGAATTTCCTCAGGATCACGATTCCGTATTCGTTTTTGACGTATCTCTTCAAATAAGCGAGAAAATGCAAATTTTGGAATTTTAAAAATTGTCCGTTTTCGACCGTTTTGGGTGTCATTTCACGCGGAATTTCTCAGGATCACGATTCCGTATTCGTTTTTGACGTATCTCTTCAAATAAGCGAGAAAAATGCAAATTTTGGAATTTTAAAAATTGTCCGTTTTCGACCGTTTGGGTGTCATTTTACGCGGAATTTCCTCAGGATCACGATTCCGTATTCGTTTTTGACGTATCTCTTCAAATAAGCGAGAAAATGGCACATTTTGGAATTTTAAAAATTGGTCCGTTTTCGACCGTGTTGGGTGTCATTTTGCGCGGAATTTCCTCAGGATCACGATTCCGTATTCGTTTTTGACGTATCTCTTCAAATAAGCGAGAAAATGGCAAATTTTGGAATTTTCAAAATTGGTCCGTTTTCGACCGTGTTGGGTGTCATTTCACGCGGAATTTTCCTCAGGATCACGATTCCGTATTCGTTTTTGACGTATCTCTTCAAATAAGCGAGAAAATGGCAAAATTAGGAATTTTCAAAATTGGTCCGTTTTCGACCGTGTTGGGTGTCATTTT